>QYAO01000030.1:0-273622 GCA_003988895.1 Hyphodiscus sp. D1413
AGCCAGCTCCTTTTACCAGCTTAAAATAGGTCACGGCTATCTAAAGTCTTATTTATATAGACTAGGTATAATAGACGATAATAGGTATAAGTATGGTTTAATACAAACTACTAAACACTTAATTCGAGACTATTCCTTATATAGAGCCGAACGGAAGGCCTTATATAAGAGAATAAGAGATAAGATAGGAGTAAAAGAGGTAACCTTACCAATTTTACTCTATATAAAACCAGGAATAGAACAAGCATTAGTATTCTTAAAAGAAACTAATATATGTACTAAAAAGTAGATTGATATGCCTATTGAAGAGAGGGGAGAAGAGGGCTACTCTCCTCCTAAAAACTAAGCCTGTATTTTCTTTATTTCCTTTGTTTTCTTAACAGGGATATGCCCTAAAAGGACTAGTCGCGATGAGTTAGAGTTTAATTGTGGATTTAACATAGAAAAGCTAGGAATAGCCGTGCTATATAGTTTTAAATTAATATAGCACGTTAAAAGGAAAAAAAAAAGGCTTCGCATATATATCTAAATACGTCCTATTTAGTTTGTAAGAAAAGGGTTAGCAGGAAGCTTGGGGTCTTCGATCTTTGTTTTGATCAAAATATTACAATGCCACTTATAGTGTGACGCGATCCTGGTAAAAGAGTCTAATTCTATATATGCAGGTGAGTGCTCATCGACCATGTAATCAAGCACAATACTGGTGTCATTGTCGTCTCCCTTCCAGGTTCGCAAACTCCATTCAAAACTTCGGTTCCCTGAACCCCTTGTTATATTCGTCTCTGTTCCCATCCTCTCATTCAAGTACAGCATCACTCAGCGTAGTCGGCCTTCCTCGACCGGGTGTCGGCTATCCTTCGAACGAAGAGCTGCCTCTGCCTCGTGCTTGAGATTACGGGAAATAATACCAGCCGTAAGAAGGACGATGACTAGGATGAATTCGGGTAGAACGTCGAGAACCACATGCTCGGCCACAGTCCCGCCCGTCCTTAAGTTGAATGAAGTCGTGTTGATGAACGCACTTAGGACTGTGTAGAGAATGCGAACGATGAGGCAAACCACTGCAATTGAGATACCGACAGCAAGCTGGGGACGTTAATGGCTGATATTCATTTGGTTGAGCGAGGGAGACTTGCCTGCCTTTCTCCACGTAGAGCCCTGGGATACGTGAAGGAGACCAAAACGATTGCGGCAATCATTGCCCAAACAACAATCAGGACAACACCTCCAGCACGGATCAAGTCAAGGCCTGTTTTCATGTCATTGACAGACTTATTGGTCCCTTCAAGATTCAGATAGCCGATGATAAGCAGGACAATAGCTCCAATTGTTATAACGTGGGTGATTATATCCGGAACCCAGCCGAAGATGAAAGGGCGATATGATTCAATTGAGCCAAATCTATAAATATCAGTCCCCAGCCTGAGGCTTCAGGGAGTGAGATGCTCTTACGATTCATGTGCGATCCCTCCAAGTGCGATGATCATGGGAGCAATGGCCACAGATGAAACGATTACTGCTGTTTCACTGATCGGATTGTCTCCAGACTCATCGTGGATTATGAGAGCAGCGCCGACGACTCGAATCGCACAAAATAGCTATAGAAGGGGATATTAGCAATGATCGAGGGGCTTTGCCGGGGAGATCAAATACTGCAATGAAAAGCCAGCCAAGGAGACCTCGCAGTCCGTGCTTGCAGAGGACAAATTGAGCTGGGAGAAAGGCGGCGGCGAAGAAGGCAAGCTGCGCAATTGCGATTTTACCGGTGGTGTCGTACATATTGGGTGTTTAAATTTAAAGGTTCGTGTGAAGTCTGCTGTATTTGAGAGATTGAAGAGGCTATGCGAAGTTTGTTGCTCTAGAGGAGGTTGGCGAGGCCGGGGCGTGTTATGAAACTTGTGAGACCCCAGGTGAATTACAGCAATGACTGGAAATGACGAGGGATTTCCAGATATATATTTCCTTTAGCTAGAGTCCGCAGATCTGCAGCGTTAAACACAATGCTGGAGATGCGACAACGCTATTGCTCAAAGTAGACCGGGCTGAGCACTGAGCATTGAGCGTCAGCAAGCCGATCTCGTGGACTCATACTACCTGCATTGATGGTAGAACATGACCCTGTCCTATCTGAACAGATTGTAGCCTAGTCAATGGGGATCAGGACTTTCTATTTGTTTGTGACAGAAAACAAGCTTTCGTGACCCAAGTGCGAGTTACCGTGTTGATTGATGGCCTGGCTCGGCTCCACACGAAGGAATCCAAAAGGCCGTGCCCGCTGGCGAATGCTACCCCCTGCCTCTAACTTAATGGGGTATCACACTACTTCCCCCCCCCCCCTAAATGGACCGTAAATCCTGGCACAAACAGGGGTCCTTGAGCCAATTACAATCACATAGAATTCAAGCTATTTACACTCACCACCAGCTTACCGCCTTCTTTTAGTCAATAACCTGGTTGCTGATATCAAACAAACCCGGCAGAATCGACATCATGTGTTATTATAGTAGATTCTATGAATTTGATTGGCTAATACACCCCAGTCTAGCCCCTTGTAAACTCCCCCTGTTTATACCAGGATTTAAGGTTCATTTAGAGGAGTATAAAATTTACATACAGAGTATTCTGGATACTGCCACGTACTAGTAATTTGGCTACACGCATGCAGTATACCCAGGATTGGTATCAGTTATTTAAGAAGGCTGTCTTTAAAATTGAGAAGATGCAGAGCTAGTAAGGATAGTGGATATCATTGGATATCTATTAAAATCAACCAGCGGGTTGGGCATTGGGGGAAGACGTATTGGGGAGCGATAGTAAGGTAGCGACGATGAGTGGACGAGAAAATGAGTATTAATAAGTACTGTGGCATGGGACACACGAACCCTTAACACCGCCTACCATTTTGATACACTTACGACAATGACACCAAGCCTGTTATTACTCGTACCATATTAAGTTAGAGGGGCCAGGAATCCAAATAGGGGGGTCATCTTTCTGCTTGCTTAGACTTAGACTGCTAACCAAATGAGGGTCCCTTGATGTTCAGTCTAGTCCAGTCTCGAAACGATCTGCGGATGAAAGCGAGAGCGACGTACATAAGCGCCAAAGCAGTCCTCAGAGGTGGAAAAGAGGGAGAAGCGTCTGACAGCTGGAAGCTGATTGGCCCAGAATACGCAATACGCGCCTACAAAGAGAATCAAATCAAGGGTTCCGAGTTTGGCCTACGTACTGTATGTGATATTTCCGTCGTTACGCACATAACCCTGTCCTTCACCTCCATCTCCTCACCTCAATTCCACCATACATTGTACAGCCAGCCGTTGTGGGATCCGCCTGTGCCAAGTCGAAGTCATCTGCAGAGGGTAGCAGGCAATACTTCTGTCAAGTTCAAAATACGCCTCTTAACACCCAACTCTGACCATGACACATGCAGACAGAATCCCGTGATCTTCAATAATTGTCTCCCTTGGATTAGTAGTATTTATAGCATGGTGCAATGATGCCTCAGACCAGGCGGACGCATACAGAGTCGAGAGGGGAATGCTTTGAGTGCAAAACGACGTGGAATCAAGGCCAGTGGCTTCCCCCATTATCGCATGTCCATTTACTGAGTCCTGTACTTAGTGTGATGAAGAATGTCTTGTCTGTCTTGGGAGCATCAAACGTGCGGTATTATGCGAGTATCCCATTCCAGAACCGTCTTCATGAAAAAACCCAAGACCCTTACTCAGATCTGGGATTTCTCTCCATCTAATCTGGGGTCGACTCCAATAAGCCCCCAGTAAGACGAGGAGCTTCCGCATTACCCCATCTCACTTCAGCTGAGGGTTCAGATTCGTTGATTCGTTTGAAGACGATTGGTCAATTTGATATGGTAGACATGGCTCTGGTGTGAATTCAATATCTCCTCGATATCTGTACATCCTCAAGCCAATTATTATTTCTCTATTTCACTCGCTCATTGCGAGCTCTTGATATTCCCAGTACCACTCTTTTCCCTGACCATACTTATTATTTCAGTGGCATCATTTCGATACAAACACAACCAAAACCCTCATTTGGACTTTAAACCCTGATTTCGATCTTCTAACACTTTCGTGCGATTATCTCATGCATGCTGTCTTATCCGGATCAGCTGTCCACCTAGCTTATCTGCATCCCAAGCGGCGAGACAACTATAATTACATCTTAGTACAAAGTCGGGACTTATTTCTTGGGCTATTCTAGACAGCAATGTCTAATATAACCCTAGGGAGCGATCAAGTTGTCGTTTTCAGAAACAATTACCATGATGCAGAAGGTCCTCACGGCCACAACGCAAGGTAATGGCGCGCTGGGTATCCGTTCGTCGATGTCCATAGGGCCGGTCAGAATATCTGACATGCCCGTCTAGTTGCTTCGCGATAGCCACCATCCTACACTCGCCACTCTACCTCATTACTAGTATTGAGGCGCTGTGATGATTGTTAGTATATGGAGCATCGGGCCTTTGACCTCTTCGATGCTGTGCGACAAAGTCTTCCTTAAGAATTGATGCCATGAATAGAGAATCCATTGCGCGTGTTGATTGGTTGTACCACAGCATCTTTTCATCGAAGCTTTCATATCACCTTTTGATTAGAACCAGCAAGGCTGCGGCTGGTCTCCGAAACAGCGATCTGATCCCACTTTCGGTTTGGGATCGATCGATGCCTGGGACTAATTTACATCGTACGATATCAACGAAAACTTGTTTGCTCTCATATTTTCAAATCCACCTTAATTCATATCATGTCGCTCGAAGGACAAACTGCAATCGTCACTGCGGCTCTCGGGAAATCGGTGTCGGCACCGCTCAGGAACTCTCCAAATGCGGAGCTAGAGTTCTAATTACCTACCCGTGATCGAGCTTCGCAGCTGATGAGTTTGTCGCTGCAATCAAGGCATCCGGTGGAGAACCAGTGGCGATCAAAGCAGACTGCGTTTCTCTCGAAGCTCCCCGGTTAGTGGCCAAAGCGGCGGCTAAATTTGATGGCAATGGAGGTTTCGATATCATTGTTAATAATGCTGGAGCTGTGGAGGAGATGTAGCTCAAGGATGTGACTTATGAACACTTTTACAAGATATTTTATACAAAGGTGCGCTTCCCAATGTCTTTGATGAAGGAGAGTTTGTGATTGATTCGGAAGGGAGGGAGGGTTGTTAAGCTGGGGAGTGTGGTTGCTAGACAAGGTGCGCTCACTCTTACTTGAAGGTTAATCATCGACGACTTAGAGAGCATTTTGGACATTGGATGCTTATGAAAATTCCTTGCACGCTGGAAGATGCAGCTTTTCCAAGACCTGGGTAGTCGGACTAGGCCACGGATATGGGGTCACTGAATACATCCTGGCCCGGTTGCCACGCATATGTAGGGGTTAATAATATTGCAAACATTTATCCTCTTTACTTTTCTCCTCCCCTACAGTCCCAAATTAATTCATGACATTCCTGGCGCCATGTCAACAGATATCATCCGCGAATTCGACAGCTATATAGCCCAAACACCAGCAGGATCCAGAGTAGCTACCGTGGATGACATTGCGCACATCGTGGCATTTTTTTTGCGAAGAGGGCTCGAGATCGAGATGACCCCGGGTTCAGTGACTTTTGCAAATGGAATGCCGTATTTTTGTAAGACACGGTAGCATATTTGGACATTTGGTTCAGGCGGAGATTCTAATTACAAGGATCATAACCCATGTTGAATTTACACACAAATGCTTCGTCCTGTACATGACTTATTCCTAAACATATTCAGAGAACATGGTGATATGCCAAAGAGCCTCTAAGCCTGGCACCAATTTCTTATCCTTTCGGTAAGTTACCCTTGTCCCACAACATATGCTGTATCGCCCAGTATCATAATTTCATTATCTCACCAGATCTCTCAACCTATAATCCTTCACTGGCGTCTCCCAATCATCCTCAACGAACAAATAGCTCTCATGCTCATTATCTGTGGGCTTTCTCGGGTTGTCAGCCCAGTATGCGAAGTCCGAATCCATGTTTTGGAGGTACCACTTCAACTTTGTCCAGTAATATATGTCACCTTTCCCAGGGTTGTCGGGAGAGCCAAATTCGCCAACCCAAAGTGGTGCTGTGCTGGATTCAAGGAGGTGGCAAAAGAAGCGTATTTTATTTTGGCGTGGATTCCTCCGAGGATTCTCTAGCCTGGTTTGTACTGTATACTATAGTAGGCTCTTATTGGATCGATAGGATAAGGATAACCGCAATTGATTCTGGAGGCGGGGAGACAGGAAAGAGAAGGGGAAGGGCGTTCGAGGAACATTCGAGGATTTACCACTCCGACTGTTGACATGTGCCTCGTAGATCCCAGCTCTGCAGTCGCCCATCGACTCCATGAAGTCGCTACCCAGACGTCGCGGACCAAATTTTTTTTCAATCTTCTCCAAAGCCCGAGGCACAGCATGCATAGATGAAAGTGCGATCTCTCAACTTTGCAGACTATTGCTTGCTACCATCAGATACCCTCCTTTGGTGAACACAAATTCGGTTGCTGATTCTGGCTGAACATGCAATGGAAGCGGCTTTGCTTCATTATGATACTGAATACGACCTGTATGGCCGAATCATTGGGCATGCGTCTTCGAGAAGAAGAGACACAGAACATACCTCGTTCCTCAAACCAGCCTCAATGAATCGTGAATTGTTCATACACGGAGCCATTATAGTCTGCCAATTCTCCAACCACTGCTCCTCCGACTGCTAACCTTTATAGATAGATCCTAAGTGCTAGGTGAGTTTTCAGGGATTAATACTATAATACTGTTCTGATTGGGTTATGTGATTGTTGATGATTACGGTAAGAACGGTATTCGTCAAAGAATTCACAACAGCCTCGAAAACCTCTAGCGCACTCTTCCTAGCTAAGTCTATATTCGCCGTCAGCCCGATTGAAAGTATCTAAGGATTCGTTAAGACAAGTTCGTCGGAACAGGGCATTTAGACACTATTGAATTCCATCTGGCGAATGGTCTTTGCGATCTCAGAGAAATGCCACATATCCAAATCCCCCGAAATGTAACTTTCGTTGCTTGTTCCATACTAATCGACTGGAGCGACTAAGCGAGTCTGAATCTCGGGAATCTCTTCCCTACATACAGTAATCGTCGGCTCGCTTACAGGCACTCACTTCTCCCTCTGGTCGAGGTCGGAGTAAGCAAAATGGGCTGACACTCATTTTAGGCTAAAGTAGTCGATCCTTTTATTTTATATAGAAATACTTTCTTATTTCAAACTTTTAAAATCCCGTTATATTAAATTAATTCTATTAAGTATATCCTTGATTTTAATAATTTGATTTTTAATTAGTAAGACTTAGAAAACCCTTCTTATAGAGGCTATAATTGAATTCTATTAGTAGAATACGCCAAAACTAAGTCGTCGTCAATTCTATTATATACTAGTATACTAAGGAACAATTAGATATAGTACTGTACTAATATAATATAATATATACTCTTATAAATTTAAAATAGATAAATTTTAATAATATAATAGAGTCACTCGTGGTGAAATTTGAGTATAAAACCCATATTAAATTCTCCATCGGCTACTTCAGCCCAAAATGAGTGTCAGCCCATTTTGCTTACTCCGACCTCGACCAGAGGGAGCAGTGAGTGCCCGTAAGCGAGCCGACGATTTACCCCCGGATCAAATCGCTGTGGATCACAGCAAAAATGTATAGGACCCACGGGGATTTGATCAGGGGGGGGATAGTACTACATTTCTGCCCTCGGTTGGCAAGGGGGGTGTGAACAGGTCTTCGCTATCATCAGGCGGTAGCCGATATCGTACCTGCCCTTTCTGGTTCATGGACAACGCATTCTGACCGAGTTTGGCGAATGGCGACAATAAAATGTAGGCAAAATGCCGCTAATGGATACGTCAAAATACATAACTGTGTTGAATTTCGTTCTGGTAGTGATTTTGTGCGATCTTTGGTCATGCGTCTGCCGCATGACAGTCGTTGAGACTTCTATGAAGTGCTAATTCTTTTACTTTGACTGGTCGGAATAGTTGGAACGATGATAATATTTATTTGCTTTATATGTCGCTAAACGCTTATACGTGACGTAAGAGCTATGGACTGGCTGAATCGGAGACTGCGGCCACAGTTTCAACGTGCAACCTGCTCGGTTTCGGTATGGCAGAATTGTAGTGGAAGTTTGTGATCCTTAGAATCGATTCCTTTGGAGTGAATTATGCGATAAAGATGGAAGGTAGTCGTACAAACTGTGGCAGTGATGGCGCTGTAATCGTGCTGATATAAGAATGTCTTTGTCCACTAGGACAATTCCAACAGCAAGCTCTGTGCTTTGAACTGAAGTCTACGTGAGGTGCTGGGGTGCTTTACTAGCTTGTTAGGAATTGCTTATTAAGTAGGTGGAATGCTAAGCATTAGAGACTTAGATTCCCTACCTCCATCAATATCCATACACGTGATTTGAGCTCGATTGTCAACACTGGTGGCACGATGGCGGCGACTGGGGTTGTTGAAATATCGGAAATAGGAGAGATCTGGTCACTCATGATGATATCGAGGTACGAATCACTAGAAAAGGGATTATCGTCCCCATCTTCTGTTCCCGTAACTTGAATATCTTACTGGAATATCACATGACATTGGTACACGTGAGAGTCGAGAGCTCGGTCTAAGGGCCTTCGAGATCAACCTCCGAAGGACACCGGCGAACCATATACTGCCGAACATCCATATCCGAAGGGCCAGGGATATTAGCAGTACCTTTATTCACCGTCGAATTATTCTTAGAGTGTTAGAAAGTAGATGTTGAGAAGGAGGAGAATTCGATAGAATTGAAAGCCTGCTTTTGGCAAGGATTTGGAGACTACTAAACAAGACTTTGATAGACTTACGCATGACATTTTGTTGAAGTAAGGTGTCAATTTTGTACTGTACAACATTAGGCGTTACTGGTAGAACTTGGCTCTTCGTACTTGCTGGGAGCATTCAATGATTTGATACAGATTCAAATCCAACGCCCCAGAGCTTCCAATATTTTACAACATCTTACAAACGTACTGCCACATTACTCACAAAATCCTGTCTTTCAGACTCTCCTCCCATCCTGCCACAGGCTGCTCCGCTCTCGTCGTGACTAGAGCCGGTGACAGCGGCATAATCTTCTTTTCTTCCTTAGCCACGCGGCAATATTTCTCACCTATCGCCCTGCCCGTCGCTATAAGAGCTGGTAATGGGGCGGCCCCCCTCTCTGCCCGCTCCATCCCCTCTTTCTGTCTCTTCACCATCCACTCCGGCTTCCCCATCCCAATCCCCATATCCCTCCATCTCTTCGGCGGCTTCAACACACCCAGCTCCACATATCGGGTATAAACACTCTTGCCCCTATTATTCCATCTCCTCAATCTATTCGATTCTTCCTCAGCATTCGGACTCCACTTGCTCTTCAAGATCCTCCTCATTGCTTCAGGCGAGACCTCGAAACTGTTCGCAAGGACTGCAGTCGTGTATTGTACAGGATCTTGTGCGTGCAGAGCCCGGATGCCGCGTAAAGCATCAGGGGATAGACGCCTCAAAGGTTTCCAACCGTCGGGGAATTTGGCCTTCAAAGCATCTTTATCGATCTGCCAGTGTTCGCGGATGGGAGGCTCCCAATCATTATCGTCCTTCCTTTTCTCCTTCACAGAATTCAATGGCTTAGCCCCCGGAATTGTAACTGGGTTCGACTGCCGGGCAGATGCGAGTGCAATCGGAGCGCTGTAATGAATTTTGAAACCTGAATTGTAGACCTTGTTCTTCTGCCCAATAACCCTGAAAAGAGGCTTTATTCTATTAGTCGAAGGTTGGTCATGCCGTCCTGCCTTCCGAGGTTTTCGGAATGCTACTATTTCTGTCTCGATAGAAATCTTTTCTCGTTCTGTTCCTTCACCAGCATATTGTGTTTGTGTGGATGCTCCCCGGTCTCTCTCCTTCCGCAACCTTCTGGATACAATTCTGGACGACAATTCTCCGTAAGCAGCACTGGTTGCTGCTTCGGGCAGGCCTTCTCCTGCTTGCCCAGCATCTATATGCTGGGCTAGCTCGATCTTTACGTTTTGCAATGTAGTGGTACCTCCAACTACCCCCTGAGCCCAGCTTTGTGAGCCACAGTGCCGCTTTGGCACATCTGGCAGATATTTTTCGAACGGGATGTAACCTCTCGACAAAGAGTGGGAGAATGTGCTGTGCTGGCGGGTCGAGGAGAGGCTCGGAATCGCAGCCTTCTGCCATTGCGTATGAGAGGTTCGGATTGTCGAGGAGGGAAGTTCAACTTGAGCTATAATTCTAATAAACAGTCTCAATGTTTTTATTGGACATGGACGAGGCATTGCTGTGCATGTTGTTTATCGCTGTTAGATGGTGATCGTGCAAGATGGGGGAAAAACTTCTATAGCGAAGGTCCAGAAGAATGATCATACAGTAAGGATCTTTCAGGCCTTATCGCAAGCCACTAAAATTTCGGCTATTTGACCTTCGTACCTAGCCCTAGTACCTTCCCCCGGTCTATTTCGTAGTATGTTATATTCTCTTACCACTCAGTTTACCGCCTCCCATTTCGGCTTGAAATGAAGCTTCTCAAACGATTATTGCTACTGAGAGAATAAGAAGAGAATTTCTGCCTATTATATTTGGTAATATCAACCGATATAGTGGTGTTATTATCAAGTGATGGTGGTGGTGTTATTCCAGAAGCTAAGTAATAAATGCACTAATGACCGCTGCTGCCATGTGACGGAGGGGAACTTAAATCTTTCTTCCATCAAGATGTCCATATAGAAGAGAGTAGTCAACCTCTTTTGCCTTCTGTTTAATTTTCGAAGTATTTGCAAAGTTTACCTCCCTGCTTAATGTTTCACTGATCTTTGATGTAAGACATGCACTTGGCAAGCCTGGGGCTACACATTTCAAAAAACACCTGAGCACCTTACTCGAGAAGAGATGCATCATATGAAGTTTTCATATGACGTCCTTGGTGAAGAGGCTCTCAATCGGTTAGATCTAATATCGCCACCGCTTGCAGGCGAGCTTCCCCGTCCTAAGCGAGATTTGTATACCATGCAGATGATAAGACACTGGGAGAGCTGTGTGATAAAGTCCACACTGTTCTAGAATGGGTGGATTGGGAGCAGATATCTCGAGGTCAAGAAGTATTTTATAGATATGGAGGTGTTGCATTAACTGCTGTACGCGTCTGACTTCTCGATCTCTCAAACTAACCTGACGGACTGACTGACTCACAGCTCGCGTTCCAATCTCTGCTAGGTAGAATGGGTGCTGGTCGAGTGACAGAAGTCCTCGCTCGTACGGGTGACTTCTCAACAAAAGTAGCTCGCCGTCGCCTCTACGAAACA
Source organism: Hyphodiscus sp. D1413 (assembly GCA_003988895.1). Classification (NCBI taxonomy): domain Eukaryota; kingdom Fungi; phylum Ascomycota; class Leotiomycetes; order Helotiales; family Hyphodiscaceae; genus Hyphodiscus; species Hyphodiscus sp. D1413. The sequence continues at coordinate 11,416 of QYAO01000030.1, forward strand.
ACACAACATATTCTCCAAGTAACGCAGCCACTGGATTCCATCAAGCCAGGTGGCGTCGGACATGCCTCCTCCATCCGAGTCCGGCTTCTCCACGCAGCAGTGCGACGACGTATCATAATTGCTGCCGAGAGGCCATCCTCTTACTCCGTCGAAGGACTGGGGATTCCCATCAATGATCTGGACTGCATAGCAACTATTGGGACTTTCTCTGCAACACTAGTTTGGCTCGGGTTTCCAAGGCAAGGTATCTGGATCAGAAAACAGGAGATTCAAGACTACATCGCCCTATGGCGACTTGTCGCTTACTATATGGGAACTCCAACTGGGCCATTTGAAACTTCGACAAAAGCAAAGCGGATGATGGAGAGTCTCCTAGTGACCGAGATCATGCCAACGGCGACCAGTAAAGTGCTAGCGAATAACATTATTCTGAGTTTACAGGCCCAAGCACCGATGTACGCTTCTAGAGATTTCCTGAGCGCGAACGCAAGATGGTTAAACGGCAATGAGCTCGTTGATGCTCTTGGACTTGATCGTCCAGGACTGTTTTACTGGGCCCTTGTCGCAGGGCAGTGTATTTTCTTCTGTGCGGTTTGTTATACCTACAGAGCGGTTCCTTACTTGGATCGGAGGAAGATCAAGGTGAGTAAGTGCGTCTCATCCATTCTGAATACTCTTTAACAGTGGCTCAACCCCCGCCCAAACCCGTTTGATCGATTTCGCTTTTCTCGTCTTCACCCGCTGAGAACTTATAGACACTCCGAAAACTATTCTACCAGATAATAGTCGAAAACAAGACGCATGGTCTAGGCGAGGAAACGGTGTTCGATTTCAAATATATGCCTAGCTTTTCCCTCATTACTGAACTAGGAGAATATGAGAAACAGCTATTTTGCAGACAGGTGTTGAGAGGCGGAATTTTAGGACACTGGTTGTTGCTAGTGCTGTGCTTGCTGCAGTGTTGTACTTGGGAATGAGGATGACTTGGGAAGTAGTGATGGGAATAACGAATTGGTGGGGTGTGTGAAATACCAATAATATCTGCATTTTTGCTGATTATCCTTCAAAATCCATACCATATACGTACGAATACAGTCTTGGAGCAAGCTCACATGAATACGCCTGTAACTCAACGCAACATGCAAAGAATTTCTAAACGCCAATTAATGCCCAGCTCCGAATACACCTCTCCCACGCTTTATTACATTAACTCAACCGGCGGTCTGCTCGTATGTGCAAGTATAGGTTTCTCCTGTTCAATCGGACTGATATCATTTTCGCCCGTCAAATCCTGCACCTCAATCGCCGGCAAGTTCGGACTATGCCCATGCTCCCCAGGATTGTAAATCGTAGTCGAGCTTCCGCTCCTCTGCCGACCTGCTCCATCCTCCCCATCACTAAGCGGACTCGCAGGTAGGTCTGTAATCGGCCTATGATGTAGCTTCGCCAACGCCTCCGCCAGATCCTCAGCATGGACTTGCTTGTTCGGCGCATCCTCGAGCTTCATCTCCCATCCATGGGGTGGGCTGGGTGGTGGACTGATAAAGAACAACTTGCCGGCATCCGGTAAGTTTAGGTGCTCATCTTTGGGCTCTATATTGGTTGTGTGGCCGAAATAGACTCTTACGCGCTCGCCCATGATAGCTTCACCATCGAGGATCTGCCGGATGCGGACCGCGGAGTTCTCGTCGAAGAAAGACACGATTATGCGGCGGAAGCTTCGGAGAGGTGCCCAGGAATGAATTGGAGCGGAAGACTGTACCAGGTCTTTGATTGTCTGTAGATTGTCTGCGCGAAAGATCTCGGGGTCTTGTAAGTTAGTGATCAGAAGTGTGTTTGAGGGCGGCGTCGGAATCGTGAGTGGGGGAATCGCGCTCAAGTCTATGGACATTGGAGTTCTTGGGCGCGAGGACTTTGGTGAGCTGTCTTGGGGTGACATCTTGCGCTGTGAAATATATTTTCAAGGCGACCAGAGGCGTTAATCTGATTCCGAGTGTTATCGGTGAGGTGAAGGGAGGAAAGGAAAGTTGTTTGCTTTATCTCTCAAAAGTAGGTTGGTAGAATGGGAGAGGTCGTTCCGCCACGCAAAATTGGCGAGACTCAGCCACTCACAGAACATTGATCTGGAGTCTTCTCTCTTGCCTCCTACAGCTTTGCAACGAACCAGACTCAGCCACCGAGCTCGGTCATCGCTCACCAAGACACGCAAAAGCCGATACACTGCACGTGCCTCACGGTCTACACTGCCTCTGTTCTTCAGGGAATTGAAAGGAAGAGACCGCCGGCAAGTCTCTTCCTTCTTACTTTACTAATGCATCGAATTGCCGATATGCGAAGAAGGTAGAGAGGTAAGACAAGAATGCGGAGTAAGGGTATCCGGGGTCTTGGAGAAAGCAAACTTCTGGTCCCTTACGGAGCTCTGGATACGTTGAAGGCAGTGCAAGAAAAGGAGTATCCAGGAATCCGAATCATCCTGGCCCTCATTTCTCTTTGTGGGCGATGCGTAGCAGGATCGGATACTACGGGTTTTTGAGAAACACCGGCCCCTCATTCTCCTTCAGTAAGCCAACCGCTGCGCTAAGCTACGTTTAGGCCTACAAATATAACTGCTTTTACTGGAGTTGACATGATGGACGCGGATCTGATGTGTTGTAGAACGCTCATCCTGTGTCTCCCTTTCTGGTCTTTTTGCCAAAGAACTGAAGCTATGTCCAAATGCAGTAGCCCTCTTTTCCCTCAGTTCTCCAACTCAGCCTTCTTCATGACGAACAAAGAAATTTTGGATTTTCCGACCCAAGATCTTATTGTAACAACGAGAAACTAGACTGTCGTCTAAAGCCCCCTTAAGATATTACTGTCTTCTAACACTTCATCTTTTCCACCCTGGGAACTATTCACCACGGTTGCAAATGCTTCAAAAAAAAGTTGCCACTCCCAAAAGGTACTAGCTTCTCACTGCTAGCTTCGTTAGTATTCCTCAGCCTCGAAATTCCGTGCCTTGCAACTACCTACAAAGCTACCCTTCTCTACATATATTAAAACGCGTCAGCCTCGCAGACCGCGAACGTCGCGTCTCCACTTCATCTCAAACTCAGCCGCTGTTGGTTTGCTATAGATTGTTTTTGAACACCCTTTATTCCGGCTGCTCGTACTGAGCCTCTAAGATGGAGTACGATCCTATGGTAATGGACACGGAGGCCAGTGGGCCAACCGTGAAGATTACGGAGGTGAGATCACTTGCTCAAGCCATCAATCGTTGAAAGTCAGGCTGATGGGATATTTACAGGCTGGCGCAAATCATGTCGACTTCGAACTCCAAAATGTCGACCTCGCCTTCGCCAACTCGCTGCGCCGAGTCGTCCTCGCTGAAATCCCCACAATGGCTATAGACTTAGTTCAAATAGAGGAAAACACTTCAGTGCTTGCAGACGAATTTCTCAGCCACCGATTAGGTCTCATTCCTTTGAACTCGAAAAACATCGACGATGTTGCCTACACCCGCGACTGTGACTGTGAAGATTACTGCGAGTTGTGCAGCGTTACCCTCTCACTTCATGCAAAGTGCACGAGTGATGATATTATGAAGGTTTATGCTCGCGATCTGGTAGTTGATGCACAGCGCGCAAACCAATACGTCGGAAACCCTGTTATTACGGATCCTGAAGGATTGGGTACAGTCATCTGTAAGTTGAGGAAGGGTCAGGAATTGCGTATGAGATGTATTGCCAAGAAGGGGATTGCAAAGGAGCATGCGAAGTGGGCACCGACGTCTGCGGTTGGATTCGAATACGATCCTCACAATAAGCTGAGACATACCGAATTATGGGTTGAGCAGGATCCCATTAAGGAATGGTGAGTGAAGGCGTGTTTAGAATTCATTCAAGTCTAATACATGATAGGCCCTTGAGCAAATATGCTGAGTGGGAAGAGCCTCCTCAGGAGGGCGAGCCATTCGATTTCGATGCTGTTCCCGAGAGGTTTTATTTTGAAGTTGAGAGCGCGGGTAATCTTGAACCAGACGCGATCATTCAGCAAGGAATCAAGGTTCTGCAACAAAAGCTGGCAGCTGTTATTCGAGATCTGACAGATGGCGAAGGAGAGACGAACGGTATCAACGGTGGAGGATATGATGCGCCTCGTAGTCCGGATATGAACATGAACGGACAGTGGCAAGATGCAGGCTACGCTACGCCTTATGGTAGTGGTGGCCAAGCAAATACATGGAGCAATACTGGAGCAGCTACACCGTACGGCGCAACTCCTTACGGACAGAATGGCGTAAATGGGTGGTGAAAGGACATTAATTTGTTCTCCAACGATTTGGACGGGTTGGTGATGGACAGCTAACCTGGCTGTATTACTATGTGCATCTCAGGCGTTATAGGAGAAGAAGTCTAGGAGTCTCTGGAAGATGGCCGTTAGGCCATCAAGAGCGACAAGATGATATCGCAAATGCAACATATAAGACTTTCAGTTTCCTTAAGTGATCGATATAGCTCAGCTTATAAGCGATACAATCCAAGTGACTATCTCCATTATCCAATCTTCAAGACAATCTTACACATCGAGCAGATGACCGAAGTTACTCGCCCGCTAGAACCTTCAGTAGGTCCATTTTAGCTTAGCTCAAATTTCTTGGTCTTTTATCTTCTAAATACATCGTGCTATGTAGCGAGATGGCTTATCTGCTCTCAGACATATCAAACCTAGGAATCGTCTTACGTTACTTGAGTGCTGTCTTGTATTCCGCTTGAAACAATGCGCTATAGTACAAATACGCCTTATTATGCTTCTATGTTCTAGTTGAACGCCGCCCAATGACCCAAAATATCTAGAAACATCCTATACATCCAATCACCCTCAATCTCATTCCCATTTCGTTCTTCAAATAGCTTTCCCCTCATCCCCAATCCCTTTCCACTTCCTATAAACCTTCTTATGCTGTTCTAGAAACAAAAATGTAGCAATCGTGTGCGGTCCCAAGCGGATGAAACTCGGAACCCACCCTCTAAACATCCAACCCACCCCCTCGACCCTATAAACGTCCTTCAACAACCTCGAAAGGCCTTTACTCTCACTGGCGCTCATAATCCTTGTTTTTATAACATCAACCGGACTACAAACAGTAGTAGCAACGAATCCTGCCATAAAACTAGCAGCGAGATGCGTGGTGAGTCCATCTTCCATAGGCGTCTTCTCAAGCAAGATCCTCTTGAACCCATCATATGAAGCGAGTTGGGAAGCCGTCATGAGGACAGCTCTCATACTGTTAGGCCACACGCCCCTGAATAAACTCTTCCAGCCCTCTTCCCTCGTCATGCGAATAAGTCCGTCAATAGCATTCTTGTAATTCCTCCTCTCTGCCTTCGGCAACGCAGCATCATGCTGCATGCGCACGTTCAGCACATCGGCTGGGTTCCCAGCTATGCCGCCCAGGAAGCCAGAGGTCGAGGCCATGGCAATTAGGGAAGGAAATGAGGGTTTGGATGTCGAGGTTGTGAAGTCTGCTTTGAGTTCTTCGTAGACACCGAATCGGGTTGTGGAGTAGGTTATTTGACGGAGGAGAGAGGCGGAGAGGCCGCTGTAGAGACCAAGGAAACCATTATGTTTGAAGACATGCACGAATGTGCCGACCATGGATTTGGGCATGTCGCCCGAGCGTGTCTGGAGACGAACCTATGTGAATTTAGCTGTGACGTGTTGTCTAGGTGGGAACAATTGAAGGTGAATTTACCTTCACTGCAGATATGTTAGCCGTGATTTCAATGATCGGGGAAAAGCGATATACCTAGGTCTAAAGGATGTGTCACACAGGCTGCAAAACAGCTCGCGCTACCTCCAAACCAAAAGGGATATCTCATATGTTCCTTCTTCAAGGCCTTCTTCCTGGACAACTCCTGAGCTTGCTGCTGCGATCTCTTGGTCGACATGATTGCGATTGGTATTCTGTGGGCTGCATTCCGGGTCGCTGTGTCTCGAATGCCGAACTATGCACTTCCCGCAAAGAAGGAAAGCTGTGAAGAGGTACAATAAAGTTGGGGAGATTTAATTTCGAGCTTTCTTATGTCCCGAGTGGTTTCATACAGCCGAATGCCTATGCCACACTTTTTGCACAGAACACGGCTGTTTGCTGCAAATAGAATGTTACAGAGAGGAAAAGAGAGAATGCAGAGGATTTCGCACTGTTTAACTCCCGAGTGGTAGTTTTCCTGCTTCTTTTTAAAATTGCTGACCTTGTCGATTTCTACCGATATGATTTTGCTTCGAAGCTACAGCGCGGATAAACTTTAATCCTATACCTGTAAAGAAGCCCTTTAGATCGCGCCAATGACTTTGGAATTTTCCCCCATCAGCCTGTTCAGATCAAGACTCGATATGAGGTCTATCGCCAGGAGGTCTTATATCCCCACTAACCGTGAGGCATTGGCATTATTCATCAGCTTGAGCGATGTCTCCTCCCGGCGATTGAGACGCTGCACTCAATGCCGCTCTATTTCCACAGGTCTATCCTCTCTCCCAGCAGAGAGCAAATCCCCCTCAATTTCAATTGACGGCAAATCCTATCTCAGAGACACCTGGCATAACCTCTCCCCTGCAATTTCCTCCTCCATATCCCGGCGTCTCCACATCCAAAAAGACCACCCCATCTGCCTCATCCGCTCCATAATCGAGTCGCGCTTCCCGACCCCAACCTATAAATACTACAATACATTCTTCCCCGTCGTATCGACGCACCAGAATTTCGACTCTCTAGGATTCCCAGCCGACCATCCGGGGAGGAGTAAAACGGATACGTATTATGTGAATGAGAAGACAGTGTTGAGAACGCATACATCCGCACATCAAGCAGATGTCTTTCGAGCAAACGAGAGCGAGGGCTTTTTGATAAGCGCGGACGTGTACAGGAGGGATGCTATTGATAGGAGTCATTATCCAGTTTTCCATCAAATGGAGGGTGCGAGGATGTGGGATCGAAGGAAAGTCCCAAATGGGGACATTGCGGCTGCTGTTTGGAAAGATGTGGAAGCGCTGCCGAAGCATGAGATGAAGGTTGAGGATCCGAATCCGCCTACGCATCCGGAACGGAATCCGATGCAAGAAGGGCATTCGTTGGAGGAGGCTACAGCTATTGCGGCGCATTTGAAGAGGTCGTTGGAATTACTCATCGTAGAGATTTTCTCGCAGGCTAAGAAAGCAGCCATTGCTTCGAATCCGGATTATGTTGATGAGCCATTGAACGTCAGGTGGATCGAGGCATATTTCCCCTTCACAAGTCCGTCCTGGGAATTGGAAATCTTCTGGCAGGGAGATTGGCTTGAAGTTCTAGGGTGCGGTGTGGTTAAGCAGAATATAATGGAGAGAGCAGATGTACCTTCACAGCTTGGGTGGGCTTTTGGAATTGGATTGGAGAGGATGGCTATGCTTCTCTTCGAAATACCTGATATCCGACTCTTTTGGTCGAAAGACGAGCGTTTCCTTTCACAGTTCCGTGGATTGTCAGATAATCTGGAGGGGTTGAAACGATTTGTTCCGTTCTCGAAATATCCGGCTTGTTATAAAGATGTTGCGTTTTGGGTACGGTCCACTTCTTCTACTGCTAGTGGAGGACAGAGTGGTGCTCAGGACTTTCATGAGAATGATATTATGGAGATTGTGAGGGATATTGGTGGTGACGTTGTGGAGGATGTTGTTAAGGTTGATGAGTTTACGCACCCAAAGACAGGGAGGAAGAGTTTGTGTTACAGGATTAATTATAGGAGTCTGGAAAGGACATTGACGAATGAAGAAGCCAATGAATTTCATGAGAGTGTCAGGGAGGCTTTGGTGGAGAAATTGGGAGTTGAGTTGAGGTGACTCCTGAATGTTGTGCGGTAATTACTTCAAAAACAATATTCTCGTATTGTATAGTTGTAATATATATTCTCAAATAAAAGTATATTCTCGCCCTAATCATTTATCATTTCCCATTGCTCTAAGCAGCTCAAAGTTGCAGATATGGCCCTTCTATGTAGATCGCTGAGTTCCCCTTGATATGCCATCTCTACCTCGTACTAAACAGCTCATCCTCCTAACAGTACCCTACAACTCCAACGACAACTTCCATCACTCTTCGCTACTCGTTCTTCCATACTGAAAACATAGATCGTCATGCAAACATAATGTCTAATTCAACCGATAATCTCACGGACGTCGAAGCTGGCGGGGAGCAAACCCAGCGCGTTCCATCAACCCTTCATTAAAAGCACTTCTTCCCAGCTCATGCACGACCGGGATCGGCATTGGAATTAAGGTCCTGATAACTATATGGTATTTTAGGTATGAGGAGGCTATTAGTGAGTGCGGGTTGTAAGTCATATAGTTTCTAGAATGTGGAAAAGAATCAATTGCTGACTCCTAAGCCATGCAGTAGTGGGCAGAGGATGGGCAATCATGGAGATGCTAATCAGGGAGCGGGATATGGTGGACTGAATCGGATGAGGGTAGAGGGGGGGGGTGTTATCGGCGCTTGAAGGGAGGGGAGCGTAATTTGTGGCGATATGTTTTGATAGATTCGATGGGATGGTTGAGGTAGATGAGTAATGAATCAGCGAATAGGGCAAAAGTTGCAGACATTTCGAGCTCGCATCGCATTGCATTGCATTGCATCAAAAGGGATTTAGGTTTCTCTCATGTCACCCCGCATGTATACAGGTTATTAGCTATATTGACGGCGAGTCCCGTATGGAAGAACGTCTCCCCATGGACGGAAACCACTTGTAGCATGTAGGTAGCCAAATAATGGCCAGTTCGAGGTGGAAGTCGAGGTCCCGATTCGATGCCCTTTCACCCGGATGAACGGTGTTTCGGCATTACATTACATTAGTGGATGATACAACATTGCCGAGCTACGGTGCAAGCAGCAAAAACAAGGCGCCCGAAGACGAAGGTCAACTTGTACATGGAGAGTAGGAGAGTAAAAGTTTTGATTCCTATTTCTTCCGGGCGTAGAGCCAGGACAGCGTCTAAATGCGATTCACAGGTCGGCTGCGGCCAAGGTGCTGAATAACAACAGAAGGCTGAAAGAAGATCATCCGTCATTATCATGATCAGCCTTGTTTACCCCGCCATTCTGAAAGACTACTACTAGTGAACCCCAAGAGATCACCAAGAGGCCCGGACTAAGGAGACATCTCCGTGGCATAGGATAAATAAAGTAAAGGTGTCTAGCCAGGCATGAGTCTGGAACTCCTGAAAGTCATTGGGCAAAGGATACTGTATCCGGAACCAAAGTAAAGTGTGCAGATTTGGTGTAGCAGGCTAGACTATGGGGGTGGATGAGCCGTGGGCGACCAATGATAGAGGACTGAGGAGGCATTCTCCGTTGACAAATGCGGACAACTGCTGCATGGCTGGATGGGTCACATGTACAGTTCCTCGATGGGAGTCTGGCCTGGGTTCATTGATGATGGATGGCAATCTCGATCTTGGCTATTGGCTGGAGAAGACAACCCGATGCTCCAGATTTGAGCCAAGGGACCCATCGTTCGTTGTTCTTCTGGTGCCAGCTGTTAACAGCTGGTGGTGCAATGACTTCACACTACGTACGGTCCAACAGCCCAGCAGCCCAGCAGCCCAGCAACCCGACAACCAACCCACCATGAACCCCACAAATGAAAGCGCTTGGTAGAACGGGCTAAACCCCACAAGGCCTCGAGGCTGATTGTTCCCCTCCGACCGAGGATTCCCTAGAATTGAGTGTTGTAACCAATGACTTTGCATGGCTGACGAGAATAGCCGGGGTGGATTGCAGGGCAAGCTCTCTTTCTTGTCGCATCGAGCCCCCCGAAATAATGAGGTCCCCTTGCCCCGAAGCTGTTTGCGCCGCATGATGGGCTGTTGGTAAAAAGGCTGGCATTTCCCTCCAACTGCCACTCTCCTCACACACTCTTGTTTATACCTCGTGTTTATAAAAAATATCATACCAGTTTGTGTTTATTGATTCGGTCCTGGGAATCAGGCGGGATCTTATCCCCAATCTACCCGAGGGCTCGTCGTCTTTGTTAAATTTCATACAAAACGACCCCGCACGAACTCAGCCAGCTTGCCTGAGCGGCAATCACGTTCATATAGCAACTTCACCCAGCTCGCAAGGCAGCAAACCGCAAGAATGAGTGAAGGCAAAGTTGTTCCGGCGAATCCTGTCGGTAAGGCTATTCTGCGACTGCAGTCTGGCATTCTTAATGAGAGCTGAGAGTTGGGAGTTGGGAGCAGGGAGCTGTCCCAAGACTGTGCGATGAACAGAGAGCTCTCAGTCTTGTAGGAAACAACCTTTGCAGGTCTCATTGCTAATATCATCATTTTCTCCAGTGGCCGAGGCGCATCAGGTCGATACTTTCCGTTAGTAGAACTCCAAAATACTCCTTGATCCAAAACTGATAGCATCTAGACCCGCCAATGAAAATGTTCGCCAGTGAGCCCCTCCATCCTGACAGCCTTGGTCTGTGCGATTAGTAAATTGACATTCGTTACAGAGCATCCAAGCAAACCTCATTTAAAAGGTCTTATCCTCCAGAGTGGATTGAAAATCCGCGAATCATGCTGATACAAGAATAGATCTCGACGAATACAAGAAGCTCCACCATGAATCGATCACCGAGCCGGACAAGTTCTGGGGCAGATATGCTCGCGAGCTCCTCACCTGGCAACGCGATTTTCAGACCGTTCATAGCGGCTCATTTGAGAACGGGGACAATGCCTGGTTCTTGGAAGGCCAGCTGAATGCATCCTACAACTGTGTTGATCGTCATGCGATCAAGAACCCCAACAAGGCAGCAATTATCTACGAAGCAGACGAGGCTGGTGATGGGCGAACCCTGTCATATGGCGAGCTCCTCGGAGAAGTCTGTAAGACCGCATATGTTCTCAAGCAGATGGGCGTGCAGAAGGGTGATACAGTTGCCATATACTTGCCCATGATTCCAGAAGCTGTCATTGCTTTCCTTGCATGTGCGCGTCTCGGTGCAGTTCACTCAGTTGTGTTCGCCGGTTTCTCGTCCGACTCCCTTCGCGACCGTGTTATTGATGCGCAATCGAAAGTCGTCATCACCACTGACGAAGGCAAGCGAGGTGGAAAGTTGATTGGAACGAAGAAGATTGTGGATGATGCTCTCAAGCAATGCCCAGATGTCACACACTGCTTGGTTTATAAGCGCACTGGTGCTAAAGTCCCAATGACTAAAGGCCGAGATTGGTGGTGGCATGAGGAGGTCGAGAAATGGCCTTCCTATATTGCTCCTGAGCCCATGAATTCCGAAGACCCTTTGTTCTTGCTTTACACCTCGGGATCTACCGGCAAGCCAAAGGGAGTCATGCACTCTACAGCGGGCTATCTCCTCGGAGCTGCTATGACTGGAAAGTACGTCTTTGACATCCATGACACTGACAAATTCTTCTGCGGTGGTGATGTTGGGTGGATTACTGGTCACACCTATGTTGTCTACGCCCCTCTCCTACTCGGTGTTGCGACTGTTGTCTTCGAAGGTACACCTGCCTATCCAAACTTCTCAAGATATTGGGATGTCATCGACAAGCACGACGTCACTCAATTCTACGTCGCTCCTACTGCCTTAAGATTACTCAAGCGTGCGGGCGATGAACATGTTAAGGCGCAGATGAAGCATCTCAGAGTATTGGGTTCAGTAGGAGAGCCGATTGCTGCTGAGGTCTGGAAATGGTATTTCGAGATTGTCGGAAAGGAGGAAGCTCATATCGTTGATGTGAGTAATTTCCATCTTCGGCCTAGAAATTTGCTAATAATGTCAGACATACTGGCAAACCGAGACTGGTTCCAATGTTATCACTCCTCTTGCTGGCATAACACCCACTAAGCCAGGTAGTGCCTCCCTTCCATTCTTCGGTATTGAGCCTGCAATCATCGATCCTGTTTCCGGTGAAGAGATTCACGGAAACGACGTTGAGGGTGTTCTGGCATTCAAGCAACCATGGCCCAGCATGGCCCGCACGGTCTGGGGTGCACACAAGAGATATATGGATACATATCTGAATGTGTACAAGGGATACTACGTTAGTGGAGCTCTTTGTTACTTCCTATATGTTTGCTGATCTTCTTAGTTCACTGGTGATGGAGCTGGACGCGATCACGAAGGATACTACTGGATACGAGGCCGAGTCGACGACGTTGTAAACGTCTCCGGTCACCGTCTTTCCACTGCCGAAATCGAGGCAGCCTTGATCGAGCATCACGCCGTTGCAGAATCCGCAGTAGTCGGTATCAACGATGAACTGACCGGGCAAGCCGTCAACGCTTTCGTGGCTATAAAGGATGGAAACGAGATTAATGACCAATTGAAAAAGGACCTCGTTCTTCAAGTCAGAAAGAGCATTGGTCCTTTTGCGGCACCAAAAGCCATCTTCATTGTTCCCGATTTGCCCAAGACTCGAAGTGGTAAGATTATGCGCAGAATCCTGAGAAAGATTCTTGCAGGTGAGGAGGACCAGCTTGGCGATACATCTACTGTAAGTTCTGAACCCATCCCAAACAAAAGAGTAAGAACCAATAGAAAATAGCTCTCCGACCCAAGTGTCGTCGACAAGATCATCGAGACAGTCCAGGAATCACGAAAGAAGTAGAAGTGACCAAGGAAGGATCATTCGAAAGAGAGCAATATGAATAGCGTGTCTAGAAAAGGATATCAGGATGGAGTCTTCGTTTCGTTACGATGCTCGTGAATTTTTGGAGGGAGTTAAATCTGCCATGTACTCAACCAGTCGATCTATTCGAAATTGTCTATGAAGTTTTCTTCGACCCATTTCCTTCCGGGTTGAGATCACATCGCCTGGCTCATTCATAGAGGACGTAATCATGACCGCGAGCAAACTGAAGCCCAGCTAAGCCCGTAAGTTGAGTACAAGTCCAAGCTAAGACACCGAGACAATTAGGAAAGGCTCTCTTATCAATACCTTCCAAGAACTCTGACCTGCCGCCACAAGCCCTTTAACAATTTTGTTCTCACACATCAAACTGCGCCAAATCCAACCTGAGTCTTAAGTCCGAAAGTCCCGAAGTTTCTTTCGTACACTTCGCACTCGTGACCGGTCACATTCCCCTCCAAATGCACAGCCTCGACTATCTCTGCAGCCAAGAGCCCAGAACCAGAGGATTGCGTACACACTTGAATACCTGTACTGCGTGCAAACCTGCACACTGAGTGCTGATGAACGCATGATTGGTGTACCCGTCCACCAGTATTCGCGAACCCCTTTATGGGCCGATGAGGGGGATGATCTTCTCTTGGTTGGCTTGCAGCCAAGAGGAGGGTGGAGGGCTATTCGCGCTTGCGAGTTCGTTCGGGTTCCTTTACCGAGTGGTGTGTGTATACACACATGCAAGATGATTTAGATTCTGCTGGAGTTCTGGATTCTGGTGTGCTGGAGGAGGTGAGAGAGATTCAATTAAGTTGAGGATGTGGATATCAGGATTTCGGGGTGATTGGGTACCTGGATGAGAGAGCGCGAAACAATTATTAGAGAGAGAGGAAAGATAGCGCATGTCGACTTACACTACTGTAGGATATACCTAAAGACTATGGTTTGTTTATTCGAGGCTGAAGGAGGAGATATGTGAAACATGCTGGCATAAGGCAGTTGTGTGACCTGCTTGGTACTTAGATCAGTCTGAAATTTAAACAATCTACTTTATCCGAGTCCCTTGCCCTCAAATACATCCTTGAAAAAGAAAGTCTGAAGGAGTAGGCTCCGCAGTCTCCGCCACAATTTCAGAAGAGGTGGAGTGGACGGTTGCTATGTAGGAATAAGCTTACAGTACAACTTGACCCGTTGCTCTTCGTACCCTTCTCGTATTCCTCTCGAACGGGTGCTAGTTAATATTCCACCTTTCCTTCTCTCAAACATCCCGAGTCAATTCAGGGGATCTTCTGATTCTATTCTATCATTCCGAGAGACTGCTCATTTACTGTATCCATCCCCTCCGGCGCCAACAGTTTGAAGAGACTGTGAAACGCTACAACAGTCTGTCCCCTAGGAGAACGGACCATCAACGCCAGTCCGTAAGCAGATCCCCCGAAGAGACTACCACCAAACTTCCGCCCATCCATCAATCACCAGCACAAAACATACAATTATATACTTCGAAACTGGCTCATTTCGCTGGTCTGCTTGATACTTGCTGAGGCCTCTTTCGCTTTGATACGAGTTGCCTCGGATTGACCGGACGGGGCTGCATGAGAGAGGCTGGGGATTCTTGGATCGTTTAGGAGGCTCACGAGCCCACCCAACGAGTATTCCAAAATAGGGCATAGCAGATATGTATATTCTTAGGCGGATAGCAACGCTCATCGTCAGCGCATATGTATTCAGCTCCTCTAATGGTAAATCGCTACGTTCCATGTCCTCTGTTACGACTAACTAACTAAAGCCTTACAGCGCACTCTACGGAAAGGAATCCGTTAACGTATCTAACCGTCGTTCAGAATGTGAATGTCAACACGCCATCTCATCGGATACACGCGCTGTCGAGTTTTGATCTTATCTTCGATTTACATGATGGGGAACAGAGGATTAAGTTGAAGCTGGCGCCAAATCACGATGTTATTGCCGATGGAGCTGTGGTCTCTTACCTGGCGGCCGATGGGTCACTGAGGACGCAGGAGGCGCTGGATAGGTCCGAATACAGGGTGTTCAAGGGACAGACGTTCATACAACATCGACCAGGTGCGGAATGGACGAACGTTGGGTGGGCGAGGATAATGGTGCAGCATGATGGAAAGGATCCGATATTCGAGGGTGCGTTTAGAGTCGACGGCGATCATCATCATGTGCAGACTAGGTCGCATTACATGCAAACGAAACACGCATTGGATCCGAAGTTGGAAGCATCGGATTCGGAATATATGGTCGTTTGGAGGGATTCGGATGTTGGTGATGGCTTCACAGAAGATAATGATGGGAATCTGCACGCAGAGTTGAGGAGGTCGATGAATGGGCAGCCGTCATGTTCAGCGGATGGGTTATCGTTCAATACGCAGCCTAATCATCCTGTGTATGCGGCTATGCTGAAACGAGAGGACAGTATCTGGGGATCGATATCGACCAGGAGTCTTTTCAGCCGCCAAATTGATGGACAAACGGGTGGGAACTCTGCTGGTGTCAATCTGACGACAAGTATCGGATCTTCAGCAGGTTGCCCTTCGACTCGAAAGGTTGCTTTCGTAGGTGTTGCGACAGATTGCACATATACGGCAGTCTTCAACTCTACTGCATCGGCTCGAGCTAATGTTATCTCTATCCTCAACTCAGCATCCGTTCAGTACGAGGACAGCTTTAATATTACGCTTGGACTTTTGAATCTTACTGTCAGCGATGCCACTTGCCCTGCTACAGCATCATCATCCGCTCCATGGAACGTTGGCTGCAGCGACAACGTTACCATTCAAGATCGGCTCAACTTGTTCTCGGCATGGAGAGGAAATTTTCAGGATAACAACGCATACTGGACCCTACTGAGCACATGTGCAACTCAATCTGCAGTCGGCCTAGCATGGCTTGGCCAAGCATGTGTCACGACTTCACAGGTCGCTTCCTCTTCATCGGGCAATGAGACTGTCAGTGGAGCCAATGTCGTAGTGAGAACAAGTACAGAGTGGCAAGTTCTTGCTCATGAAACTGGTCATACTTTTGGTGCCGTCCATGATTGCGACTCCGACACTTGTGCTGATGGTACCACCGTTGCATCCCAGCAATGTTGCCCCCTCAGCTCCACGACTTGTGATGCCGGAGGACAATTTATCATGAACCCGAGTACGGGGCCGAATATTCAGAAATTCTCACCTTGCACGATCGGCAATATCTGTTCAGCCATTGGTAGGAATAGCGTCAAGACAACCTGCCTGTCAGCCAACAAGGATGTTACGACCATCACTGGAAGCCAATGTGGGAATGGTATTGTCGAGCCTGGGGAGGATTGCGATTGTGGAGGAACATCCGGATGTAGTGGGAACAGCTGCTGCGATGCAACGACTTGCAAATTCACCACAAATTCGGTCTGCGATCCCAGCAATGAAGATTGCTGTACTAATACTTGCCAATTTGCTAGCAATGGTACCGTTTGCCGTGCTAGTACTGGGACATGCGATCCTCAAGAGGTATGCAGCGGGACTGCTGCTACTTGCCCAGCGGATACAACTGCTCCAGATGGTATGTAACATTTTCTATCAGAACCTTTATTCTAACATGCATCAGGAACATCTTGCGGTAACTCAAGCTCACTCTCCTGCGCTTCTGGTCAGTGCACATCTAGAGATCTTCAGTGCAAAACACTGATGGGCTCCTACACCCAAGGAAATGATACATATGCATGTTCCTCATCTGGCTGTCAAATATCTTGCGCATCTCCCGAATTCGGCTCCAATGTCTGCTATTCTATGCAACAAAACTTTCTCGATGGGACATCTTGTGGAGGGGGTGGCAAATGTAATAACGGACAATGTAAAGGTTCAACCGTGGGCAAGGAGATAACATCTTGGATTTCGCATAATAAGACGCTCGTTATTGCGTTGGCTTCGGTGATAGGGGGTTTGCTGGTACTAGCCATTCTTGGATGCTGTTGGACTAGTTATAGAAAGAGACAGAATGTCCGGAACCGAAAGAATGCACCACCGCCTCCTCCTGGATGGGGAGGTGCTGTGAATTGGGGAGGACCGCCTCCGCCGATGCAACAAAATATGGGTGGCATGAACAATGCGAATGCTAGATCCCCGGGGAACGCTGGCTCAAGTCCAGGGTGGGTAGATGGCAGGTGGAGACAACCTCCACCCCCAGCGTGGACACCTGGGCCCAGCGTTAGGTATGCTTAATAGCATTTCCTTTGGGTGTTCCGGATAGGATGGGATTGTTTTTTTAGGAAAGTAGGCTTTGTTGAGACATATGGGTATTTACGACAAGCATTGGGACGGATTATGATAGACAATATTGTGCGCAGTAGTTGGTATGCATTGGGACTATTGTACATAGGGTCAGCACAGAACTACAGATTCTTGGTTCTGTATTCTGCATTCTGCACGAACGTTTGAGTGAGTGGGATGAGTAATCATAATTCAGCTGGGTAATTTGCAGACGTCTGTGAAATCCAGCAGCTGGCAGCAAATGGCTACTCGGTCTGCTAATGATGCCGGGCTGCCCTATTCTTGTCAAAGCCGTTCATGTAGCACCCTACGGATTAGAACCCGAAACCAGTAAACACCTTCCTGGCGGCATATTAGCCTCTCCTTCGATCCGAATGCACTCAATCTAGTTAGAAATTAACCCGGAACTAATATATCATCTAGTAGAACATGGACGGAAAGCGACGGCTCCATAAGGCTGGCAGAGATATTTAATCGCAGAGCTCACACTTCGTGGCCCAATCTTTCTCTCCTTGACTTCAATTCACCACCAATTGACAACGAACCCTTCTCACTGCTCATCGTACCGCTTTTCGTTAATTGCAAGGATGTCTTGACTGATGAAATATTGGATATCGTGAATGCTGCTACTGGGAAGGTTACTCATCATTAGGCTGCAGCTTTTTCAAAGGAAGTTCAGCTTGCTGTTGATGTGAGTAAATCCCACCTATCCTCCCATCCTCGCCCCGCGGGTTGTATCTCGAGTTTCGGCTTCAAAGTCAAATACAACGAAAAACGGAACCAACCAGATACTCCCACCTCCCTTCTCCTACAGAAATTACTGACTCACCCTAGGCATCTCAAAACGCTCTCCTATCCTGGGCTTCGACACCCGCTTTTAAGAACATGGCATCTTCCTCAAAGCCGCCATAATCATTGAGACCTGTCTCGAGGAGCCGTTATGAAAGCCTTTATTGAGCATCCAGCTGTAGAGAAGATTGATTTCACGCACAGCACTACTGCTGAACGTATCATCAAAGAGTCTTTCTCCTCTTCCGCGCCGGCTTTGGTGTTGATGAGCAACGTAGAATTATAGAAGAACAAAGGTCTTCAAGCAGTCGCAGAGAGTAAAGGCGCAAATGTCCTCTTCGGAGGTGTGAAGACTGCAGAGCCGCAAGAAGGACACATGAGGGCTGTTGTTGTGAAGGGCATCAAAAAGGATATAGATCTCTACTCCACAGAATCGTTTAGGCCGGCGGTTATCTTCTCTGGGGTAGAGGATGAGGGGGACGCTATGAAAACGATGCGGAATATGGGGTTTCTTCTCCGGTTGTTACAAAGTATCTGGCAAGGGATTTAAAGTTAGCTAAACTGATTGAGAGTGGTGCGGTGAATATAAATAATATGTCTGTTCATGATGAACTTGGTCTTCCGCATGACAGTGGCAAGAGTTCTGGGTGTGGGAGGTTTGGGAATACGAGATTGTAGGTATGGATCGAGACGAAGAAATTACTTCCAAGAATTAAGTCATCCTTGCGCTTTAAGCAATGCTGCATTGAATCGACATTATCAAAAGGAACAATTACTCTTATCTCAGCCTATTGTGCAAATGCTCGATGCAAAAGACTTGAAGTTTGTCCTCTATTTTTTTTAAACGATGAAAGAATGTAAGATGCAAACAGCGATTCAGGCCCTCAAAGTTGTCAAAGGAGACTAAGTAACTAGCTTTGGAATATACAAGAGCTCTCTTGCGTCAAATATTTGATTCAGCTGCCAATCCGTTCGCGTGTTTATTCAGGACAGCATCTTCAATTACTTGGCTAGAGAAATTGTTCAAGACATTAATCATGGAAGACGACTTGTAGACAGGAGCAAAGATTTCCAATCGCAGAAACAACTGTAATGAATCGAATGACTTGATCTTTTTTCGCTGTGTACTTTGGAGGATGTAGTTCACTACCACCGGATTAGTGGTTCACTAAAACCGCGGATGAAAATTAACATATGTTTATTTGTTTCTTTGAAACTCGGTTGAAATATAAAATAAGTCTCTGGTAGAGGTCTAAGCATAAGCATCAACAGAAGACTTCCCCTTACACTTTCACAGGTGCAAGCGTTGCTATGCAATACTAACCGGGATCCTCGCCCCCTATCAAAGCGTCGGCCCCTGAACACCATGCACAATCAATCACACACTAAAACCCAACCATGTTTTTGGCACGGACTTCAAAAGAGCCTTTGCGTCTGCACAAAGTGTAATTGCCCGGGACTCGACAGTCGATATACAGCTTTCCTTCCATCAGAGGCTTTTCAGAATCGGTGCTGTGTTTGTTCTGTAGTTATTGTTTCCTTGATCGATCAGATCCCACAGTGTAAGCCCTCCGATGACGCTTCTTTGTTTTTGTTACGCGGCTGGTTGACGAGGTGAATTGCAGCGTTTCTCCCATGCTATGTTATTGTACTTCTGCCTCACAGCTACGAAGACGGCACATTGTCTATTGATCTGCCATTGAAGCAAAAGGATTCGACCCAAGACACTCATCTACGTCTTAACTGGGCTTATTCTTATGGCTGAACATGTCTTCAACTCCTGCCAACCCGAGAACGGTTGCAGCGAATATTGGTCAACTTAAACTAACGCCCTCCAACTCACCTTATCCACGCACACCACGATCCCCCAACAAGTCGCGGGGCCTCTACGAATCCGGTCTGTCCTTGAAGAGAATAATTGGCACCACAGTCTCATCCCCAACGGCTTTTGATAGTCTCTCGTCTTCTCGGATCTTCGCATACACGGCGGGTGCGGCGGCAGTTGTTGTGAATATTGATGATGAGTCGAAGTACTCCCAGCGCTTCTTCAGAGCACGACCTACTGCGATACCTTTGAATTTATCGAACCCTAATTCCTTTGCTCCCTCTACACCTACGAATACAGCAAACGATGGCAGAAACAGAACGGTTACTTCTCTGAGGGACTCGGTTGTTCCATACTCTCCTACGACGCCACATACTAGTCTAGAATGGGGAGACTCTCCAAGCTCGAAGACATGGACGAGCAGAGAAAGGATAAAGGCAGCCACATGTCTTTCTATCAGCCAGGATGGCAGATTTCTCGCAGTTGGTGAGGTATGAATGCGAAACAATCCCCGAACGAGTAATTTTTATGCTAACGGACTCGCAGACAGGATACTCTCCCAGAGTCCTTATATTCTCCCTTCAGGACAACTCTTCGGATACGCCTCTAGCTATTTTGAATGAACATACGTATGGCGTACGCGCGGTCGCATTCAGCCCGGATCAAAAGTACCTGGCCAGTTTAGGATCACCAAATGATGGATTTCTCTACGTTTGGTCTATCAATCAGAGAACTGGCGCAGCTAAGCTACACTCGAGCAATAAATGCACAAGCTTTGTCAAGCAAATGACTTGGCTAGGGCACAGCATAATAACGTGAGGTCTCTCTAGGATGGGGCAGGCATAAGCTTTGCTAACAATATCTAGTATTGGAACGAGGCATGTCAAGCAATGGCGCGTAGAAGAGCAAAGAAGCGTGTCGCCTTCCAAGCCACGATATGCACTCGATGGAACTCCCGTGCCAGTACCTCCCCCGCCGATTTTGAAAACGCTTGCAGGTCGAAATATTTTACTGGGCCCACTTGTGGATGCGACTTTTACAACTCTGGCAGCAATATCAGATCATAAGGCGATTGTGTGCTCTGAGAAAGGAGACGTTTGCTTGCTTGATGATAGGGAAGGCCAGAAGTTGATAAAGCTTGCAAACACTAGATTTCCGGTAACCTGCATAGCTATCGATATGCACGTTCGACAAGTACGAATAGGGGGCCGTAATGGCAAAATGAAGTCGATGGGTTTAGATGAGCTTTTGATACCAAGCACTCCGCCGGTGTCACCCGTTCCTCTTGGAGAATCAAATCCGGCAAATGATGCAGCCAACTTGTGTGCCATGGGATATGCTGCCAGAAGTCTTATCACAATTGACTCGAAACACTCGATTAGAATATCAACACCAGGCGCTGATGGCTCTGAAATTCAGAGTAAGCCCTTTCCCGCCCATGGCGACGCAGTTCTTGGTGTCAGGCTGTTATGTCCAGGAAACGACATGAACGCAGTATTTCTCACATGGTCTGCAAATGGCACGATTGTATTTTGGAATCTTGATGGCAGCAGTACGGCATGCATCAATATCGAAATCGAGCAAGTCTCTTTGTCGGAAGAGGATCCAGTCAACCAGTGTCAGATCGTTCGAGCTTCGACACGGGCAACTTTCTTGGTCACTGGTGATAGGTACGGCATTTTGAAGGTCATTAATCCTTACACACAAGCCTGCCTGTTCGAAACCAGAGCTCATATGTCCGATATTCAAGATGTTGCCCTTTTCGAAGGCGAAGGCACAGCTTTGATAGCGTCTTGTGGCCGAGACCGGACTGTGCAGCTATTTCGACGAATTGCAGAACAATGGGAGTTGGTTCAGACTTTAGATGACCATTCGGCTAGTGTCTGCAGTTTGTTTTTTGCTGAAAATGGCGAGAAGCTAATCTCCTGCTCATCGGATAGAACAATCCATATCAGACAACTTGTGAAGAAGGAGGTCAGCGGGCAGGAGATCATGGGAGCAGTGCCAGTGAGGGTTATAACCTTGAAGGCATCCCCAGTCTCAATGGCCCGTTGCTTGGATGACCCCATGAGTTGTTTTGTAGTATCTTTGATGGATCGCACTGTGGCTACTTACGAGATCGCGAGCGGTCGTATGGTAACATCTTTCAAGGCTTCAGATAATGATGGTGCCGAGGCAGTTGTTATCGATGCCTTGGTTATGGGGAGACCTGGCACGCTACCAGGACGACCTACAATCCTCGCAGGTATCTCAAGCACTGATAAATCCGTGAGGATATATGACGGAAGCTCTGGGACATTTCTTGACCGTGAGTGGGGTCATACCGCCGCGGTCACGGATGTGGCGCTCTTGGAACCGGTCGACTCCGATCAGAAATTCTTGATTAGTACAGGGTCAGATGGGACAATCATGATTTGGGACCTATCACCCAAGCCACCGGACCAACAGGATCCATTGGAAGCAACTCGGGACCCATCTCCTCCGAAAGAGACTGCGTCTGCGAGACCGCCCCTAAGGCGAGTGCTTTCAAGAGCCGAGATGGCTGAATTCCAGCGAGCGTCTCCCATCTCGACTACAAACGGGAGACTTGGATCTTCTCCCCCAAGAGTGGTTCGGAGAAAGACGTCGAGATATGGGCTATCTGCACAATCGCCCACACTACAACCGCCGGTGCCTCCAGTGCCTTTAAAGCACGTCTCCTCTACCTCCGACGATTCAACACGCAAAGGACCGCCTAGGAACCGGTCTCGAAGTCCGCCAAGTCCGAAAGGGAAGGACTCTAGGCGTCCATCTCTAGCATCCCTTGCCGACTCGCGAGGTCGCACCAAGAGTGCTGGAACTTTCAGCGAGTTTGGATCACTCAATATGGCAACTGAGCAAGCCTGCCGCACGTTGAGGGCATATCGAAAGAAGCTTTTATCATCTGAGGTAGTCAAGGAGGAGACATTGAGAGAGCTTGATCAGGAGCTGCGACTTACAGCGATGGCGTTAGGAGAGAAAAGTCTGAAATCCAAAGCTATCAGCGAGACCGTTCTTACAGGCTTGCTCGACGAGTATTCAGATCGACTAGTATCTCTGTTCGACGAGAAGATGCGATTGACGAGACTAGATACTAACGGGTCTTTAGAAGAAGAGAAAGAGCGACCAAAAACTGCGGGCAACCACGTCTGATTATTTTGTTTCTAGGGCCGGGAAGGTTGAATCTTCAAATTTTAGGGTGGAGTTTAGGGAGTGTTTCTGTCAATGGGGCGTCATGGATGGAGTTCTATCTTGAGTGGATAAAGTGGAATCGCGAAATTCCATTTCGAGGGGCGTTGGGTTTGGTGATACCTCGATACCATCCTTTGGGCCTGATAGGGTGGAGTTTTCCGAGGACTTGTATTGAAGAGGAGCTTTTACGATGGATGGATGTCCTTCCGTGTAAGAATATATATGTACTGTATGACGGTGGAAGATGATGATAGATGATGGGTAGAATCGCTTCGATTCGCGTGGAAATGCCAAATAATTCAATGTCATTCTTCTTTCGTTTCCACCGTGCTTGTGATTACCATGCCGACTCCTAAACTCCAAGGCACCGTACCAACTGCAATCCCGTTCTCGGCTCCAAAACAAGACAATGGTTTAAGAACCACAAACAGCAGTCTCGTTCGCCTTCCCTTTACCCTACTTCGTCTCCTTCCCGTTCTCAGGCTCTTTCGGTGGCTCTGTAATGACTTCATAGCAATCGTTTTCATTCAAATACCCGCACAGCATTTTAGTGAAATAGTAACGCGTGCCTGGGATACTCTGGCTCTTGTCAGTAGCTTGCTCTCTGGAAGGTACTTTGGCGTAGTAGGTGAGTATGAGAGCTCACATCATTCCTAGCTTGAGCATGCATCATCAATAACTCTGGGCTGTCTAGAACTATGGCTGCTTCTCTTCGCCGCTGAATTTGCTCGTAGGTACCGTTTCCAAATCTACATATAATCCGTCAGTAGTCTTTCAACAATGAAGACCATTCCATCGAGAGTCTCCAAACAGCACCAAGGCACAAAATTCAGAACAAGAGCTGAGGATTTTGCCAACTTACGCATCGAACTTCTTTCCCGATCCTTCAATTTGACTATCGTTAGAGTCTGAAGCGCAAGGGTCCTTGTTGCGAGCCTGGGCATCCTGCATTCGGGGCGAAAAGAAGGGGGAGATGTCTCGTGTTGCGCGGGGTGATCTAAATTTGTTCTTTTGAGATCGAGTTGATCTTGCTGGAGCGGAGGATTGGGAGGACATGCTTGCTACGGGCTGGGGGTGCAGCAAGTAGTCTTAGCTTGCATGCGCAGTCTGTTAGCAGGTAGGGATAATTTATTGTGCTCAGGAGAGCCTGAGATCGTTGCCGGTGTAACAAAGGTAGATGTGAATAGACGAATTAGACAACTGAGGTTTGAGAGTCTTGAAGATCACACATGCAGTTGTTGTTGGTTTGAAAGACCTGGAGGAGATGGAAGGAAGCTCCATCACGTGTAAGAAGCCCATATTTTCGCTTGAGCAGCCAATGGTGGAGGTCATTCCAGCAACAGCACCACAACGTTCACTCCATGTTTCTTATACTAGTGGTAGCTATTCCCATGCTCTTGTAAGGCTTGTAGGCAAGGCCTTAACATTCAATAGGGAAAAATTATCCTGTCTATCTATATCAAGATATTTCTTTGAACTAAGTGGGTCCTAAATCATGTCTGAAGGCTGTATTGTAAGATTTCCCTACCAAACTCGACACGAAGCCTACTCAACTGCTTACAGTGCTTCCTTTTGACCCACGAGCTCTCGACACGCCAAGAGTATGGGCGAGTACTGCGAATTTTGTCAACAGCAAATTGATCGATCATGATCATACTGCCAGGCTTTCCTCGGCCCCCAAAGTGTCATACTCGAACTTCCTGCTCGTTGCGGCAAAATCCACCTGATCCGCGACCACCGATATTCTGCATATTGTGTACATCCTCACGGGAATATGCTTCTCGATCAGAGCTTCAAGGTGGAACTGTAAGGCTCACTACCGCATAATGAGTACTGGCTCCACCTGCCCTCTCTTCCATCGAGCATTATCACTTGATCCGAGTCTAAGCAAAGGTGGTGGATGGGGCAAGAGTATACAGAGTCTTCTAATATCTATTCCATCATCCCAACGATTTAATGAAAGCTCTCTGGAGTACTCTTGATTGCTGCTGCTGTGTGTTTTGACTAATACTTTGAAGTGTTAAACTGCATGTTTGTTGATGTCATATCACCGAGCCTCTATGACGTACGATGCGAACGAAGTCAGTTTGCGACGTTGAGATCACTACTCATGGACTGTGAAGCACCTTAGGCAAAAGAAAGGAGTCAATGGGAGTTCCCTAATTCCATTTTCCATCATACCAAGAGGGGGGCGAGAGAATTGTTGTACCTGAAGTGGTTGTAAGTTGGCGAACGCCAGCTTTCCTATGACTATTGACATTTGATTTCTACTAGCGCTAAGTGAATACCGAAGCTTAGCCTCGGAATTTATCACATTGTCTTTTGTTGGTAGTGAATCCCACGTCCTTAGCGCTTGCATCACTCTTTTGACCATTGAGTCTTGGCTTTCTTGCAAATTCAATCTAAAGTCGGTTTTACTCCCTTGCATATATTCATTATAGCTGCTCGCCGTGCTTCGTCTTGACAACTACCACTAAATGGAATCACGAAGTTTTGGGCACGTCACAATGGAAAGCAATTGTGAGTTTTTGTTTCCTTCACCTCATCAACCAAATTTTCTTCCCAATTTCACTTGTCACATCAATAGATCTCCGAATGCTGTCTAGTCTTCTTCATCACAATGCAGATCTGAGCTCACCACGATCAGTCCGGCCCTACGTCGCTCCATCCGACCCTTCACAATCTGGACATCACTCAGGTCAACCACCTCAAAGAGTCCCTCTTACACAGAGTATGTTTTATGCATATGCTGCTATGAGAGGAAATTTCGATAAGGAAAATATGCATGGCAATGATCCACTACATGCAAATCTCTACCTCCATCCGGGACAGTGCGAGCTACCAATAAATCTGATCTGCTGGCAATCGCAACAAGATCCGTTCATGTTCCAGGAGTAATTATTCACCTATTTTCTCTTTGGAATAAGCTGACAGATCCTTTGCTATTCAGAGCACCCATTGGAGCAATCTGGTTTCAAGATGTGTCATCCCCAATGTATTCAACCCCAGCTCCTCTGCAGAGACGAACACAACCCCATGACACCTCTATGAAAAGCCTTACGTACGAAGAACACAAAAGACAACATCTCCCACAATATAAGTCGAACCACTACACAGGGATCGAAGGGTACGGAAATTATGGCTTCATGAACATTAACGGCTTTTGGATTGACCCCGAAAGTAAGAAGGAGATTTTCGATGCTGAGAATGAGCTATTGAGCCCTGGCCATGCGCCCAAGCTTCCCATAGGAATTGACCCATCCGTGCTGTTGACAGAGGACCAGCTATATGCAGCTTTCGTCAAGGAGGTGGGAAATGGTATGGATGGAGATATGGAAGGCGATCCTCGTTTTATGTATATCACACCACTTACATTCGCACGGTGGGCCGTTGGTGCGTCTCTTGGAGATCGCTATGTTTCTACAGAGGCTGAAAGCTCCGTGAGTTACTCCTTCTATCATAGACGGCACGCTCGATCGATAGGACCTTGCAAACCAATAGAACGTGCGTGAATGACTAACGGCTCTTTAGAAAACTTCTAATTTTCAGCTGCGTCCTTGCAAGCGTCTGCCTAAGTCGAATCAAGCAGTGAAAGCGCAATCACAGTTCGATGAAGACAATGGCTCAGTCTTCTCTGGCGAATACACTGCAGAAAGTAGCCCATCACTTTGCCTTAGTTCCCGAGGTACATCTGGTCTTCCGAACCAAGCCCGATGATTGTTAATGTTTCTAGGTGTTAATATGTCGGCCCAGCCCACCAACTACTCCTACATGGATCCAGAAATGCGCATTCAGCTTGATCGAGCAGCTTATGGGGATCCCAATGTCGCTCCGCGGGTTAGAAGTTGGCGCTCGTCTTCCACTGAAACTAGTCCGATCGTCCTATTCAAGGAAGTAAGTAATTTGTTATCGACTAACGTCACTTCGTATTGATTTTTTTTCTCTAGGAGGACATGGTCAGCGCACTAGCCGACTTTCAGCATTCTGATCAGGGCGTAAGGAAATGGAAGGAATATACAGATCGTATCGAAGGTCTAGACAAAGAACATGTCAAAATCCTTATGGAAACCGGCCCAAAGCATGAGAGACGTGGCAGCTTGGTAGGTGAGCACTCTGAAATTTACCAACAAGCATACTTTTTGGAGAACAGAGTCCAAAAACGTCAGAGTGAGATGGGTCCTGCTTCCCCCATCCAAAGACCCTCTGTCGCAAAGATTGCCAATCGTCGTACGCCCCGAAATGAACCGTTCAAACCGCGGCCTCGAATTGATTCTCTTCACGCTCCAACGAGAGCCCTACAGGGTGAATTCCACCGCAATGACCCACGTCTTTCCCAAGAACCTGAAAATTCTATATCGCACTCCAATGACTTGCCAAACCGGAATCGAGAGGACCATGCTCCAGGAAGGGATTCGGATACATCTCACGACGTACATACCCGCAAGCTACGGCGACGAAAGGATCGAATTGAGCGATACTTCCAGGAGCAAGCGGAACAGCGTATCATGAACATCAATAAGACTATAGCTATGGACGCAGAAGTCGAGGTCGAGCTTGAGGGTTTGGTTTTAGCTATTAGAGATTTGAAAGAAGTTAGTAAAGACCTCTGCGAAGACCTCGGCGTCCAGAACGTGAGCAAGATTCCAGACCTTATTCCTGCACGAAAGAGCAAGCCGAGACCATTTGATTCGCTGTTGTTAGAGCGTGCTAAAGACGGCGGGAAAGAGGAAATGGTTACTGATGCTATTCCGGGACCAAAGCAATGAAAGGACTTGGGTTTGGTCGGGGACGATCGATGTGAATAGTCTTGTCCGAGTTCTTGTAATGATTCATAGTATTTCCTGTAGGCATTCCCAGGACATTTAAAACCATAATGCAGAACTCAGAGTCTCACAGATGTTACCGAGTTTCAAGCATTTTAAAGCATTGTGTACATCATATTCTATTGATACGGTGCAAGAGTCTTCTACAACTCATGCTCGCAAATCCAATGCACCACCAATGAGAGGAGCAGTGATACTTCACATAATCTAACGCCATCTTCTCGTCCATACTCATACAATGTATACATTAATCCGATATCTATGCATTCTTCACAACGCCGACCTTTGCTGCTCTCAGTACCCGGCCATTGAGTTTGAACCCCTTCTGCTGCGTATGAAATACCGTATTATCCTCCTTGCCAGGCTGTGGCGTCATAAACGTAGCTTCATGTTCATTCGGGTTGAACTTCTCGCCTTCAACACTGGGATCGAATCTTTCTAGCCCATGCTTCTTCAGTGTAGACATAAGAATCATTTCTGTCATCTTGAGCCCTTCATGAAGCGCAACCAAATCCTTCACTCCTTCTGCTTCGCTTTGTAGCTTCTCTTCTGGCACCATGCCCAGCGCTCGGTCGAGGTTATCGATACTTTCCACGAGATCCTTGGCGAATTTCTGGATGGCGAAGTCTTTTGCTGTTTGCATATCACGCTTTGTGCGCTCTTGGAGGTTTCGGAATTCGGCTACCGAGCGTAGATATCTATCCTGTTTTTCTTATGTATCAGATAATCTAGCCGTACGATAAACAGTGGAGGTGGCAAACCTTTAAATCGATTATCTCCCTATTCTTCGCCTCCAACTCTTCCTTTACTGGATTTATCTCCTCTGTATCCTTCCCATATTCCTTAGTAGCCTCGGCATCCTCCCTCTTCGCCTCCGAATCTGCACCTACCCAACTTGAGGACGTAAAAGGCCGTGTCGATGGGGTGAACGAGAGTTTCGAGGGTCTGAATTGAGGTCGTGCTAACGATGCGCGAGTAATACGTATGCACGATCCTAGCGCTCTGGATTTGCCCAGTACTGTTCTTTGAATCATGGCGGAATGTGTAAGGTCGTGTGCTCTTGATCACTCGAAAGATTTCGAACGATTTTTAAGCTGGAGCCGGAGAAACGGCGCTTTTAATCCGTGAATGGACCGTGCACGATCGACGTATTTGAGAACGATGCCTCCGAACTTTCGGACTTACAAGTCGTACATTTCACGGAGACCTTATTCTATTTAAAACCTTGAATTCTATGTTGAATTTTATATTAACATAGCCATATCAGATTCTTCTCAAATACAACGGATACATCCTCTTCGAGTTGAGCTTCTTGTCCGTTACTGTATTCTTTACAGGAGAGACAATCCCATAAACGCTTAACGAGATCCATATCATTCTGAAATCTTAGACCATTTGACACCTTATATGCTCTATTGTGTATATTTTGGGAGACCTTAAGTACCTTATTTGCCTTTTCTAGACACATCCAATACTTGGACATTTTGGGAATCCCCGAAAGAACCCTGTGCCGGCCACCACTCACAATATCTGAGGAATCATGATCCCCTGACCATATCAAAGGGACATTATCAAAATTCGGCAAAATGAGAAGCTTCTACGTATGTCAAAGCAAGATAGAAGTTGGAAATTGCCTACCTCTCGCTGTTCTAAGTCCAATCATGTGATATCCATGTGGAATCACTTGACCATGACACTTGAAGCTTTCTCAATCTTGTCTAGAACATGAAATAAAATATCGAGCTTCTACCTGTTAATATTATCCTGCCATTTTATTAAAAAGAAGACCAAACATTTGATTCGAAGCCGTTGAAATCAAGTAGTGGGTCTGCTTGTCACTATTGCTAAAACTACTCTTTCAAAACCCTGTCTTTCGCGAGTCGGCATCAAACTCTCAGAACCGTACATCTCTTCCAAGTCCCTCCGCTGTGGTGAAGGCTCTTCCTCGCCCCAGTCTTCATTTACGATGCAACCCCCAGCGGCCTCCTTCTGCAGCATGACGAAACCAGCTCATTCACTACGTGGTCGAGGTAAGTTAAGCAACACCTAACGAGAGAGAACCAGTTCTATCTGCTCCTCCTCCGCCTCTTGAATTACATTGCTAATGTCTCGTTAAGCAACAACTTTGAAACCAGAAGTTCTCAAAGATATCGCCATGTCAGACAAGCAAGGTGCGATGTCAGACGTGACAGGAACCCGGGATGGTGAGTATTCTTTCAATATCAAGATTTCCCCCAGCTGATACCCAATAGTATCTTCGTCCCCAGAGCGGCCCGGTCCTGTTGGAGGTGATGGTAGGATCACGACTGATACGACGGTTGAAGGCCATGTCGAGCAAGTTGGTCACCCTCAGCCGCTCTCTGTCCAGCGTCACTTAACAACCATTTTAGTTCCCAGACTTCAAGACAAAGCACGAGTCGACTAGAAAGATCAAGTCTCTATCGACTTCAGCCGCTATCGATATAGCAGACTTCGCCGATGAAGACCGAGCGGCAGCAATCAACAGAATGAAGATGACCTCTCCACCTCTCGACCTCCAGCAAGCCAGAAAGCGACGTGAGAGCATTAAAGACTCTGCTAAGGAAATCCGTAAGGCGTCAATCAGTCTAATCCGCAGTCGAACAGCATCCCGTGTTGAAGCACAAGGCCGACCTAACTTGGAAGACATCAAGCGTTCAGATTAAGTTTGGAGTTCAGGGCTTTTGGACTTTTCATGAGATCTTTTGGAGTTTGGGACATGGTTACATAAGGGTCGAGTCTATTCCCCTTTGGAGTTACCACACGAGGAATTTGGGAACGGATGTAACCCTAGAGCTCATGTAGTGAGCACCTATGATAAATCAAAGGCCCGTCTGTAAGACAAGAGCCACGATCACATTTGCAAGACACACATTTTTGTGATTTTATATGATATACTAATTATAAGGCTTGTTGAATAGTCAAGCCTACTACCCTTACAGTCACGGAGAAATATGTCAAAGGTCCTTTCTTATCCTAATCTTCTCAGTCTTGATATCTTGATCCCTTACTTAGGAAATCGTTGTGCAGACAAAGGAAACAGCAGGGGAGGCTTGCTGAGAAGATTCTGATGAAATGGTCTGCATCAACGTCTGCACCAGTGAGCTATTCTAGAATTAGCGACCATTCAAAAGCTTCCTTGTTGAAGAAACTTACAGAGAATGGGGTACTGGTGTTCTAGGTCTGTCAACATTCGCGAAATGAATGGCCATTCTAGGGCTGTATTGAAAGGCTGGTCAATCGTCTGCGTTGAAGAGTCGAAACCAAATTCCTGACGGAATTGGTAAGTGAATTCGGGCCAGACAACTTCAATTGGATCGGTGTATTTAAAGATTGAGAAGGATTCAGCATCCAAAATCAAGTTGCGAAGGAAGCGGTACAAGAACTCTACTATCCGAGGGTCCCAGATAAGGTAGCATGTGTTGAGGACTCTATTGAGCATGTGCTTCTGCGGGTCATGGGGATGGAGCTTGATACTATGTGACGTTAGTTACGCAATTGCATTGGAACCAGGTAAGATTTACGTGAGAATAACTTCGCAATTGGGATTGTTTCGTGACCCTGCACCACGAGCAGAGGATCTGAACACAGCGTAATCGCCAGTTCTCTTCGATGTTTCATTCATGTCTAAGCCTTGTTGAAGTGGGTATATATATGTCGTCTTCTTCATCCAGGCCCTAAGTAGCGAAGGGAAAGGACCAGAATTGCAGTGCATAGAGAAAGCTCTTTGGCGGAATCGCTCCGGTGTTTCTAAATATCCAAGAAGAGGCGTAATGGGGTTCAGGATGTAGATGAAGTATTGGGTCGGTAAATTGTGGTACGCAGCGCGATCAAAGGCTGGGTAGTTCATGCATCGACGAGCATGGTCAACGGAATCTACCAGAAGGCAGGCGACTGAGCAGTAGCAGATACCCGTATTCGGACCACAGCCAGCACAGATAACCTGCCGGGCGTCGATGCTTGGTATAGTTTGTTCTCCACAATACGTGCACAAAGCCGTAAATTCTATTAAAGGTCGAGGGGCAGCTCGGTTAGAAACAGCCTGGTTTGCGCGAGTGGACAGATCATTGACCATATTGTCGATACTGCTACGTCTAGCGATATCTAAAGCTTGACGGTTTTGACTTTCTGGATAAGAGCCCTGCGTCCGAGAATCGGCCGCCGAACTCAAGCGCGCAACAAAGTTGGTTGGAGGCTTCGAAGGGACGTGAATGAACGCAAGTGGATCTTGATCGAAGGTTTTTGCGAAGTCAAGACCCAGGTCGAAGGTGGGAGGCGGTTTAAGGGCTTCGAATGGGCGACAAGAAGGGTCAAGGGCTAGAATGCCAGAGAGGGTTGAATTCGAGGTAGATCTGGTAAAGTCGGGACCAGCGTTATCGTGTACCTGGGTGCCTTCCAAAAGCTGAATGCTCGTATCAAACCTTAAGACGCACGAATTGATGACCGAATTTTGGTGTAAGATCTTGGGTGTCCTGCTGTCGGCTTGCAAGTCTCTGGCAAGATCTGAGGCTTTCTCATACGTGATTGCAGCCTCAACAGATGGCGTAGAAGTAGGATCAGAGACATGATCCACGCTGAAGTTGTCATTGAAGGACGGGAGGCTAGCTTGGTATTTTAAATCCGAATCATTCATGCCTCTTCCAGTTGCTCCTTTGATAAACTCATTATCAGAAGAAGTAAGAAAGGGTATTTTCTTATCATGGACAATTTGTGAGGCACCAGTATCATCATCCTGATGGTGTTCAGGTACATCGAAGAAGCTAGGAATCGCCACACCTGGGTTTTCCCGATATGTGACAGATCGAGCTGAGGGGGCATCCAGAGAGCTCATCTGCCTGGAACTTACCTCAATAGTCTTCTCTGTGTCAGAGTCTTCATCTTCCAATATTGCGTAGAAGTTGGGAATGGCGAGACCATGGGACGAGTATCTAGCTGACCGAATAATGACCTTTTGAGTATTTACCACCCGGTTGGCCTCATCTTCGGCGAGTAGAAGATGGGACTGTTGATTGACAGCACTATTCGCAGATTCGGAAGACGGGATAGTCATGTATGCCGAATTACGTGCCGAAAGCTTTCGTGATTGAGATTGAACATTGTCGAACGAGCATCCTGATGATTTTTGGCCAAGGTTCTTGCTCATCAAGACCGCTTTCGATTGGTACATAGCTTGACTATGACGCTGTGAGGGGGAAGTAAAGATTTCAACATCGGAGTCTGACTCTGGGTCTTCGCTCAGATTTTCAAGATTATTTTCAGTTGTAGGCAGTTCTTGATCCTCAGAAGCCTTGGAGGAAAAAGGATGATCAACCTCTTCTACTTCTTTGATTCCCTCAATCATACTGACTATCAAGCTAGATGAATGAGTTACGTCACCATGAACAGTGGCTGATGACTCTTCAGACTCTTCGGAATTGTCCCTATCCATTGAGTTCTCGAAGTGTTCAGGATCCGGTATTGTCTGTAAGGAAGATTCAACGATGGTGTCCTCAGTAACAGTAACCTCAATATCCGTATCTGGGCCACCTGTTGAGAGTTCCGAATCTTCGCCTTCGGACTCGATTGTAGTCTGCCGATGGGATTTCTCAGGTGGAGGGAGAGATATCTGCTGAGCCGGTGTTGTAGTAATGGCAGGAATAGCAACTTTGGTGGCAGACGATAGAGTTGAAGCCATATTCTGAACAGATAGAGCTGGGTATTCTTCTGAAAAGAATACTTGAGAACTTCGGGGTTTCTTTGGGGTCTGGAAATGTATCTGAGGGGGCATAGCACGCTCATCTGGCGTATGATTTTGAGACTGTGCCTGACCAGCTTTGGGCTCAGGGTGTGGCTGCCGAACTATGCCATCCTCCCGCGCTGCTGTGTCCGTTGCTGCGGATTTATGATGTTGGACTTGAGATGCTATGGACGATACAGCCGTTTCTGTATGGCTCTAAAACAAAGTCAGTCGAGCTTTTCTTCGATGAGGGGGTAATAACTTACCTGCTGTGGAATAAACGGTCTTGATTGACCACGAACTGAAGCTCTCATGGAAATTGGACATACACCGGCCGACACACTTAAATTACGCCCCTGTTTGAGAGGCAATTTGCTAATAACAATTTTCCACTCTCCAGACTCCCCATGTAAAGGGTCCTTGAAGGCATTCAAATGTTCAGATGCAGCATTTTTGGCTAAGACTTCTGGCTCCGCTGGCAAAGGCTCCTTAGACCTAGACTTAGGCATGGAAGTTCCCTGATGAGATAGCTTGTTGTTGCCCTTGCGTCTCTTATTGGAGCTCCTATTCTTCTTTGAGGTTGATGAAATCGCCTTTCCAGTCTCCGTATCTTCACCTGTCTTCATCCATTTCGTATCGCTGTTCTGCTTAGTTGAGATTGGATCGGGACTCGTAATAAGGGTGACCTTGCCCTTGCATTTGGGGCTCAATATTGACACAGTTCGCGCAGGAGGGAGATCTTCATTGTCGCTTTTACCAAAAACTTCTTTCCTCCGAGCCGTGACTTCGTCTTGGCTAGATTCGCCTTCTGCCTGGTTTGACTTGTTCCTATTTTGAGGGCACAGCAGAGATGCAATGAAATCCTTCGCATCATATTTTTCCAGTTGCTCGTTGATTTCAGCATGTTCGCTATGGGGGCCAACTGTGAGGAGTGTAATAGATGCACCTCCAGCCCAATCTGCCCCTGTATTCGTGCCCTTGAGACGTTCCAGATCGTTACTCCAAAGACAGTCATGTAGCAGTTGAAAAAGCTTCGGTTCTTGTTTACACGCTTCAAATATTTTGTCTGTCTCTCGAGGACCGTTATGTATGATGGTGTAGGTTTTGTTGCGTGCGAGGCTTGGAGCCGGCTTCATTTCATACTGATGATCAGTAAGTACTTCCTTGCCACCGAAGAAATCGGCAGCAACCCTTTCAAATACTGGTGTCATCGCGTTGCCAACAAGGAGGTTCGGTTTGATTGAATCTAAAAGGGTTAGAGAAGTTCTTGAGTAGATATGGATCGAGCTGACTAGAGATTTTTTCGAAAGAGATCTGCTTTCTCATCTCCCAATCTTTTTTGAATTCACTAAAAGCTTTTTGGTCCTTTCTTGCTGTGTATCGAAGCACAACTGGCAGATGATTAAACCATGAAGGTTTTCGCAGCGACAGCGTAAGAAGTCCCACGTGAAAACCCTTAGAAATAGTTAGGCAGTACTCACGAAGGAGAAAAGGAGGAGGCTGCACTTACAAGCTCCCACTCCTTGGGATTAGAATCTGACTCGCTATCTCTGGAGACCAAATCTCCTGGGGAATATTCCGGAAGGAACAGGGACAAAAGACCGTTTGTCTCTGGAGGATTGCCGTACTTTTTCTTGTTATCGGCAATATCTTCAGGACGGCGAACTTGGTATTGAAAGAGAATATGAGCGAAAAAGGGTCCTGGGAGTGAGGACCACTGGAAGATTGTGGAATTAGCAACTGCTTAACAGAGGACGTTTGAGAAGCAAGCAGAATATGCTTCGCGGTGAGGGATAATGTCGGGAGCAAATCGAGTAGGTGCGGGAAAGTATAGGAAGAATGAAGAAATTTGGAGGGTTAGAAAAGCCCATTGATACTTACATCTATGGGAATCATCAAAAAGAACTTGTAGGGAGGCTGTCCATCTGAAAAAGTGCACTTGAACCCCTGTGAGTAATGCCTAGCAGAAATGTTTGGGTATGTCGAAGCTGAGGGATCTACGATCACTGCTCTGTGTAATCGTGATTGTTAGCCAATTGAAAACTTAATACGACAAACTTCAGAGGAGTAAAAGCAGGATATTGACTTGAGATCAAAATCTTGAGATGACGTACTCGAGCCTGTCAGCTTCAGACGTAGTGTTTACCAACAATCTCAACCCTGCTTTTTCCGCTGTGCGGATCAGTTTTAGAAAAGCTGAATCACCGAGAACTGCAAGGTGTTTTGTGTGGGTAGGGGTTGAATTTGAAGTCTGCAAAGGCACCAGCGGGTGTGTGGTTGGGACAGTCGGGGGATTCAGGTGTTGCGA
Source organism: Hyphodiscus sp. D1413 (assembly GCA_003988895.1). NCBI lineage: Eukaryota > Fungi > Ascomycota > Leotiomycetes > Helotiales > Hyphodiscaceae > Hyphodiscus > Hyphodiscus sp. D1413. The sequence continues at coordinate 47,024 of QYAO01000030.1, forward strand.
AGGTGATGCCGCTGGAGTCTCCTTAGTCTCTATAGTGTGCTCAGGTTGCTCAGATCCTTCAGAAATGCTTCCTACGCAGTTCTGACTTCCTAGAGTGTACTAAAAGGCAATCAGCATTGGCAGCAGGCGGTATGGGTTTTGACGCGTCGAGTATTTCACTTCCATTGGGGTAAGACTCTCCAATATTGACAGACGGACGACCAAGCTCTGCGTGCTTGGCTGTCATTGGTCCCGGGACGATATTACTTTTTAATAAGAAGGGAATTTGAACATACCTGCATTGCCACCATTGTGAGTTTTCAAAATTGTGCCGTCGTGGCTGCAAACATGCTTTGACGTAGAATTTGATGGGAGACGGAAACACAGAATCAAGACAGCTTTGAGCACTCGAATCACGCCAATCGGCGTCGCTATTACATTTTGCCGTGTTACCGAAGTAGGGCCATAGAAAGTTTGCCACAGAAGCCATCATGTCTTCCATTGCCCTTCACTGACACAGGAAACATTTCTGTTAGTGGTGTACTCCGGAAGTATCTCGACAAACAGTACTCCGCTCATCGCATTGTACCTATTACTTGTGCGAAATGGATAGCATGCGTTCAATGCTTAGAAGCCAAACAGCTAAGTATTGATATGCTTTCTCAAGTGCAACATTTGAGTGAGCCTGTTATCCTCAGCATGACAACTAGAGGAGCTGGCAACTGATACCGACATTGCTGTCACTAATGCATAGTACAAGTAGGAATATGAGGAACATTCAAGGGAACCTAGAATACACCTATACAGTTCTCGGAGTGGTTGGGTATGGAATTTTGCTTTTCAAAAATCCGAAGCATTCTGCCCTGGTGATTGGTATTCAAGTCTGAGGTTCTCTGCTTTCGAGGCTCTTGAGTACAAATACTAAAGGAAATTGACATTCGAATCCAGTCTTTGGATACGAATCAGCCATTAGGCTGTCAGCGCCGGTCTCGCAGACTTCAATTGTTGTGAAGGCAGTGCAAGATCTCAACATGAAAATGATCATAAAAGCTGTAATTTCTCAGGAGCAACATTCTGTGGTACTCCAAACTACGGCCTTGTCTTTGTAATGAGATATTATCCGGTAGCAATTGGCAAGCACTGCCACCAGTCTGCCAGCTTACTTAGAAGCTCAGGAAGTATACAAGTGGAATCCATCGAACCATCATCTCTGCAAAAGACTAATAGACACTTTCCCAAAGAGTGAGATTGGCATCCCAGCTTGTCATTAACTTCCTTGCCGAAGATATGATGGATTACAGGCTGGAGCTTTAGCCAACTCCTATACCAAATTCACTTTGGCGAGAGCTCGTTGCTCATAAAGACAAATAGTTTACGAGCTTATGTAATAGTACAGTAGAGAGTAGAGAATGATAGTTCAAACGAAGCACAACTTGGTTGCCGTTTCAATAATCCAAAACAGACCTCAACCTCGTGGAACCACTTAGGAAAGATCTGTCGTCAGTCGATCATTGTTGGACTTATGTAAAAAGGATTTGTAGTCTCATGTATATTTGTAGACATTTGGAATTTTGATCACAATGACATCAAAGGAAGGATGAAATGAAGACGCAAGACGTCCATATTGTGCTATTCCAAAAGGGGAATGGCTTAACGGCAAAGACGATTTCTCGATTTCCGGGCTGGGAACAAAGCTCACAAATTTACAGACCTCGAAAGAGAACAAAACCTCCATATCTGACACCACAACAGCACAGCAACTGCCCTGATTACTTGGTTCCCCAAAGAAAGTCAGTCGCGTTCATTATCTGAGCTATCTGCTCTGTGAATCAACCATATTTCTTCTCAGTTCATCTTGCGACTGTCTCTTCTTCACATAGTAGCACACTTATCAAAATGGCCGATCAACAATCCAGCATCACTGCAATCCTTGCAGCTCTACAAGGCAAGTGACAGGTCTATAAGTGACGCTCAAATACAGGAATTAACTTTCTATAGCGGCTCAACGTCCGAATCAAGCTCCTCCCCTGAATCAGCAACAGCCATACCAACAGCCACCTCAACAGAATGTATACAATCCCTCAGGCGCATACTCGTTACCCCAACCGACGAGCTCTGGTAGCGTAGACCTAAGCAGCATTAAGCCAGTCAACTCTGGTACTGTCAGCATCGCAGACGCGATTGCGAAAGCGAAGGCAATTGCTGCAGAGAAAGGTGTCTCCTACGAGAGACCTCCATCCTACGGCGCTGCAGACCCGCGAAATGCTGGTGGTAGACCCTACAAAACCTCAAGATCTCGGTCCCGCTCGCCACCCCCCTCTCGCCGAGATGCTTTTCGAGACAATTTCAATCCATATCGTGATGAGCGACGAGGCGATAGGCCACCCGGTCGAGACTACCGCGAGCGATCATTCTCTCCAGGAGCTCGAGGTAGAGATCAAACTGGGACCTTTTCACCCCCTCGCGGTGGTGGAGCATATGCTACTCGAGAACGTTCTCCAGCTCGTGGCGGGGAAGATAATGTTGAATCACTGAACATCGAGTCAAACCTTGTGGGATTAATCATTGGCAGACAAGGCGAAAACCTCAGACGAGTAGAGGCCGACACAGGATGCAGAGTACAATTTATTACGGGCCCCGATGAGACTGGTCCATACAGACTATGCAAAATCACTGGAAGTCGAGCTCATCGTGCGGCAGCTAAGGCTGAGATAAACCGTATCATAGATGATAGTGGTATGGCCGGTAATACTCGCGTTGCAGACCACCCTCGGGAAACTCCAATTTCTGCACGTGCTTCCTCGCATCAACCTGCTCTAAGAGATGGCGAAGACAGTATGCAAATTATGGTTCCGGATAGAACAGTTGGCCTCATCATTGGCCGTGGAGGAGAAACTATCAGAGACCTTCAGGAACGAAGTGGCTGCCACGTCAACATTGTTGGAGAACAAAAGAGCGTGAACGGACTCAGACCTGTCAATCTGATTGGTTCTCGCGAAGCTGCTGCTAGAGCTAAAGACCTCATCATGGAGATCGTAGAAAGTGACAGCAAAAGCTCTGCCAGCAAAGACCGTCCACCCCAACGAGATGCACCCCGTGATGGTGGTTACGGTGGAGGCGGCGCTGGCAACGGAGACAAAATCAATGATTCTATCTTTGTACCCTCCGAAGCCGTCGGCATGATTATCGGCAAAGGTGGAGAGACTATCAAGGAGATGCAGAGCACAACTGGCTGCAAAATCAATGTTACTCCATCTTCAGGACCAGGTGAAGTTGAGCGTGAGATTGGCTTGGTTGGATCACGAGAGGCTATCAACGCCGCAAAGCGTGCTATCGAGGATAAAGTTGATGCAGTGGTATGTGATCCTTGTATGATTATCGATCCGCAGCTAACATAACACAGCAACAAAAGAACGCTGCAGGTGGCGGCAGTGGCGGTTCTGGCCGAAGCCGTGCTCCCCAAAATGATTACAGCGACCGCGCGTACCCTCAACAATCCTACTCACAGCCTCAAGGACAACAACAGCAAGGCCCAACTCATGGTGCATCTGCAGCATCACAGGATGACCCCTATGCAGCGTGTAAGATCAGTTTTTTGAAAAATCTATCCCATTATGCTAATACATCCTAGACGGCGGCTATCAAGCATACATCACGCTCTGGTATCAAGCGATGGCTCAACAACAACAGCAAGCAGGCCAAACTCAAAGTGACCCATCAAAACCACCTGGAACCTCTTAACTGACGACATGACTTCGATGCTGGATATTTGACTGCATGACTCGCATGACTTGCATAAATCCTTGTCTCAGAGTGCACTGAGACCTTGACTTCTTTCGAATTCGATCGATATGACATGTCTGCATGATGCCGCTTTTCATATCTCAAGGTCATCATTTCCCACATCAACTTTCACTGGCAGGATCGGATGATTTTGACCTCGATTTGACATGCCTCGTTGCTGGTGAATTTTGGATTCTTTAAGCTCTTGGTCACTCGTGCTTTATCTCATCTGACCTAGCTTGACACTCTCTTGCTCTTGGTATCCTCGATCTGACATGCCTTACTAGAAAGCTCATCGTGCGATCTTTTCTGGTTCAACTGCTGGAAACTGTCATCGATCTGCTACCTTCATTGGCTATTATGATTCCGAAAGCCCTCTATGAACTCGTATTGATTGCATTTTTACCAGCATTTGCCGACGTTACGCATCCTTGACTCTCGGAAAGGTTTGAGCAAAACCGATGATATGAAATGCATCTGAGCCTCGTGGTTTTCTACGGCAAGTTGATTTCCTGAACTTACCAGATAGGATGAGATAGAAATGGTATGGAGAAATGGAGCGTAAGCGCCCAAAAACTGTACGATAGTCAGCGATAGTGAATTAATGCCCTGAAACATACACTTCAAGGAACTGTGATTATTGTAAAATGATTATTGTAAAATGAGTCAATTCCATGTCCTAAAGAGGCCTCTCTTGATCCACACAGATAATACTTCGATCGGCTCAGCCTCGATTTTCTAGCCAGCCTTCTAGCTATATCACGTGACGGAAGTTAAAGACTCGCGAGGACGCGATTTATTTTGCGTCAAGTCCTCCTCGCTCTGCTCGCTCACCTTTCAATCCGAACGCACCTCGATTTCTAGAAAAGACCCTTCCACTCGAAACGACCGAGAGTCTTCTTCAATAATTCAATAAGTGATACAACTCCCAAATGGTCCAGATCAGCGAAGTCAAGGGCAATGCCCGCGACAACCGCACTTTCGCCCATACACATATTAAAGGTCTTGGTCTCCGACAAGATGGAACGGCTGAAAAACAAGCTTCTGGATTTGTGGGCCAAGCTGCAGCTCGAGAGGTTTGGCATGCGATTAATCATTGCATCAGGCATGGCTAATAGTCTTTTCGCATTAGGCCTGTGGTGTAGTTGTTGACCTAATTCGAGCACAAAAGATGGCCGGCAGAGCGATTTTACTGGCAGGAGGACCTGGAACAGGAAAGACGGCACTTGCCCTCGCGATCAGTCAGGAGTTGGGAACGAAAGTACCATTCTGTCCTATTGTTGGAAGCGAATTATACTCAACGGAAGTCAAGAAGACGGAGGCGCTGATGGAGAATTTTCGAAGAGCTATCGGTCTCAAGGTCAGGGAAACGAAGGAGGTCTACGAAGGCGAGGTCACAGAGTTGACACCAGAGGAGGCGGAAAACCCTCTGGGAAGCTATGGAAAGACGATCAGTACTCTGTTGATCGGTCTCAAGAGTGCGAAGGGCCAGAAGAAGCTGCGACTGGATCCGAGCATCTACGAAGCCATACAAAAAGAGAGAGTCACGGTTGGAGATGTCGTATATATCGAAGCAAATACTGGAGCATGCAAGCGCGTCGGACGATCTGATGCATATGCAACGGAATTCGATTTGGAGGCAGAGGAGTACGTGCCAATTCCCAAGGGAGAAGTACATAAGAAGAAAGAAATTGTGCAAGATGTTACACTTCACGATCTCGACATGGCGAACGCCAGACCCCAGGGAGGACAAGATATTATGAGCATGATGGGGCAATTGATGAAGCCTAAGATGACTGAAATTACGGAAAAGCTTCGAACCGAAATCAACAAAGTTGTCAACAAATATATTGACCAGGGTGTTGCAGAGTTGGTCCCGGGCGTTCTATTTATCGACGAGGTATGTATGGTAAATCTCTATGACCTCCCAGAAATTGACAATGTTGTCTAGGTGCACATGCTTGATATTGAATGCTTCACGTATCTGAACCGAGCCCTGGAGTCCAGCATCTCGCCCATTGTCATACTCGCTTCTAACCGTGGCATGTGCACAATCCGTGGCACTGAAGATCTCATTTCTGCACATGGAATTCCTCCGGATCTTCTTGCCCGACTTCTCATCATCCCCACCAACGCCTATGAAGCCGATGAGATTAAGCGAATCATCAGGATTCGGGTAACTGTCGAAGGCCTTGCAATTACTGAAGCTGCATTGGACAAGATTGCAGAGCATGGGTCGCGAATTAGTTTGAGATATGCACTGCAGCTACTCTCACCTTCCAGCATTCTTGCGCGTGTAAGCGGACGTCAACAGATTGATGTAATGGATGTAGGAGAGTGCGAGGACTTATTCATTGACGCTCGGCGAAGTGCAGCAATCGTGAATGCAGAAGCAGGGTCCGGATTTATCTCATGATGCGAACGCGCAACGAGGCAGGCTGGAAACTGGATCATAAAAGTTTGGTAAACGAACGGCGTCGAGGGGTGAAACATTCTGTTTGCGAAACCAAAACCGAATACTGTACTGATAGGTCTAACCAGATGTAGACGATTGTGTTGCCCCTGTTTGTCCCAGCATTCCTTACCTCATACTTCGTTCCCGCATATTTTATTATTTTTAGTGATGCGACTAAGTAATCGCCATTTCAAAAATCTCACCAAGTTTGAGAGCGGGGTTACTATTTTCAGGTGGGACAAAGAAAAAGCGCCCAAGATCATGGTTGCGTCCCAACTAGAGCGGATTTCCCGAGACAACAAAGGCTTCGCACCTGCAGCAATGGCACTACCAGCTCCTGTTAATAAGAGCGTTAACAGGAAGGATCATTGTTTTGCTATTCATCAATGGGCTCTGTATACAAAGGAACCCCCCCAAAAGAAGAAAGCTATTCAGACGTTCAAAACTCATTCATATATTTTGGCTTCCCACCCTGTGACTGACAATTGCTTACAATCTCCACTCCAGGTACACTTGCGTACCATCATGCCAACTACGGTTGAAAGAGGTCCGTCGAAATTGGATGCTCCTCGATCGCCAGTAAGCAACTCGACAGATTCCAATCGGCATGGCTCATCGAAGCCAGCCCATCCTGAGAAGGGTGCTGAGCCACCAACTCCGACGTCCAACTCACCCGTCACCCGTTTGACGCGAAAACGAGCAGCGTCACTGAACACTGAAGGTGCCAATCAGCCTAGGATAGAGGATCTGGCACTCACAAGTGCGAATTCCAGCGGTCTGCCAACATCTGATCCAATAAGAGAACACGTCTGTCTTTGTCAACCAGATCCCAAGATACCACGCCCTCGAAACGGTGCGTGACTAACTTCTCCTTTCACGATTATTGATTTTTATTGGTGTTTTGCCAAAATTTATCACTTTAATTCTTTATTATCTCGCCAAGTATTCTTTGAGCGAGACTCGAGGCTGACGCCCCTTTGTGCTTCTCTGTAGCGTTCATCCTTTACCGTCAACATTACCAGGCTCAGGTGGTCGCCCAGCATCCAGGACTTGCGAATCCAGAAATTTCAAAGATCATTGGCGAGAAGTGGAGGGAACAAGCGCCCGAAATAAAAAGCGACTGGAAAAGGTTAGCTGAGGTATGGATCTGGTTGCCGGTTGTTCGCTTTTCATCATGCTGAATTATGCAAACAGGAAGAAAAGCAACTTCACCAAAAACAATACCCAGGCTATCGGTACCAACCTCGACGAAACGGAAAGGCAGGTGGGGCGCGCCCCGTCTCGACCTCTAACACAGACGATCCGGGACGTTGCCCTAAGTGCGGTGGCAGATACATATCTACTCCCAGGACACCTCTCACACCTTACACTCCTGCCTTTGGGCTTGCACAAGCCACGCGTGGCGACCGTCTTCTTCCAGCTTTTACACCTAGCGCTATAACATCTGCTCGAAGCGTCTCGTCTATTCAGCTTGACGGGCCCCAATATCCGTTCGAGATGCAAAACGTAAGGATGGACAGTCCACGTACTGCGCCGCCCCATCCTCAAACACATCGTCGACCACCGAACCCACCACAATCTTTACACACACTTCGAGAGAGGGATGAAGACTTGGATCTACTGACTCCATCGCCCGATCAGAAACGTCGGAGATTTGGCAATGAGCCGCAAAGAGTCTATGCTTTGTCGTCTTCTCCAGTTTCATATTCTGCCTCTCAACCTTTCTCGCGTAATGCCGCTCCGATGTCAGCTATAGGTTACCGTCCACAACCGCTCCCTGGACCAGGAGGTATGTTTGTTCGTCAGAGCAATATGGGTCCACCGCCCGCACAATCGCCCATGATTCAGCAACCTCGTATGCAGTATCCTCCCCGTTCAGCTACTTTTGATGAATCACTTCGACTACCGCCTTTGCAAACACAGCTGGTATCTTCTACTCCTACAGCTATGAGACCGCAAGGCAGCGTGGATTCTCGCGAAAGCCAATCGAGGAGCGTCGAGGCGATGGTGATGACGATACCATATGTTAACAAAATCAAAGTACTGAGAAAGATATCACCTCCCTTAGCAGCACCAGGTCCTACAAGTCCTGCACGAGACATTCGTGGCATAATCATTGCGATTGAAAGTGCGGATACAGCTCTTTTGGAAGAGATTGGAGCATTCATCAATGAACACCTCAGCAAGGACCCCTCCTGTGCAGTAAAGATGTTTATCCCATCTTCTCCGACGAATCAGAGTCTCCCTGTAGTGGCTGATAACGAGATAGCTGATGCATCAAGTCCCCACTCAAGATCTTCTGAGCGTCAGCCTTCACCGGCTCGTGGCGATACAGACTCTTTCATCGAGTATCTGTCCATCATCTCTGAATGGCATCAGAAGTCTGCGGAGATCGTCAAGTACATATCCACACCGCCAAATCGTCATCCTGAAGACAAAGCTCCGTCATCCTCAAGCTTAATCAATAAAATCCTCCCCGTTGCTCTGGTCCCCCATGGTTTCTCTCTCACTACATCCGATACCTTCTCACTTAGAATCCCTATCAGCGATTCATATGCACCCGTTGACCATTGGCAATGGATGGCCACACTCTGGCGAGGAATAGTTGGGCCAGACCTTACAATCTACGCTAAGCGAGTAGACAAAGATGAGATGGATCGATGTGGAGGAGTCGAAATACGCGAAGATTGTTCAGGAATTATTGTCAGAGTCACAGACAGTGGAAATATGGATGAGAAGACGGCTAGGAGGTTGGGATTCGAAGTCATGGAATTTGTGAGAAGTATGGAAGGTGGATTTGGAAGACATTGAACACAGGAGACTAAAGCAATTGCTGAAGCTACAATTTTGAAGCTTAACGCAGCTATACTTTGTCGACACTACTTGCTGGTTTCGTTATCTCAGGTGTCGCTGAGATTGATGTCAGCGCTAATGAAACCCACAACATCATTTTGAAACTTGCATGCAGGGTGTTTAGGAGTATGGGCGCCGCGTTTGTTGCTGGAAAGATGTACATAGAAGCATTTAGTGGCAATAAATATCACATAAATGGAGTAGAAACTCGAGTACGCAAATGAAATTCTTGTATCTTTGTATCGTCGTGTTCGTACGGTCGATCATTTCCCAAGGTGTAGTTTCTCGGTAGCTCGTTGCATCAATGTTAGATCCGTTTTCTCCTTTACTTCCTTTTCCATCTCTGCAGCTTCTGTCTCCGGGTCGAGGTCCTTACTACTCCTTTTCTCCAGCTCTTCCTTTTCTTCCTCTTCGAGCAATGCCAGGGTCTCTTCTTCCTTCGCCACTTCAGCAACATCGATGTCTTCAAAGCCAATCTTCTCCAAGATTGCGCCGATGAGATATTGGTATCTCAAGTGTCCGCTGACCATCTCCGAAACATTGACGTTTTCAATACCTTTAACATCTTGGATTTCTTGAAGACCTGCGACCCCGAATTGTACGGCACTCGTTCTGTAGAGGAAGGCCAAGATGTAATCGTTCTCGGAATACACATTGACAACCCTGCCAGAAACAAGGCTTCTCATTGCTCGCCAGACTGATGCCTCTGATGGTCCAGGTGTTCCAATAAGGACGACGGATTCGATCAGGCCGAAAGCTCGACGCTCTGCAAGGCTCATCAAGCATGAATAGATCAACCTAGCACCTAAACTGTACCCAATCAAAGTCACAGGCCGTTCTCCCTGTGCCTTATTGATGAGCGCATCGGCAAGGACAAGTCCAGCCTTATCGGCTCTATTTTTCGCAACGCTGAACGGATTGTCCACAATCTTGGAGATTTTGAGAAGAGCAATTGGCCACAAAGCTTCCATCAAGCTGGCAAAAATAGTGCGAGCGATTATCTCCTTCTTGGCAACGGTCCAGGCGGCACTTTTAACAATAGACTCCATGGAACTACCGAGCTTTGTGAGAGCCTCTAATTCCCATCTGAGAGCAAAGACTTCGCTCTGCTGACCCATGGCTCTCCAAGGCGTTATGATGTCCTCTCTCTGTGTAAGCCACCCGCTAGCTCCAATAGTTACACGCAAGCGTCGGTCCTCAGGTTGAGTATCATGATGTTTGGAGCCTTTCAAAGGGAGGAAAGCGAAGTCCTCAACTTCCTTCGCATAAGCATCCATCATCTTGCCTGTCATGCGCCCACCATAAGCTCCGAAAAGACTTCCGACTATAACACCACTCTCAGCCAAGGTCCCTAGCAGACTAGCAGCTGTCGTTGCACCAAGGCCAAGTCCACCCATTACTGTTCCAATTCCGGCTGCAACGAGTGGAGCAGCTAGTCCACCGGTAATCCCAATCACTGCGGCACCTGCAACTCCTGCCAGACCAACCTTCCATCTGCGAGTTACCTTGTTATCGTCGCTTCGTTTGTGCGTCTCTTCGTCCCCACTCATGCGTTTTGCCGCTTCCAGAAGGCCTTGAGCCAATTTGACCTCAGTTTCAGTCAAGACATGAAGCGGCAGATGAAGTGAGGATGAAAAGTGTAAAAGAAGTATTCGGCTGGGAGAGCTGTAATGTTCCAAAGATAGAAGCAACAAGAGCATTGCTTGTAGAAGGGCGATCCTTTTGTCTTTTGGAAGAGAATATAGAGAAGTGGACGTCGGAGGGTAAAGTTCGATTAGCGCCGCATCTGCTTCCTCGAAGTTCGTATTTCTTCCTAGTATAGGCCAATTTTTAGCAAAGTGCCACTACTGCAATCGCTTGAATGTTCAGATCTGCTCACGAATGACTCTAGGCTCTGGATCTGGGGTAGGCTTAGGTGTTGCTTCGGTAGATGCCTTTTCCTTCTGTTTCTCTGTGGTTTCTTTAGCATTATTAACAGCCCTTCCCACCCTCGAGATGATAGATTCTCGCCATTTGTCGAAGAATTCAACGGAGTTTTTCTTCATTTCAAGGATTTTTGGCGCAGAAAGTTCCTTTTCCCGATTCTCACGCATCTTCCTGGCTTTCTCCCCATCGTCTGTCTCTCTATGGAATTTGCTCTCGTCGATATTCACATCAGTATCCTGGAAAGCTAGAATGGATGGCTGCTGGTTTTTTGTGCTATCGAGGGACATATCAAATATGTCCTGGATATGGTTGCGCATTACCTCCGTAATGTTTGTGATGAGGAGGGTCAGTTCAACTCGTTCTTCAGTCGTCAGAATTGTGCTCAAGTCCTGCTCTTGGTCCTGCCCTGCCGATTCTTTCGCAGCAGGTGGAGCCATTATTTGTGAAGGTTGATTCTGCTTGCATTGATACTAAACATGGCAGTGAGGGAAACTCCAGAAACGTAACCTTCAATGACGACATAATGAGAGTCGTGGGTCATGCGGGTCACGTGTACCGTGTAAGGGATCACCCTCGTAGTAGCTATTCTAGATCCTAATCCTAATCGCTTAAAATGTCTAGACGATTTTGAGGCTGTTTATTCGACGGAGGGAGCTGTGAGTCCCCGTGTAAGCGAGCCGACCATTACAAGACTTCGGACCTCTTCATCCTAAGCAAGTACTGAAAATAATTGAAAAAGATTGTTCTACTTTCATCATCCTCACATGGAAGGCCATGAACTGTTACAAGTCCATGGATAGATACCTTGAGCGATTAGTATCCCATAAAGCGATCTGCATCAGTGGTTTAGCACGGACGTAATCTAATGAACAAACCACTGGGGTTGGCGGTCCATTAACGAGAAACGAATATCTAGGCAATAAAGTACACAATTGTGATGATGGATTGAGTCAAACAATCTCTCCTCATACAAGAGTGGATTTCTGGAAATCACAGCGCTCATGTATAAAGCCATTAGACGGTGTCTAATTCAATGATAGACGCTGCTTGCTTGGAGAATGAACAGATGGTTGCAAGATCGTAAATGTTGAAACACAAATTCGAATCTGGAAAAAAGACGTGTCTTGTATTTCCGAGGCCTTATATAAATGACACTGAACAGATTCAGTCAAGAGCCCGGTAGCGTAGTAGATCGAAGTATACCCAAATTCGACAGTACCATTGTTTTTTCCATTGTGTTAGCCTTGGTTTTCAACTCTGGCATTTCTGCGAGAATCAACCAGAAGTTGGGAGCTTCTGTCGGCATTTGGGCTCTCCATCTCCTTTCCAGGATTTCCATGTGGTGTAGCGCCTCGTACCCGCGCTATCACTCTTTGCATTCTGTCCCAATTCCGAAATGTGAGGAGCAATCCCTTAACTCGATTCATTCATTTGTATTTCCGGCAGGCTTTGTTGTATTCTCACTCGCCTCGGAAGCTTTCGGCCAAAGACTCATATTCCACCAAGAACTCGATGATGCTAACTTGAGTGTAGATTCCGCTGTTGCAGATTGACTGGCTTCGGCTTCGGCTTTTTTCAGTACTTCAGTCTGCTCATACCCGGCTGGATGAGCTGTGGCTAAAGGCTCTCTGCTTTAAATTAGCATACACAGATATCTAAATTTTCCAGTACTCGCCTAGTTCGCTCATTCTGCGCTTTCTGCTGCTCTTTGAAGGCTGGACCAAAAACCCATATGCCTAGAAAGATGTCAATGTCAGTGATCGCAAAGGCGGAGCAATGATCCGTACCATTCCCTATGCCAATAGCCGTGGCTATGGACACCGGAAAGACTCCTCGTAACTTACTCATGGCAATTGATGTGTTCTGAAATATCAAACCACGATGTAACCAGATTGAGCTTGGAAGTAGACCAGGGATCCAATCAAGGTAGTTATCGTCCTCCGGACTGCAGCTTGCTAGCTTGCTTTACTTACAGTACGTACTTGCAGCAGTCGCATCGGGGCTTCAAACTCCGTTCCCCACCAACGCGCTTTTGTGGCAGACGCGTGAATTCGACGCACAATTCTAGATCTCAAATTGAGTGCATGTATATCACCCACAAACTATAAGCATGCTACATGACATCCATGGCATCTTGGAAGCTCAACGGCGTAGTTCCAGATTCTGACGACGAAGGTTCCCTTGATAGCCAAAGTAATGCCTGCGTCGACGATGCGAATGCAGGCTATGGATCACCAAACAATGACCTTCTCGACCATGATGAGATTACTCGGAAAGAGGATGCCGCCGAAAAGCCTACCGTCAAAGCAAGTTCTGCAGTCAATAGGCATCCCTCTGGAGATCTCAATGCGAATACCACAGAGTGCTTGAAATCCAACGTCGACGATCTACGAATATTCCATCCTTCTTCTCCAGCCTTGCCACCAGTCTTCCAAGTTCCGGAGGCCCTGTGGGATGGCCTTGAGTTAATAAATTCCGAGAGTGAGGCAACTAGAAACCTTTCAAATTTACCTCCCTCTAGTCCGCTTCCACCGGCAGATGACATCTCAAGGACGTACATACGCATCACATCACCAGTGTCAAGTCCGCATACTTGTCTTCCAGATAGTCAGCAGGATATTACATCTGATATGTCTCTCGCCAAGGGCCGCGGACCAGGAAGTCTTCAGACATCTTCGAATGGTATCAGCCTAAATGAAGGTGGGACGACCTCTTATACATCGCAAGAACCCGTCAAATCCTACAAACGCTCTCTCCGGGAAAGAGCTCCAATTCAGCTGCATCCATACGCAATGGAGCAAGAAAAATATCGCCAGACTTTGAAAGCTCGTGGTATAGCACCGATGAGGCTTGCTCAAACCCAAGACGAGGATGATCAAGGGAGGATACATATTCCGTCATCGGATCCGATCTCGCAGGACTTGGAATTACAAGATAGGGAGCAAGAAATGGAGGAGAGTCAGCCAATGGACTACAATTGGGATCTGAAACCTTTGCCCACCGAACGAACCATGGGGCGGCAACTGTCGAGAAGTCAAACAAGTGATGATTCTGTTTCTAATGATGATGACGAGTTCCCTGATATCGGTGAACTTCTTCGTGGGAAGGAATCAAGTACAAGGCGGGTCGAGCCTAAGAGCCATATAAACACATATTCTTTTAAGGGGAGACGTCCCCAGCTATCTCGGTTGCAAACTCATAAGACCTTGCCTAGAGCCTCCGAACACAAAGCAACTGATGCGTTCAATATTCCGGCATCTCCGCCAGCAACAAGTTCTCCTTTTCCTACCACGATCAGGAACGTACCCAGAACAACATCTCAAGCTATATCAGTCTCCTACAAGGAGCCTACACCTAGCTGGCTTGACCAAGATGAGCTTAATTATTCGGCGCTAGATTTACCAACTCCTGTCACAAGCGCGTTGAAGCCCGCTTCTGACCTGATGCTCTTGGATTCTGATTTTGATGATGATCCATTTGCGAGTGAAGCCTCTTCATCAGAAGAGCAAGATGCAGGCTCAACATCTTCCACTTCATCAGATGAATCCATACAAATCCGTCAAGTTAGCAAGAAAATACGTGGCGTCCTTCCGGCCTCTCATCTCAGACTGGATCAACAACTCGCGAAGCGGAAACGTCCAAATCGAATTCAAAGAGACAGTATCACTGCGTCGCCAGAAAAGCTTTTGATCCGACGCGGAGTCGCTCTTCCAAGAGCGTTCAGGGCAACACCACCTGCTCCCTCGTTGTCAGTCAATAGGCTATCGTTGATCTCTGATGACTCTGATGATGAACAGAGTGATCGAAATGGGCCGATCATGGAGGATGACAGTCCTGCGTATCTGAATATCAGGTTTGAACACAGTCGCATGGGATTTGCGGAAGAGGAGGATAGAATTGATGCCATGCTTCCACCCCTGAAGCGTCAAGGAAAGCATAGAGGAAACCCGAGGAAAAGAATGAGAGTAAGAGCAGCTTCGTTGGCCAAAGCCTATCAGCCAAAGATCACCCAGCATCTCGCGAAAGGGGCCTCGTCTAAAAAGCAGCCCCCGCACAGATCTCGAGACCAGAACGCGCTTCAAAAAAGTACTCTTGTGCAGGGCAGAAAGCCGCAACCACCAAAGCTCGGTATTCTAGACGTTGTTGACATTGCGAGCGAAGAGAACTGGAAATTGCCTATGTTTATGAAGGTTGCAGCGCGCACTGCAAGGTCAAAATTTGGTCAGGGAAGACAAAGTCCATCAAAAAAATTCATTCGCTTAGCTACTCGCGATGATACATTAGATGCGCAGTCAGTGCTGGAGCAATGGAGAGGGGGCAACATATTGCCGAAAGTCCTACGTGCTGCTACTGTAAGCTCTACCATTGCCTCAAGACCTCCTCTTGGTCGCATTGCAGACAATCGGCAGACACGGCTCCGACCACCAATTGCGACGGCCGCGCCTCGCAACCGAGCCTTGAAAACTGGAGATGGTCGTCCGAATAACCAAAGAAAGCTTGTAGTCTCTAAAGCAAGGCAAATTTCGATGAGAAACTATGCATCCGTTCAGCAGTCTGTGCTCTTACAGCGGCACCCAGATTTTGATCATGCGCCTGAAGCTGTCCTTGATCTTTTTAAACGACGTGCGGTCAAACCTCGCTCTGGGCCAACGCAGTCACGGCCTGCTCAACTTGAATCTTCTGAGATAGCTGCCTCGTATCGGAATCTCGCCGCTGCTTTCAAAGAAACGAAGAAAGAGCTTGACGCTCGTTTCAAGCTTAGTAGGAAACGCCCAGCTCGGCAGGGAAATGTGCAACTTGACCTCTTTCTCGAGGATGATGATATTGTTCTACCTTCCGTAGAGACAGCGCTTCTTCAAGCGCTACATGACCCAGATTCTGAGAAGTCCAACTCGCCGAATCCGAGGAAACTGCATAAGCCGAGAAAACAACTGCCAAAAAGAATTGATGCAGGAGCTGCCCGGTATCGTCAGCCTAGTGAACCTTTGGTCCTCGATGTCCTGACTCCAGCCAGCTTTCAAAGCGTTACGAGCAACGGTAACAAGCTCATGGGATTGGGCAAATACGGTACACGATATCCGGTTGATTTTGATATTGTTCCCTTGCAGCCTGGGATATTCTTCCACGGAAGCACCTTCATTGGCAGTGGCCGTCTTTCAGAAGCTATCGAGCTTCCAAGCATTGCAACGTTTGGCGCACCGAAGGGCTACACTTCTTTTCGGCTTGGCGACAAAGACTTCCGATGGGGCCGATGGAACGAAGATGTTTCCTCTGAAGTTGGCTTGTTCTTTGATTGTCTTATTGAGCTCCTCACTCAATCTTCACCAGCCCTAACCTCTACCGATCCTACTCCGGCTGCCTCAATGGAATTCATGATCGGGTATATACGCAATTATGTCTCTTTCGCAAATTCGACTGGACGAGATAGGTTTTTGTCCAGGATGATGGAGACCTTGCAAGATTTTGCATCTCGTGTCAGTGAAGCAGAGCACGCGAAGGGAGAAAGATCGGCTCTTCCCGACGACAAGCTCGAGCTGCCATGCTGGATTGATACTATGGCGAGGTGCAGTGTTGTCGTCCTACAGCTTCTCCTGATGTCCCGCACAGTGCAAGCTCAGACTAGTTTTCAGCTCGAGGATCTGCTGAAAAGTGTTTCACGATTGTGCACAAAGCTTTTGGTCCGTCAGGGCTTGGATATGGTGCGGAAGCTGTACGATGATCTCCAATACCTCTCCTTTAGAGAACGCGGAATCAGAAATGACCACTACTGTGCTATCTCTTGGGTGATTGTTCTCAGAGTGTTGGGCGTGTCGCGGATTCCCAAAGCTTCTTTCTGGGATATCACGACCTTGGCCATTTTTGAAGCGAATTCGAAATTTGATGGTGATGCTCGAGTAATGGAGCAAATATGGTACTCCATGTATTCTCTTCTTCCGCTGTGCGAATTTGATGACTGTGGTGTTGTTATCCCTGGCCTTCGTTACAGGACCTTATTCGACAACTGGGCAGCTCCGCAGCGTCTGTTGAGGAATATCTTCGATCTTTATACATCTAATACCAAGCAGTTTCCTGGCTTCAATGACTACTGTAGAGTACTCATTAGCCGATGCCACTATCTTATGCGCGAGTGGGGATGGTGGAAGTGTAGTGGAATGATAGGAACCATTTTCGACTTCTTTGCTTCGCAAAACCTCGGACATCTACGCAATGAAGAGGTATCTAAATCCCCTCGTTTCCTAGAAGAACTTCATGCCGAACCGTCTCTTGAAGTCGAACCCGGAGACCGCTGCTTCCACATATTCTTGAAAGTCATTGCACTTGCAATCAAGCACTTGCGCCAGGTAGGAGACGAGAGGAGCATCCGCAATCTGGTCGCCCGACTCCTGCCAAACCACGATCGACAGTATCCGAAGGATGAGGCTATCCAGACAAGAGACCTGGCGGCGTTGAGAAATCACCACGACCTACTCTGCACCCTTTATTGGGCCTCTCCATCCCACTGTCGTCCAGCACTGTCTCTTATTCAGGGACTTGTAAATGCTGATGACTCGCATAAAGAGGCTTGCTTGATCAACTTACGAGCGATGGATAATCTCGCACGATATGTGTTTACTTCTTCGACAAACGAGAGTGCAGTTTACAAACAATTCACGCATTGGGAACTCGCATTCTTCGATAGATCACTTCATCAGTACCTCGACACAGAGTCAGAGGTCCGAAAGCTGGCTGAGAAACTCGCAGGCTACAACGGACTACCAATCCCAGAGGCACAAGTAAAGAAAACCGTTGATGCCAGCAGAAAAAGCTCCATGAACACAATTCGAACTCTCCTATTCAACTTGCGAGATAGAATAAGGAGTGCTAAAGATGCCGAAGCAGCTTTAAGCGCTCTCAATGCTGGTGAGTTATCGAAGCTCCCTTCCGTTGAGACTAGCTTCGAGATTCCCTGTTAGCCCCGCTGTTTGGACCCTCTATCACTGCTCCAACTATTCACCAATGTATGCTAACTCCATCCCAGAGCTATTGTCTAAGATATTGAATCCAAGGATTTTTGAAGTCTATCAAGACATCAAAGGAGGCTTGATTGGTGACGCTATTGACTCGTTGCATAATTATATGGACCGTGCAAACTTGCTACACCCCTTCAGGCCGCAGCAGATTCCCTCGGGCCCTGTTGAAGTTGATAGTCAAGGAAGTCTTGATCTTGCAGCCCTGGGCATAGAGAGACAGATGATCATATATGTGTGTTCCACGAATACCTCTCGAATATCAGCGTGCTAATATGGACAGCCTTTGCATGAAGTCATCCTTCCCAACTTTACTTCGACTACAAGGGGCATACTCGAATCGAATCTCTATCAGTGCACCGAGCCTCGTTTCATGGAGAGGCTCGTTCTGTGTTGGGCTCGATTAGTCTCATTTATCACAGAGGAGAAACATGTAGGCTGCTCCAAACAGAACGGTATCGATGATGCAGCTAATTTCCTATCAGGATCTAAGAGACTTTATTGTCAATGGTGCAAATGCAGTTTTTGAGACCCGGCAACGAAATGCCAGAGCTACTAAATACTGGCCGTTATTCCTCAGCGAGCTGCTCGTAGACAAATCAATTAAGGAGTTGAAAGTAAGGAATTTCAATTTATCACATAAATTTATCTGCTCTAACAGCCAAAGGTTACTGGATTTGACTTAGGTCTTGAGTGGATGCAGGTCATTACAAGTAACCCTACTTTTCATGATTACGAGCCACAATTGTCGAAGCGACTCTATGAAAAAGGCCACTTTCTATTCCAAAACGAAAAATGGCCCCTTCATGAAAAGTGGCCGAAACGACACCTTTCTATGTTCCAAGGTACAGTCAAATTTTCTCTATAGTAGACTCTTGATTGACATCCATAGTCGCTCTTAATTCAATGCGAATGATTAAGATAGACCCAAAATATGGAGGCTTCGCAGATGGTTACCCCCTATCCGAGAAAGAGACGCAAAACGTCTTTTCCGCCACGTTAAAAAATACGATGGACTCAATGCAAAGACAGCTTGAGTCGATGGTTCCACGCTCGACTGCTCACGCTGAGTATGTAAAATTCTGCCAAGATGCAGTCAGTCACCTCCGTGGGTACGCGAGTAGCATCCGGCCTGTCACAGACTTCTTTCTTCAGCATTCTCAATATTACTGGCCGAAAGATGACGATCCGCATCTTTATGCAGCTGGTATTGTGTCATATTCACTCCGACTTCATAGCCAGCGTAGAAAGGCACCATTAGAGTTGTTTCACTACCTTTATAGTGGCTGGAAAAATGACCAGTTGCATTCGCGTCTGAAGAACCATGTCGTCTGCGTGCTGAAAGGAATGAGGAATTGGGCGTTCGCCGAGTTCATGCTTACAAACTTCGTTCCTGCAATCATTCTTGCCAGTTTCAAGACTGAAGGAGGATGTGTTCTCGCGACAACGTATCTTCCAGTAATTGCTAGATGCGCTCAACATTTTCTTCAGAGAAGCGGCCACGAGGGATCCGCAACATTCACTCAGTTGATCAATATCCTGAAAATAATCATCAATTGCTTGAGGGCCTTGGTCCGGCTCCCAGACCACCGATTTGGCCACCATGATGAGGCGTCCCTTGGCCATAGAGGAATGGTCTCGATTACATGCCATTTTTGGATTTCGATCCAGCCAGCCTTGATGGAATACGTCGATGTGCACCCAGCAGAGAGGCCGCTTCTGGAAGTAGTCGAAAGTCTTCTAAATGTCCTGATTCCAGACGTTGCCGTTTACCTCAATGTTGACGGAGATTGTGGTACTTCGACTGAAGAGCAACGCGATGTAACAACAGGAGAGTACGTAGAAACATTCGTAGCAGCATTGCAGGATGATATTGAGACGAATTGGAGGGTAACAGGGACAGGGGCTGGTGGATGGGCTGATGAATCCGCAACGGTGCAGATTATCACTGGTGCTCGTGAGGGTGGGTGTATCAATATACCGCTTTTGAAAGATATTCCTCATCTCGACGAAATGCTGGAGCTCTTGAAGTCCTCCTATGGTGGTTTGACCCAAGAGTCTCTGGATAGGCAACTCGACTGGACTGAAAAGGGGTTAAGATTCCCAGATTGGATGATTGCTGAGCAGGTAGTGAGATTTCCGGGCGTCTTCCGTGGCCTCTTTTAAATAACAACTCAAACCACGAATATAAACATAATGCAGATTGATACTGGAAGTTCTTGCTCATCCAGTACAACTCGTGCAGTAGCGGATCACATGACTTCACTAATAGAGCGTTTTTACGAAGTGGTACAGTAGTGGTATTGTCAAGAATAATCACTTAGCAATCAACCCCTGTGTCTAGGATTCTTTTTTGTACTCTTAGATGAATACATCGAATACATCACTTAATTCGCAACAAGTATAAATCCTGGCTGGTCAGAAGAATCCATGAACTTTTAGCGTCCTAGAACTAATTTGCCTTGAACCAAAACTACAGTGTCTATCTATACCTTGATATAGGTTAGCATTTACAAAAAGGATCATAGATAATATATAATGAAGGTCTTTTGGAAAACGAAAGATATTTTAATTACATTTACAAGGGGATGATTAAAAACCGTAACTTTGCGACGACTACACTGCTTAGTACATAAACGCGCTATGTAATGCACACAGCCTCGACAA
Source organism: Hyphodiscus sp. D1413 (assembly GCA_003988895.1). NCBI lineage: Eukaryota > Fungi > Ascomycota > Leotiomycetes > Helotiales > Hyphodiscaceae > Hyphodiscus > Hyphodiscus sp. D1413. Next base: position 67,694 of record QYAO01000030.1, read on the forward strand.
CGCTAGTTGTGAACGCTTCAGAGTGCAACAAAAACCTCATACTGTCTGCTCTTCTGAGCACAACCTTCACCGAATGCATGCCGCCGCCGCCTTTCAAATCCTTCGAACGGCTCAGAGACCCATTTCGAGATGCGCGTGTCGAACAGTCGCAGGCATTCCTTATTCTCTTCCTTGTCGAAACTTCCACCGCTCAGCGATCTCTTATCGGGTACCAAAAGAACCTCCTCCCGTGGATGCCGATAGATGTAGAGACGTCTCCGAGAACCGAGATGACGAGCTGGATGGCCAAGAAGCAAAGGACGTGGTTAAGGATCCAGAAGCCGAAGCAGAAGCACAAAGAAAAGATATAGGCCGAACGGAAGCACTAGACTCGGACGATACGAATGTTCGAATTGAAGATGCAGTGTCAGTAAAGTCTACAGAGCAGGTTCAGAATCAGGGCACTGAGTTGGGATTGACTGAAGATTCAAGTCAGCCAACGGACGTAGAAAACTTGACGCTTTCACAAAGAAGGCGAGCAAGATCAGGTCGTTCAAGACCCAACCGTCCAAGGACGCCCGAAGGGTTACCACCGGTGGTCATACCAGAGTGGTTTTTTAAGAAGAACGTACTATGCGCCGGAGACGACGTGTCAGACGGACTTTTAGCAGTCTATTCTGGGGAGAATCTTAAAGGGAATGATGAGAGCTTCACCAATTCAGAGGATATCCGTGATTGTGATCCACATTCAACTCAGAACACCAAGTACAAGATAAATGCCAGTATTTATCGAGAGATCGTGGCAGCAACACAATCGGGGTTATTCCTGCGCCCCCCACGAAATATCCCTTTGAGCACTATACCTCGCCCTATCCTTCATTTGCAGTGCCCGAAAGAAGATGGAACATTGTATCTGGACTCAATTGTGGAAGCAACTGCTCGGAAGCTTAATGCCGATCTTGTCAGGCTTGATGCGGACGACCTCGCACAAATCGTTGGCACTTATGTCGACGAGAACCTCGCATGGAGTTGGTCCAAATTTGCAGTTCTCGGCTTTCAAACCCAGAAAATGGCAGGGAAATTGGAGGATTATGAAAAGGATTTGAGAGTAGCTGACGAAGCAGCTGAACTTCAGGCCGAAGACGACAACCCGATCTCTCGTGCAATGGCTCCTTTCTTGGGTCGATCAAATGGTTCGCACAGAAAACCATCATCCATCTTCAGCTTTCCCTTAGCGTCTTTCCTCAAAACCGCTGGATCACGAAATACAAATTCATCATCGCCCGAAAACATGCCAAAATTCGAAATATACGGTGCACCGGGCGATTTAAATTTACAACAACCAGTTAAACTGGCCTCGGAACAATGGCTAGATTTTAAAGTTTCCGCTGCTCTCGACGCTTTGATAGGTACTGCTGATGCAAAACGTGCTATGTCACCAATTCAAGGAAATGAAGACGCTGCCCAAAATGCAGCTGCATCATCTCGAGGGGTTATAATCCAAGTGCAGGATTTCAAGCTGCTGAATGCCCTACCAGATGGAAGGGCTGTATTGAAGAAGATGCGCGATGCGATAAATAAGAGGTGGTTTGATGGCAAAGCTATTTTGATGTTAGGGACTACTTCCATGGATGAGATTGACGCAGTCATTTCCAAGCCGGAGATCCAGATCCTACAATCTGATGTGATTGACGGCGAGACAAGCACAATATTCGTTCCTCCCGACGGAAGACATGAGCAAGACATAGTTTTCGTATCTGACGAGAAGGCTCGAATTCGCCACATCAATATCAGACATGTTGAGGATATGATTATGAAACTCGGAGGTGGGAACCTCGACCCTTCTCTCATCATCGATATCGAGACTAGTATTGATACTGAGATCTCGTCTGACTTGGAAGATCAAGTATGGTCTTACTCGCGCGTACATAGACTTGCAACGACCATCCTTGGACTCAACTCATCGGTCTCACGCATCAATGGCATTACTTTCATGCAAGCTTGTAGATTGCTTGAAGCTAGTGACGAGGCAAAGTTCGCTTGGGGTGCAGCGGAATTGAAGGACGAAGATGAGTTGGACGCCGTGCTGCAAGACTCACAAAACCCTGCCAACATATTAAAAGACAAAATCAAGAAGATCCGGCGTGAAGCTACACAACATGAAAAGAAGCTACTAGGAGGAGTCATCTCACCTGGTGATATTTCTACCACCTTCTCTGATGTCCATGCACCTAAGGCCACTGTGGAAGCGCTGAAGACACTCACTAGCCTTTCTCTTATTCGGCCTGAAGCTTTCTCTTACGGCGTTCTAGCTACTGATAAAATTCCTGGCCTCCTGCTTTATGGGCCTCCTGGCACTGGTAAGACTCTGCTTGCAAAGGCTGTAGCTAAAGAGAGTGGGGCCACGGTTTTGGAAGTTTCGGGAGCCGAGGTGACTGACATGTTCGTGGGTGAAGGTGAGAAAAATGTGAAAGCTATCTTCTCGCTGGCGAAAAAGCTATCACCATGCGTCGTCTTCATCGATGAAGCAGACAGTCTCCTGGGATCTCGGAGTGGGGAATCTTCAAAGAGAACTACACACAGAGAGATAATCAACCAGTTTCTTCGCGAGTGGGATGGCTTATCCGACCTTTCGGCGTTTATCATGGTGGCCACAAATCGGCCATTTGATCTAGACGATGCAGTTCTACGCCGCCTCCCTCGGCGTCTTCTAGTTGATCTGCCTGTTGAGAAAGATCGAGAAGCAATTCTGAAGATTCATCTCAAGGATGAAGTACTCGATAAATCTGTCTCGCTTACCACCCTTGCTAAAGAGACGCCTTTCTACTCTGGATCAGATCTCAAGAACGTAGCAGTCTCAGCAGCAATGGCTTGCATTCGAGAAGAGAACGAGATGGCTTCCAAACATACCGGCGAAGATCCGTTCGTGTACCCTCCAAAACGCCTCCTCATGAGGCATCACTTCACGAACGCTTTAGATGAGATCAGTGCGTCTATTAGCGAGGATATGGGCACTTTGGGTGCAATACGCAAGTTCGATGAAAAATATGGCGATCGAAGAGGAAGGAGAAAGAAGTCCTCTTCGTTAGGCTTTGGGGGGACCACGATCCCAGAGAAGGATTCAGAGGCTGCTCGTGTACGGAAAATAGAGGCTTAATCACGAGACGCTTTTTACAAAACAGAATGTTTAATACTAGAAACTACATAAGACTTGATACATCAAAAGTCTAGTCTTGGATGGTAATAGCGTAAAAAAGATGCCATTTCCATAAGTGTGGTCACCTGAATCGTCCGTCACGTGTGCGGTGCGCTAGAGGCCACCCTGTACTTAGATGTAGAGCTTCTCTTTTCAGACGCACCAATACAATACAGACATCTACGACTTCACCAGATGTGGTGAGTCCACTTTCATGATATTCATTGCCTTAGTGTACGGAGTTACTTGCAATACTTTAGTGATTAGAATCGAATATTCTGCTTGTTAAAATGTCACTTCTCAGGGTATCCTTTCCGACAACACGTTTTCAGTCTGTAACTTGAGCCATGATACAGGTCATGCGAACTTTGGGCACCAATCAGCACAGCTTATCTTTCAATAGCATTGTATTTCCTCGACTGAGGACCTAATACTTCCCGCTCAACATCACCACCCCGGCCTTCTCATTCTCCTATTTCTCAGACCATTTAGGAGCCTCATCAACGACGTCTTCCTCCTCCTTATCGCCCTGCTCCTTTGTGTGATGGACCGTCATACTATTATGTTCCGCCGGGCTATACATCGTATACAAAATTAACGGATTCGCCGGTATTCACGAATTGATATTGTGTCCCCGCAGGCACAACTATCAGGTTTCTCGCTTCCACACCTTGGCCTTTGCTGTTGATTGTAGTTTTCTAAACTCCGGAGGTGAATGTCCATGGTATGCACTTCGTCTCTAATGTCCCCGATAAAATCATGTTTGTTGTGATTTTGCCCTGGCAATTGGTGATTATGATCAGAGAAAAGGAGACAACATGGAAAGGCTCTTAGAACACCAATAGCAAATTTAGACAGCTGAATTTGGAACTCATTTTCATGTTTTCCAAAAAGTTTGAAAGTAGGGAGGGCAGGGGTCGAAGGTTCGACATCGGCACGGAAAAACTTGATCTCCGTCCTCTTCCTTTCTTGGATGTCATATCGAACGACTTTACGAGCCTACAAGAACATCTTTCGCAGGAGAAATATGAACACCATATCACGTATCCTGGGAGGCTTAATTCGAAATGATGCAAATTGGACTTGCGCATCGTGCGCCAAAGCCTTCAATAGGAAGCCTTCGACTACGTATTTCAACCCTTTCAGGTCCACGAACAGGGAGATTTCCAATTCTTCAAAACATAGAGAGAATGCTGCGCCCACCATGGAGCAACTGCGTGCGCCATTTCAAAAAAAGAATAGCTCTACGTTATACTACACTCTCAGTATCATTCTAGGCACAGTTGCATTCTCTTATGGCTCTGTACCGATGTACAAAATGGTATGCTTTCCCTCGACTCAACCCCTAGGCATAACTAATCGTATGCTCGCAGATCTGCCAAACAACAGGATGGGGTGGTCAACCTATAAAAGCAACAGGGCATGGCAGCCTCGAAGGAGACGATCCATCCGCGCGCCTACAACCGGTCATGTCTGCGAAAAGGATCCGAATAACATTCAATGGCTCGGTTTCCGACGTCTTGCCTTGGAAGTTCGTTCCTCAGCAACGCGAAGTCAGAGTCTTACCCGGCGAAACTGCATTGGCTTTCTACACTGCTACTAATAAGAGCGATGAGGATATAATCGGAGTTGCGACGTATAGCGTTACGCCGGGACAAGTTGCACAATATTTCAGCAAGATCCAATGTTTTTGCTTCGAAGAACAGAGATTGAATGCAGGAGAGACAGTGGATATGCCAGTATTTTTCTACATTGACCCCGAGTTTGTAAATGATCCGAACATGCGAGGGATTGAGCAGGTTACACTCAGTTATACATTTTTCAGTGAGTCATTCTAGAGGCGTGGATCGAACCATTGATACTAATGGTAATCAGAGGCGCGGTATGACAAGAATGGTCATTTGACGCCAATGCCAGTGGGTTCATGATTGTACTATATCTGATATTAGCAGGCATTGGGCGGTGTTCGGTTGTATTTGAAGATAGGAGCATAGTGTAGGCTCAGCCAATAACAAGCTCTTCTCAATATTGGAAATCCCGCTTTGCCATGCTTTGAACGCTTTGTGAACATTGCCACCGGCGACATTTGATTTGGAGAAACAGTCAATCCTACCGAATAACTTGCAGTAAAACTACATCACAAGACGTGGCTACTACCGTAGGAAGCATATCTTTGTTTATTTGGATCCCGACCTTTCTCCAATACTACGAATTAATGATTTGGGGGCTTCGCAATCCAATCAATTGCAATATAATTCTTTCCTGAATCACCCTACTGAACTTTTCTTCTTCTAAGGAAAGTCGGCACTAGGAAAATGAGGAGAGATTGGCAATTCCACAAACTCTTTGCAAAGACTTGCATCAGACAGAATGCTATCTCAGTTACGATAATGCTATCACTCGTTCTTTCAAAATGACAGCCATCTCCCTTAAGTCTAAATAAAGTCGTCATCATTCGATTCCCGCAAAGTTGCTTGGAAAAAATTCATAAATTTTGAATTGCACCGCAAGGGGCAGGAACTCTACTCTAACCCTTCTTCATCTCAGCCCATCACAATTTATTTCAAACATCTTCTACGATCTACCATCACTACCAAAGTTTGAAAGATGGATCACCTCACCGGCCTCCAACGTAGCCTGTCGCCCAACGCTTTCAATGTCCGTCGTGCACTCCTCAACCCAAGCGCCACATCAACAAAATCGACTTTGACATTGGCCCCAACCTATGCCATCATATCATCTATCCGAATTATAAAAACCAAGCGACGCCTCTCACTCCCTTCGGTTTTGAAAGACGCTTGGAAGACGTTCTCCCAGAAAAAAATACCTTTCCTTGCCGTCCCGCCTGAGATTCACCTCAAGATCTTCGAGCTCTTACATCCTGTCGATGCAGTTTGCTTGAGTATCGTAAAGTGGGTTTACTTTCTATTATTTGATGTCTTTCTTATATGCATCAGAAGCTGATAGGGTGATAGTAAATATATTTACGGCATCGCTCCGGCTCTCAATTTCCCGCTTGGTATCGGCGCTCCTGGTAAGTCTTGGTTTTGAATTCCCACTGAGACATCCAGTGAATCTCAAAAGCTAAATCCGCAACTCCAAGATTCAAGTATCCCTCTTCCCCACCAGTCAGGCTGCCATCACTGCCTCCCTGTTCTGTTCTATCCTGCACACTGCGAGTTGCAAGAGAAGCTTAGGAAGTGGTACAATGAGAGGCCATTATTGGAGAGCAATCGAAAGATAGAGCTAAAATCAGACTTGATCCGGATGAGTTAACGATGGAGGATGGTTGGTTGGTGAGGATTTTCGAGCCGTGTACTTGCGAAGAATCCACAAGAGCGTTGCCAATATGGCTTGTAAATGGCGACAGTTACTTTGAATATCACAGGCGTTGATTTATTCCGAATGCCTGGATATTGTTATGGACATCTGAGCAGATTGTGCATCAGTTCCGGATGGTTTGTTTCCCATCTGCTGGATTGCATCCAATCCGTGGATTCAAAGTATGCCACAAGTCACATTCCCGCCGCTTTCAATCATTTGTGCGTCTGCAATAGTACCGTCCTCTGAGGGGATTGCCCAAACCATTCGCTCGTCCTGAGTTACCAATTTGGCATGCAAAGGCGCTGCGTCTTCGACGATCCCTATCTCCATTACTAAATAAGATGAACTTTTGGGACATTGTGAGGGTACTCTATTTAATCTTTAAAGTATATTCTGGTATGTTGGAAACAAAGCCACCTATGCATTTGTTTTGAACTTCATGTCCATAATGCCCTGACTGTAGCAGGCCACTCTATACTAATCCGTTGCCCTCTTCCAAACCCCTAAGCTTCAGTCTCAACATTTGATCATCGCCCCGACAGCTTCATTTCTTCATTTTGTGAGTGTCCTCCTAGCCACAAATTTGGCTTCATCTTTCGCACTATAAATTTCGTATTGGTTCTCACTGCATCAGACCTTTCGGCTTTTTATGCAAGCCCTTCTTGTTCTTGAACTAATTGACTGTATTCTTACCACTTGATTAACCTGGCTTGCCATTTGAAATCATAGTCATCTTCTTCCTCTTCAACTCCCTCGTCATGATTCGTTCGGCTTCTGTCGTTGTCGACATGTGCTGCGGGATCTTGTCCAAAGTTGGGACTCTGAAAAGCCCTTAATTACAAGGTAGAACACCAATCGCGTATGCATATTTGAAGAAGCTCCTGCAGTCGATGGTGCAGTATGATAGGCAAAGGAACATTCGAAATAGTAATAATCACCACCCTACTCGTCCGCTGCTAGGTCCTGGTGATCATTGCTCTTCTCATTCTGTCTGTCAATGACGTATCCGTCCGGTAGAGCACGTAGACTAAGGCCTCGGAAAGGAGTGTTGCCTTGATTGACTTTAGCGACTCGGACACTCTTAATGATAGACGCAATGGATGCCTGCATGATGTGTTCCAGGGTATCGGCCACCAAGATGAACATGCCTGGCTCAATCAATACCCATATAGCCCCCAAGAATATGTTCATCCTTTCGACTGATTCGGGAATGACGTTAGCGCTAGCATAGGGACGACTCAGTACTGTACACTAATTATCTGCTGGAAGGACCCAACTCCCCGTTTAGCCTCGTTCCTTCTAATTGTGCCATCCTTGAACTCTTCCGGCTCTAACAAGTTCTTTCATCACAATATATATCCAACAACTAATACACATTGCCCAAGACGACAATAACAAGCAAAAGTCCTACGGATAAAATAAATGTGCGCTATTCAAGAGCTTCGAACATAGACTCATAGCTCACGGACGGAGTTGAAGTAGAGCCACGCTTCACTGGATCTGGAGGTGCCGTGATATCGATTATTCTTGTGTGCTCTCCAGAATGTGTTGTCTCAATCTTGTCCAATGTTTTCTTTTGGAACAAAGCTGTTTATGGTTAGCTGATTGAAGAATCCGACAATTGAAAAGTTCCAGGTATTGGGATATTCCAAGTAATCCAAGGGACGAATGCTCATACTTGCGGATCCACTGAAGAAATCCCCATCCACGTCTTCGATCTCTACTTTTCTCTCCAGTTTTAGGTCAGTGACAAACTGCCGCGGCCCAGAAAGGCCCCCAAATAGATGGGCATTAGGCTTGTGGGCAACCTCCATCCAGGACTTACCCTCATTTGCTCGTTGACCTTTCTTATCCTTGTCCAGACTTTCGACAAATCTCTGAATATTGGGAATAGCATAGTTCCCGAGTCGTGGCTACCAGGGACTTTCTTGATATCGGTCGACATGGCCGTGTTTTGAAGCTACTCGGTACACTCTATGCAGATGGTGGCAGAGATCCATCGACCTCTAACCCAGAACAATAGTCTCGACCGAACCAAGCGACTTGCTTAATGTAACGTGTCAGACGATTTTGCTTAAGATTGAGGAGAATAGAAAGTAAACAACAACATGAAGCAAGGAGAGCCACATTAGTAGTATCAACTGCATTACAAAATTTGGCGAGGGAGAAATGCTCGGTGTGATGCCGGGAAAGGGGTGACGACAGGAAGCGCAAGAAAGTTTCTTCCCTTGGAGCTAACTAGACCACCTTTACCCTTGTACCTGCGGAAGACTTGACATATTTGAAGCTCACAGGATATCAAGATGTGGGCTAAATTAGCTGCTGTTCTGAACCCACGCCACCCTTTTCGGCCTCGATTCATGACCCCTGTAATCTGGCTCTCGGGAAGCGAAGCGAGCCCCTGTTGGCTCAACTGCTGTACTGCAAGGCTTTCGGCGGGGTACAAATGCCGACTGACTGACACGAGCAAGGGAATGTAAAATCACAAAACTCGTTGAGTGAAGGCTTTATTTTATATTTATATACCTATCTCCAACTGCACCCTTTCCTTACTTGGACTCCCCATCTCAGAGCGCTGCCTTGTTGACATTTAACCGACTTACTCTTTAACTACACTTCCTTGCATCCTACCAGCACCCTACTGCTTGTGCACTCGTAGTCATCCAAGGTCTATTCGGTCATTAATCTCCTAGTTGCCCGCTGTCAACCATCACAGGAAATTCGATTTGAGATCGTCATGTCAGCAACCCTATTCACCAATTGTCGGAAGTGCATAAACGGCTCTCTCGTATCATTGCCTCTCACTATCTCCTCCACGGGTCTCATCATACCCAACTCACCTCTTCAACCCAATACAACCATCGTCGACCTCAAAAATGCCATCATATCACCAGGATTCATAGAGCTACAAATAAACGGAGCTCTAGGCTTCCATTTCGCCCACTACAGCGATCCTGAGACATATGAAGCTGGTGTTGCCAAATTAGCCAAGTACCTCCCGTCAACAGGAGTAACAGGATTCTATCCGACAATCCCTACCGTCTCAAAGGAAGTATTTCAAGACGCTCTCTCTTGTCTGAAACCCCAAGATGTCGCAAACGGGGCCTCAGTTCTCGGAGTCCATGGTGCGTCTTCTCCTAAGTTTTTATCACTACTCCACACCGTCCTGAGAGGAAATTCCAAGACCTATTCCGCCTTCTCAAACCGACCTAATTACTCGAATATTTTGAGCGGTTAGGATCAAAAGGAGCCTCAAGCACTCAATTGCTTTTTGCGATCAAGGTCAAGATTCGAGCCCGACAAATCTAGAAACCTAAGAATTGTGGGAATATCTTGCAGAAGTTATACTAAGTCTGATATCTCACAGTTGAGGGACCTTTCCTAGCACCCTCCAAAAAAGGAGCTCACGATGCAGCAAACATGCACATTCCATCCTCCGCCAGCCTGTCCTCAATCTATGGCTCCCAAAACCTTTCTTCCTCAATTAAGATCCTAACCTTGGCACCCGAACTCCCAGGCGCTCTTGTACATATCTCCACCCTGAGAGAAAAATACGGGATCCGCGTCTCAATGGGTCATTCAGCAGCGACCTATGAGCAGGGTAGTAAGGGTATGAAAGCTGGTGCAACTCTTTTGACACATACCTTCAATGCCATGAGTCCGCTTCATCACCGAGAACCTGGCCTCGCCGGTCTGATTTCTGATCCTGAACCGCCTTATTTCTCCTTGATTGCGGATGAGATTCATCTTCATCCGAGGATTGTGGGGATTGCGTACAGAGCGAGCCCGAGTCATTGCATCTTGATCACGGACAGCATTGAACTTTCGGGCTTGCCAGACGGGACGTATCCAGGGCATGCTCAAATTCCGGTAGGTTTTCCAGACTCATCAGAACGGAGACCTTGCATTGACCAGAGCCGATTGCTGACTGGGAAGCACCAGTTCAATCAGAAGAAGGAAGGAAACAAAGTTACCATCCAAGGCACTGAGACGTTGATTGGGACGTGCATTGGTCTCGATGAATGTGTACGGAATCTGATGGCTTGGATAGAGATACCCGTCGAGCAAGCTGTCATGTGCGTGACGGAGAACGTGGCTAATGCCATGGGCTTGGCAGATAGAGGGAAGTTAGAGGTAGGAAAGAGGGGTGATTTCGTTATTCTTGATGAGAATGGGAAGGTGGAAGAGACATGGGTGCTCGGAAAGAAGATCTATTGCAGTAAGCGACAATAAGTTATACCCAAACCCGCATCTTGCACCAAAGCTGCTCGTTTTACTAAAGGTGCTATTTTATCAAACTTGAAGCTATGATCATAGTGATTCAGTCCCTAAAACAATCTTAATTAGTTAATAAAATGGCAGTAGAGCTAAGGTAGCCTGAAAGCCGTTTAAATTTGGTCCAAATATAGGGAATTCCTACCTTGCCCTATTTAAAACAAATAAGAACTGGGCGATGACAAAGCTTTCTAATTAACTCCTATAAAGTTTTATAATAAGAGGGTTGAGTTTTAGATATTTCTATTGTTAAATGGGAGAGTTTTGGTATAAAGTGTAGGCTTGGGTATAACTTATTGTGTCATACTGTAGGTGTAACGGGTTTGGGAAGAGAGGTAAGCTATCATGGTTGCGTGAAAGATACAAGAATTCGAACGAGGTTTCATCACGCTCGTTCCTGAAAAACGTAAATACGAAGTCGTTCACTTCAAATGAACGATTCAGACTTGAGCTATGTGCTTCAAACCATAACCTAGAAACCATAACGCCATACCCAAGCTTCATCTACGAGAAGTCCTCTCCTTTCTCCTCAATTGCACTCTTGATCCTTAGGCAGATCGTCGTCTTCCACTTATCCAACTTGCTCATCTGATCATACTGGAACAACTTATCGGCAAATATCTCCTGGTCACCAGCCTCCACCGCTTCGGCCAAATCCACCAACAACTGATGTTCCCTTGTGCTTGTAAATGTTGGATCCATATCTCTGTATTTCTCGAGTGCGCGGTTCGTAGCTACCATATCGCCAACAGCCAGATGACAGAGACCAGACTTGAGGAAATAGTCTTTAACAGACCACTTCATGAGGTTGTTGGAGACCGAGGATGCTGATACACGCTCGAAGTGTTCGATCGCTTTGTAGTAATCGCCGTCTAAGGCAGCAAGATCCGCCACTTTGAGATAAAGTTTGTTTGCCAAACTGGTATATCTTGATCAGCGCTCGGTTACCTGTAATGTTGATTATGGTAGCTTACGCTTCAGCGTTATCACTCTCGAACCAACTGGCAGCTAACTCGTAACTCTCGATAGCCTTCTTCTGATCACCCAGCTCCGTCTCGTATACTTCCGCCAAATTCTGCTTGTGGGTTGCTGCACGTCGAAAGTTTCCTTTGGAGGTATAGTGATTAATCGCCACATCGAGACATCGTGCCGCGTCTGATGGATCGGTCTTTCTGTACACCTTGAAAGCCTCGGTGAGGGTGTTCGCTGCGTCATCCGGCTCTTTTAAGTTGTTGGTTTGGATTGAAGCTGCGCGCTCGAAGGCTTGCCCGGCTTCCTTGTCTACGATATGCGGTCAAAATTGGAACGATATATTGCAGACGTTGGGGGCTCACTTTGTTTTTGCATCCGGAACGCATTGGCAGCCTGTGTGTATAAATCTGCTGCATTCTCCCATTTCTCTTGTCGACCTCCGAATAAACTGAAACCTCCGCCAGCTCCAGATGCTGCTTTGTCTGCCTGCCAGGTGTTAGCTTATCATCGTTTAATGGAGGGGTAGATTGCCAACCTTTTGCAGCAGCATTCTTGGGTCTTGCGCCATATTAGGGGCTTATCCACAATACTTAGGGGCTTGGGGAAAGAAGGAGGTTTGTTTGAGTTGTAGTTTATGATCAGAAGTATGGGTTTTGAGAGTATGTGTTTGTTACAGCCTTCTGACGGAGGCAGTTCCAGGGTCTCTCCACTAGCGTTGTTTTCAAGAGCTTAGATTGGCGTTTCGAAGCTCCCTTCAGACGGCTGAATTCCAATACTCGTAAAGCAACCGATTTGAATAGAATCAATTGCCGATTTCTCCTCTTCATATAACAGTAAACTAGAGACAAGCTTCCCGAGTTGATTCAACAATCATTCAGCCCAGAGACCTGTGGTCGAGTGATCCTGCGATCTGTAAGCTACCAAAATAACACAAAAGTCTCCCATTATTGATATTTCCTCCAGAGTACATTCAGTTCGGCCATGTCGAGATCAATATGTCTGCACTGTCGCGCCTCCCTCAAATATGTACTTCTTGCTCAAAAACGCAATGCCGTCTCAACCCCACGAGCATATAGCTCCTCCCAGTCCTCACATGCAAAACCCCTCGACATCGCAACCCTCCTCTCAAAACCAGCCTGGTCCGTCCGCTCCCTCCTCCCCTCCACCTCTAATGCATCCTCAGAAGAGATCATGCCCGCCACACTGCACCACCTTCTCCGCCTCTCCGCGCTCCCTCAACCCAAGTCCTTGGAAGAAGAAGCCTCAATGCTGAAAACACTACACACACAGCTGCATTTCGTGAAGGATATACAGAGCGTGGATACGGAGGGTGTGGAGCCGTTGCAGAGTATTCGGGATGAGACAACGGAGGGGGTCAAGGAAGCTACGATTGGGTTGGAGGATGTAAGGGAGGCGTTGGATGAGGAGGAGTATAAGGGGCGGAATAAAAGGCCTAGGAGGAGGAGCAGGAGAGGTCCCGCTGTTACGGACAGGGAGGCTGAGGGGTGGGATGTGCTGGGAACGGCGGGGGAGACGGTTGAGGTTGGTGGGGCGAGGTTTTTTGTTGTTAGGAGTGGGAACGATGAGAGCCGTGACGAAGTCCCAGTGGATGAAGCTCTTAAGGATGTTGAAGAAGATACCCGGCGGAATTGAAATGAATTATCGAGCCAGTGAGTTCAGATAATTGTGTATTTGATTCGCGATTGCAAGTGCTCAATAGTATGATTGATGTACAGAAAGTTTCTGCTTCGGTCCTCAGCCGTCTGTGCGAGAAGCAATGAATATTTTCTTCCCACTTGCTCATTTCCTTCCAGTCATTCAATCCCGAGATCCTCAAAAAATGTAAAGTCCTGCCTTGTCGCTAAAGCAGATGCAATGGGTATTTATTCTATTGTTCATCTCGTTCAACTCTTAGGAATGCCAGATACAAATCGTATCGTCAGATATCCTTCAGACTTCCAATAATAGCAAGCAAGGCAATAACAGCTGCCTCACAATTAGCGTCAGTGCCTTTCAAGCGTCCAAAGAGAATTTTATTCACCTGCGGCTGCGGTAACAACATACAGTCCAATAGTCCAGGCAGTAACAACGTCTCCAGTTTTCGCCATATACCAGAAGCCTAAAATGAGACTCAGAAGTAATGGCACACAGAACGTAATGGTGAGTCGATAACTTGACCAGTCATATATCAACTGCACCGAGTAACGGCCTTCAAGTGGGTTATTTTTTCCGTCATTCAAATTCTTTTGGACCCATCCTTGCCAAGCTTGAGCAACAGTGTCGTCGGAGTGGCGATGGGATGCTTTGTATGCAAGGAAGAACTGGGAGAGAATCGCTTTCTGGGAACTCGTAAGGAGTAACGGAATATGTGCTCCACGGCCAATATCACACTATGACACCGTAAGTCACTTTTCATGGATGTTAAATGACTGGGGCTTACCTTGTAAAGCCCGAAGCCTTTCAAGCTCTTCAGAGAGAAGAATTCGCGCCAACCTCTCACTATAGAAGATCACCAAGTCAATCTTACTTCTTCAGAATATGTGGGAGAAGATGATACCCACCATCATGTTCACCGTGTCTCAAAGCCTTGAATAGCTCTTTCTCATCCTCAAACTCAAGGATTCGCTCGGCAGGGTCGGCAGCAGATCGTCGAAACCAACCGATGACAATGTACGGGGTTGGTTTCGGCATCAATAGCTCCACCTGATGCTTGATATCCTCTCTCGTCGCCTCGAATGGTTTATCGAATACAGGGCAGTGGCCTGTGGAAGGTCTCGAATGGCTGCGACTTTCTCGACGATTACTGCCGAAGCTCAATCGTATGCGTTCAGCAATATTTGTCCTGATCCTGCTCCGACTTCGAACAATACTCAACAATGTCTCTGATGTCTGGGCCTCGTCATTTACCATCGCCATCGTCGGCCGAGTAGTGGTGAGCGGAGCATCTGCATTCGTTTCTTCTCCTGAAGTCTGACTCTCTTCATTGACCATGGTAGGGCTCGGCGCCTCCACCCCATCGATGCCATCGAGCTTCATTCTACTCGCGTGTCCATTCATACCCTTCATACCATTTATCAACCTTGCGTCTCTCTTCTCACACAACCTTTTCCTCACCCGCTCGGTAGCCTGCTTTAAAATCCTCCGTCTTCTAGCCATCAAATAAAGCAACCAAAGTCTCGGTTCTGTCATCCTCTCCAACCACTTGATCCTAGCCAGCCAAATTGGCCTCTGATGATAAGTCTCCAGGCTCCACCACGGCAACTGACCCACCAACTCCCTCAACCTCTCCTCCTCACGTCCAAAATCATCAAACATATTCTTATAATCTTCATAATTGAAATTCTCCGGCTCGTCGACTCGTAGGAGTCGTAGGAACAGACGGGCCTCGGTGGAGGTGAGGCCTACACGACGTGTACATTGCTCGTCTGCCCAAAATATATTCCCATTTGCGCTTTTGATGATAGGTGGGATGTCATCCAACTCAATAGTCTCCTGCACGCGTCGAAAATAACGCGAACTTTTCGTCCTCGTGCTCCTTCTGAGCGAACTTTTTGAACTTTCGTTCTTGTCACCGTTCTCAGCCTTGGGAAGCAGGGGCTCGTCAGCCTCGACTTCTAGAAACTCAGCACCGTCAAAAAACTGGTTCTCCAGGTCGGTTATGGTAGGAGATGGCATGGTGGAAGCACTGAAGAAGGGTATTAGGTATTTTGGCATGGGAGAAGTGAATGAAGTGGAAGTCTTGCGAGTTCTTGAGGTTGGGGGCTGTTGGTCATTCGTACAGCCTAGTGCGCCAAGGCTGTCGCAGTAATCCGAAGGAGGCGCGATCGTTGAGGTGAGCGCGTGATTAATGATCGTCAGGAACGATTCCCTTCAAGGGCTTGTTGGAAATGATTGTTGTTCTCGAGGATTCTGACGTGGCTGTTTTTGAAGGATATGTATCAGCAAGTTGGGAGTACGAAATTGCTATGAATATCTAGATACATTGTGACGAGGCTGTGGCTTCAGGGACTCCTGTGCGGAACGGCCCGTTGAAGGTTGAGTGAGATTCTTGATCGGATCAGTGCCTTTCTAAACAACATACAGCCATAAAATACTGCGCTTTTAAATCGTAAGATCCTAATTGCTCTGAATGATTGAGCAATTCGAATACATGAAATGGAAGAGCTGTTGGAATTGGGACCTTTCTTGCCCTCTACCATCAGTGTATTGGACCACTCATTATAAAGCTAAAACAGGAAAATATTGAGTTGGTTGGATATTGACAGCGTCAGCGTCTCCCAGTTCAGGCTGCGAGCAAAGTACACAAATGAGTTTTTCAATATCCTAGGATGATTTTTGCTTCATACAATTACAATAGCTGAGGCGAACATGATCGCTCGACACTGTGCTCAATGCTGTCCCTTGTATCCTGCAAATTCGAATGCGGCATAATATCAGACATCTCTGAGTCCTCAGAAAGATCCACCAAAACATTTCGAAAATTCTCCGTCTCCGAATGCCCGGCATCTGTATCACTATCAGAGGACAAAGACGAGCCTCTCCAAATTGCAGTTGCTGGAGTTTGCTCAACCCTCACTGCAGTCAACGGAGTTTTCGCTGGTCGTAAATCATCCCCCCCCTGCTCGTTCTCAGGGGTCGTGATGGTCCATTCCCACTTTCGTTTCTTCTCCTTCCTCTTCCGTTTCCTCGACCCTGGAGTCTCTAAATCGCTGTCTGCCATTCTTCGACGCATTTCCTCAAACGGCCCAGGTGTTTGACCGCCATCTCTGGTCTCGTCCCCTCGATATGCCATGGTGACATCTAAGGTTTCCAGCTTCTCCTTCTCAACGTCTTCGGCGGAAAATGGCGAGTCTTCGGACAGAAGATCAATATGCGACTTCACATATTTGTTCGTGGTGATCGTCTGTGTTAATGGATCGTTGTAGCCCACTTTCTTGCTTGCTCGATTGGCCAGGCGCATCGACACACGGCTCGGTGTTGCTGGTGTTGGTGCAGTTCGTGGAGGGAGAGGAGAGTTTCGGAGAATGCTGTGAAGTGCTCTAGGATGGGTATAAGGAGCGGTTTGACCTTGCGTCGCAATACCCATTGTGACTCGCCTTCGTGGTGTTTTCGGTGAGCTAGGAACTCCTGTATTCATGTTCGCGGCAAACGTGAAAACCCTCGCCATGGGCTTATCTGATCCAGCAGACTGCGGTGGTGTGAATGTGAAAGCGGATGCGGTGGACGGTGAGATAGCGGATGTGACCGGTTTTAATTCTGGGTGGGCCGTAGTAGGTGTCGAGTCCGGAAAGGCTGAGCTTGGAGTATCGGGGTACGTTATGGAGAAAGGCCCCGGTGTTTGAGTACGTTGGGATGGGTGAATGTAGTCATCGCTTCTTGCAAGAATCTTCGTCTCTAAACGTAAAGATGTCGGCTTCTTCAAGTCAGGAGGTGGCCTTGCTGTTCTTGGGGACGCATTTTCGATAGCGGCAGCATAGGCATTTGAAAGTGTATTAAAGGCCGTTGGAGAAGTTGGGTCAACATCGGTCTTCAGGGCTGTCGAGGAATTCCCAAAGGTTTGAGCCACCGCCGGTGTCTTGATCTGAAGAGATAGCCTTGGCCGCTTGGCAGAAGACGAATTCGACGGTGAGAGAGTCATGGTTGAGGAATACTGCCTTGAAGAAGCAATCATCGAAGCCAAGTCCGAGATACCTGACAGGTGAGGGCCAGGTCGCAACAGTAACCTAGACAGCACCACCTAGTACCTGTCTAAGAGGAGGAGTTAACCACGATCTTGAAATGGTGAGGTCGTGAAGTTGGACAGATAAATCAGTTGCAGACTATGCGGATATTAAAAGATCACGGTCGGAAGCCTTTGATAGATAGCCACAAACGGGTCTCGTGAAGAAAGAGTAGCGCCTAAGCTGGTCTAATGCAGGTGACAGAGATGCGGGTGATGGAAACAAATAGGCGCAAAGGTGATGGGTATTTCCAGAGGCACGAACAAACGAGAGTGGGAGAGGAGTATACTTAGGTACGGGGAGGATTCGACCACTGTTGGCTGCGTATTGGTGTGAGAAGCCAGGAAGCGCCAGGAAGCTCGAGGTTGGGCGGCTTTACTTACGACCGTACTTCGAACATCTCCCCAGTGTCGTCCTCTGCATGCATGCATGCAGTCAATGGAGTAGATGTCACATTTCTGTAATTGGCTAGAGGCGGATGATCCAGCCGTGTGGCACACAACCCATGTCGGCATCCATATTTAACCCTCGCCAATAGAGGATGCTATTTTGATTTTCACGCCGCCCAGCACGACAGGGATGCAAGAGTGCTCTGATCGGATTGGGTGTGCCAACACCACGCGGCAAGCGTCAGCGCGTTTATTGTTACTGTAAGTGTATTCTTGCATTGTCGAGGAAGCCTATCTTTGTTAGTGAAAAAGTGCAGACAGCCCGATTGGAGACTTGAGACTTGAGACTTGGAAACTTGGAGATCTGGGTACATTGGTTCATGTCAGCCATCATCGTCGGTGAGTAGCAGCTGGCTGGGCGGGATTACGCCCGTACAACCTCCCAACGACGAAGATGGATGGTGTGGCCGACAGCGAGGTCAGGAGAACCGCAACACTGATGAGGATCCGGGTGTGTACGTAGTGACCTCGGGGCGACGATCGTAAAGGACCGCATGTAGGACGTACAAGTAACGCTTAATTTAGAACCCCGAAGGCACGTGATGTATTGCCGATGCCGATCAACAACCACATTCCACCCCAACCCATCACGCAGCATCTCGACTCAGCCTTGCTTACTTCCTGTACACGCAACCGCGACTCATGCTCGTCTCTTACATCTTCATGTCAACTTTGACCAACTGATCCTTTATCAACTGTCAATCACCACGCCGCAATGACAAATCGAGAACGAAGACATCAAACTCTGGCTACTACTAATTCTACCCCCATTCACTATGACCGCAAAGGGTAGTAAAAGGAATGATAAGCGAATCATCGTACACTTTGTATGGGCTCAGCCTCATCTAGATACCACGTTAAGCACCGACTCTAACATTGAGCTCGTCTAGGATTACGACTGCTTCTACGCGTCTGTTTTTGAGAATGAGAATCCTGCACTGAAGTCTTTGCCATTAGTTCGTCTCATATAATACCTTTTCTCAATTGGAGGCTGACTTGGCAAGGCTGTGCAACAGGTAGCAGTCTCCCGACTTGTCTTATCATCCCGACAATAAGCTAAGCTAAGTCTATCAAAGAAGCACATTATTGTTACCTGTAATTATGAAGCTCGGCGGCGCGGGCTGCGAAAATTGCAGTTGATCACCGAAGCAAAGAAGTTGGTTCCTGATGTGGTCATCGTATTGGGGGAAGAGTTGGGGCGATTTCGAGATGCATCAAAGCTACTTTATAAGTTCCTCGAGAGCTTCACGTGGAGTGGAAAGGTAGAAAGGCTAGGGTTTGATGAAGTCTTTTTTGATTGCACTGACATCATCGACTACAATGAGTCGCTGCTAAATTCGATCGACCTAGCACATTCCTTCTTCTATCTGAATCGTTATGATCCTACCATTGGTTTCGAGTTCGATGCGAGACAGGTCTGTGGTCCGACATACCCAGCTGAAGAAACACGGCCGCCTCCAGCGAGATCGGTCGAGGGCGTGGATCTACGTATTCGGCTCATCCTTGGGTCTCATCTCGCCCAGTATCTAAGACTACGCCTAGAAGAGGAAAATGGTTATACATCAACGGTAGGCATATCTACTAACAAGTTACTCAGCAAATTGGCGGGCAACTTGAATAAGCCCAAATCCCAGACGACCCTCCTCGATCCCTATGATGGGGGCAAGGCAGATTTTGCCATTGATGGATCATTCCAAAATAATGTGAGATCGTTCATTGATGGCCACGATATTGGAAACATCCCCGGGATTGGCTTCAAGATGGCCCGGCGAATCCGAAACCATCTTCTATCAATACCACTTGAAACGGACGATGGCCGTGACTGGACTGCCAACAGAAAGACCGTCACTGTCCACGATGTCCGTTTCTTCCCTGGGATGGGGCCAGAGACCCTTGAACAGCTTCTAGGTGGCCCTGGGGCCGAAAGGGGGATCGGTGGCAAAGTGTGGGCCTTGCTCAATGGGATCGATGATTCCGAAGTTCAACAGGCAAAGAAAGTCCCAACTCAGATCAGCATAGAAGAGTGAGTTCTTTTGACCCTGTTTATGTGTGTCCTGAGCTTTGGACTGGTGTGACGATGAAATTGGTTCTTTTGGAGTGACTACTAAGTACTCCTTCCGCAGTTCTTACATTCGCCTCGACACTCTACCGCAGGTTCATAAGGAATTGCGCATGCTCGCAACAAGTCTCCTTACGCGAATGCACACAGATCTTCTAGAGGAAAATGAAGAGTCCGATACTGGTGGAACAAAAAGGTGGATGGCTCATCCCAAGACAATTCGTCTTTCGACTAGACCTCGACCACCTCTCAATGCAGACGGTACAAGAACGAGAACTTTCAGTCGAATCTCACGGTCCGGCTCGTTACCAAGTCACGTCTTCAATCTCAAAGATGGTATCGACTCGATCGTCGACAAGCTCGTTCAAGAGACTCTAATACCAATGTTCCGGCGTCTGCATCCCCAGCTTTCGGGCTGGAATCTGAGTCTCATGAACATCGGGGTAACGAACATGATCGAGGCAGCAAGCGAGGACGGAAAGGGTACAGGAAGGGATATTGGTCAGATGTTCAAGCGGCAAGAAAATGTGCTCAGGGAATGGAAAGTTGAGGACAGGGATGTGTCTCCAGATCCTATCCCAGAAGTAAATGTAAAAGAGGAAGTAAACGCGGCAGATTTTAATCAGGCTGAGCCAAGTGCTGGCAGTGAAGCTACCGATCAAATCATAGCTGGCTCGGAGGATACCATACATCCCACACAGAATACGGTGGATGAACAAGGCCAGTGGGAAGATGATGACGATGATGTGGAAGGTCAGGAGCGTTGTTATGAGTGTGGCGCTACTATGCCTGCCTTTGCCATGCCAGCTCACATAAGATTTCACAGTATGGACGAGTAATTAGATATTTCGGGCATCCTCTCAAGTCCCATAATTATCTTGGAGACAACATAAGTCAAAATCCGAGTTCTCAAATCATGGAGGTCAATCATAGATAACTGGGAATTTCCCTTCCGGACAAGCAGAATATTGAGAGCGACAAAAGATTCACTGTCAATCTAAGGGCTAGTGGCTTTTGAGAAATGGACGGTCATCTCTACCTCCATGTTGCGTTCTTTGACTCAATGCTACCCCCCCTGTCCAGACGTATTCCCCTTTGTTCAGTATTGGACTCGGTCATTCAGTTCTATGAAAGTTTGGAAGAAATACTTTGAACAATCACTACCTCCAACAGAAAGCAATTACCCGAGCTTGCCTATACTTCTTCAGCAAATTCAAATTCACGATTCCTTTGCCCATTGCTTTCCACTCCACAAATCTCCGGTTGTCCACAACCAATAGTCCCTTCCCTTGATCAGCCACACCAAGAAGCTGGATATCTGCCACCCCATTGCCGCACCAACGCCCTTGCTCTTCCCAACCGGAACCAATTGTGTCTCACGAGTATCTTCCTTAAACAATCGATCCTCACCAACGGAATTCTCTTCCTGTCCAGAAGCAAGCAACAGATCACGCTTGATGTTTGCACAGACAACCGGGATAGCGCTCAAGATGAGATGAACGGCCGGTCTTGCATATGATGCTACATCACCAACAGCATAGATACGCGGACCGGCACTTTCGACCCGCAAAGTTGATGCGTTAGTATCGACCCTGCCATCGGCGGAGAGGAGCACTTTGTCCAGAAAACCACTGTTCGGTCTCGTGCCGGTAGCAGGAATATAAAGGTCGGCAGCTATTGTTTTCCCATTGTCGAGTGTTAGCTTTGCCTTGGTCGTGACGCTCTCTGTTCCTGCATTTGGTGGTTCTACAACCTGTACTCGCACGTTCTTAATGACAGTTACCCCGACCTTGGCAAGAAAACTTTCGGCCTTCTTTGCAATGGCAGGCCGGAGAGCAGGGAGAATGGCCGAGCCGGCGGTCACGACTGTGATGGGGACCTTCGGGCTGGCTAGTTTGGAGTCGAACCAGCCAGCACGGCCGTTGAGGTACTCGCCAAGCTCACCAGCTGTCTCAATTCCCGCTGGACCTCCACCAGAGATGACAACTATGAGTTTCTTGGAATCAGCATTGCTTTATCAAGAGAGGGAAAGGCTTGAGGCTGTTGCTTAGAGAAACACTTACTATTCTTAGCGGTCGGCAGCGCCTTTCGGAACGCGGTCCAGTTCATTATTAGAATTTCCTCATGTCCAATCAAACCAAGCAAAGGCGAAGGTGTAGAGGCCCCCGTAGCAATGACGAGAGCATGGAAGCTGATTTTATCAGTGTCCTTAGTTGCCAAGTTGATGGATACAATTCGGTCCATATGATTCAGTTCCGTCGCTGTGCCGTGAACGAAGCGGAAGGTAGCTTTTGGATACTGCTCGAAGACTCTAGAGATACTGACGAAGAGCTTCTCTTGTGGAAACATATCGTCGGATATCAATGCTCGAGGGCAAGCGGGCCTGCAAATGGTCTGGGACGAGGCACTGACAAGAACCACTTCGTAGGACTCTTTGTTGGGAAGCTTGGGGACGACATGTTTGAGAAGATAATGGGCAGTGGATATACCAGCGTAGGAACCACCGAGAATGACGATTTTCTTCTGGGATGTTGGGCTGGTGTTCTGTGCCATCTCTGAGGCTGACGGTTTTTTTCGTGCGGCAAGGCTGAGTATTAGAAGCAACAACAATGAAGATAATGAGGAATCTAAAAGGCAATTATTTCAGACATGTAATTTTGATCTTGATACTCTGGATCGATGGGAAGGATCATTTTATACGAAACTCTCGAACTCTCCGTCTTTGTTCAAGAGACCATGGTGACATACCGTCCGCTGCAGCTTATTGGATCCCCAACAAGGCTGAAGCTGAAGCGCGAACTACGAGATCAAGACTCCACAAAACCCTCCTCCAAGCATGCCTGATCTGGAATGGTCTCCGTCTTTACTGTACGCTAAGGCGCCATACGCCAAATCCAAATAAGCAAAGACTAGATTCGCTCTTTGACAGGTCAAACGTCAAGTATCATTGGGGAATGGACGATTTGATTATTCGAAACTCATAAACTCATGAGCCTCATAGCAGCACAGCGAAGAACTAGGTGGG
This sequence comes from Hyphodiscus sp. D1413, assembly GCA_003988895.1. Lineage (NCBI taxonomy): Eukaryota > Fungi > Ascomycota > Leotiomycetes > Helotiales > Hyphodiscaceae > Hyphodiscus > Hyphodiscus sp. D1413. Next base: position 90,693 of record QYAO01000030.1, read on the forward strand.
CTACTGGGGTTCCTTTTCAACTCAACTCAGAGTTTTGGAGAACTTTAAACTAATCTTTAAGAACTAGCTGAGAGGCCAGATTACTTCGAATGATTAGGCAGGAGATAAACCTTGATATGCTAGCCCAGGTCACCATATTTGCGAACGTAGCACTTGCGGATTTGCGCCATCGCCCTCGAAACCCAACATCTTGAAATTCGATGGAAATAAGAGAGGGAGAAGAAAAATCGATATCTTAAAATACAACAGAAGTATAATCTAATCGCCCAACGCTATGCTTTTCTCTGTTTATACATGACCCAATCCGGGAGACGCCCTACCAATTGCCTCTAATACCCATATTATGGGGTCAGAACCCGATGCAGAATCTTCCCTAATACACCCCTAACTCTCTCTGGCCGTTCACCAACACAAGTAAACACCACCGCTGTGCTGGCAGCAAATGCCATCGTCTCTCGCCATTGATTTTCCCAAAGATAGCGTCTCGGTAACAGCGTAGCCAGCGCTCTCGGAGCAACAAACAGTCCAATATCCTGCCTCCTTCCTTCGTTCTCTAAAAGAATGCTCCAACCGCAAAGCGCACATCCGCTCGCTACGCAGATCCCGGAGTCGATTTGCTGGCATGCTGAAGTGCTTGTCCCCAAGACTTTTGGCCCAATTCGAGAGCGGGCTAGACAGATACCGTAATAGTACAGCGCTATGAACGTACCCAGGAATGCCGATGAGCGAGCTGAGGATTTCAAAGCGTATTGCAGTCCCTTTTTCGATGGACGGCGGAGAGTAAGCACGAGGTTGAGGGGTAGATATGTTGAGAAAGCCCAAAGGAAGGATCGGACGAATCGCGAGGCAGCGTGGTATTCACAGCTTCTGCCTGTACCCATGTGTACAATCTCACAAGGGAATGGAATACTTTTGGCCGGATTGCCCCAAAAAAGAGGCCAACCATAGTCTTTGCACATTCCTTCGAGAATTGGGGCTTGCCCTGTTTCGACACCGTATTGCAGCTCGCCCCATCGGCAGTGACGTAGGGCGACGAGGAGACGTTGGTCAACGGCTGCGGCGGATTTGATCCATTTGTTGTAGGAGCGTGGGAGGCGTTCAGGAGTGTAGATCCAGGCCCACATTATCAAAGCACACGATGTGGCGAAGATGGAGGAGTCTGTGAGCATTGAGACAGCTTTCTCAGCCTGTGGCCAGGTTTAGCATAATCTTTTTTGACCATTGGATTGAAATACTAACTTTTGTCCATTTACCGGCTGCTACTCTCTTCGCTTTTCTTTGAGACCATAGTTCTCCTAAAATTACATCAAAAGCTCTTGTGACAGCGAAGAGCGTCAGATCCATGGTTCGGCCCGCGAACCGCTTTGGTCTAGTCATGACTCCGTTTGAGGTGGTGATTGAGCCGTCTACAAAGGCAGGGCTTGTCTTTGACTGGAGCAGCTTTAAACTGAACCATGCTGCAATGAACGTGGAGAGCCATCTTGTGAGCCTGCTTTAAAGTTAATTAAACTTCTTGAGGGCTTGGAAATTCACATAAGGGCGAGCTGTAGTGGGAGAAATGAAACATGAGCAGGCGTGAGAGAGTGCCTCGACGATGGAATGAATCATTCTGCCGGTTTCATTTGCACATGTCAAGCCCTCCCATCACATAAGTGAGCCCTTGGACATGGCGTTGCTGGCATCCAGAGCACAGCCGTGGAAGGCACTTGACGGGATAGAAAAACACACGGAAGCTGAAGTGCCTACCTCAATCGCGAAACTTGTGATAGATCCCTCGCAAGACGGTCAACAACCCTTCTCAAAGGTATCTAGTGAGGTCAGCAAAGGTAAAAGACAGAAGGTGGAGGATGATCACGTGCCTCGAGCAAAGTTGAACTGCCGACGAGCGCTGCACAGAAGGTGGGAAACCTTTGCAATTCCAGCCCCCCTTTCAAGATCCGAATAAAGGAGAATAGAAAATAGTCATCTGGCTTCTCATGGATGTTCTTCCGTCTCCGACTGAAATGCGTCAAAAGCAGGGTCAACAATCTAGGGGCTGTGCTGGAAGCGTAGCCCAAAACATAGGCTCGCAGGACGGGACGGAGCACAGGATGTAGTCTCTGCTCCAAAGATGTGCCCCGAGGTAGCTTGGGAGATAGGGTCTGCATGACCATGGGTTGGGAGGGGGGATTCCTGGGAGAGATCAGTTATTTCCATCCCATCCTTCACGATCAACATGCAGGTCAGATGACGATAAGGTTTATTGGAAGAGGTTTCCAATCATGCGGCGTCGCAGGGGAAGTCCGGATCATTTCGGCATGAGAAACCTGACATAAAAAAAGTAAACATACCCTTGAAACCGAGGTGTTTTCTGGTAGGATCCACGACCCGAAATGGAAGCTACCCCGGATTCGAAAGACGAAAGATGGAGAAGTAAGATTACTAGCAATGCACGAGTGCCAAGTCCAAAATAGTACCGAGTACTGACTGTATCGACTTTTTAGAGCGAAAGGGGGGTCTCGGCTGGGTGAAAGGGGGGATGGTTGTGTTCTTCCAGAACGTGTTGTGATACAGGAGATGCACCAGATGCGATGCGACGGACCATGAGGATGACGGGATAGATCCACCACAACAGGAGATCTCTGGTGAACAGGGCAGCTCGATGCGACACGTCATGCACCAGTCCAGGTCGGTTCCTGGCAGATTGGCATCTGGGAAGGACGCGGCTCGATCTCGGGACCAGGACGAGGATATTGGGATATGAGGTGGATGTAGACGACAGAGGATTGCATTGATTGAGAGTTTGAGGAGGCAGGCGCAGGATTGCACGAAGGAAGAGGAAGGGAGGTATTGTCTGCTTGGTGGCTTAATTGGAGGCTTGAGGCTTGTTGTTGGGAATGCGATGTGAAAGAGAGTGCAGGTGGGGGGTTTTCGCCGAGGTACGAGTATGGAAGAGGCGGCTGAGTGAGTGAGTGAGTGAGAGAGTGACGAGGACTCTCGAATTGTTTCGTACGGTGCTACTCGATCAAGGAGGATCAAGGGACTAGTCAGCGAAAGGTGTCAAAGAGTCGAGTATAAACACAGACAGAACGGAGAGTCCAAGGAGTCAACAAATAAGACAAATTCCAGTCAATCCGGAGTCCTTGTGGTCATGGATAGGAGAGTCGAGTATTGATTGAACTGTACTGTGCATATATGAGGGCCACCAGGCTGGGCTCCAAGCCGGCGCAAGGAAGGTTGGGCGAATTGTCGGCGAAAGAAAAGAAGTTGTCTAAACTTCTTTGGGGCTTCGTTTTTCTGCTCCGGCTCTTCTCTTCTTTGGCATGTGAACTCCACAGGGAATCAACAGCTAGCTGTAACCCACCACCACCCGACCGCACCACTCCCAGCTCCATAGTCCTCCACTCCTCCACTCCAGAGCGGAACATCATATGCAATCCATCCAATCTGTGAACTTCTCCATCTCACAATAGCCTTTCGTACTTCCACCTCCAAGTATTTTGTTGAGAACTTCCTCTACTTCATCCTCTCCCCATCACCGTCATTTGTCCCGATAAGGCCCCTCGCTCTGGTCAGCCGCTCTATCCACAGTACTTGCCTCAACTTCGACTCGCCAAAATCTACAAGCTCCTCTCAACACCGCTCACCACTCTTCGAGCCGCGAGATACATACATTCGTGCGTTGGATTTGAAACTTTATATATATATATATATATATATATATGCCTTTGGTTCGGGATATTGGTTACGCTTCGTACTCGCTCGTCCAGAGCTTGGCCGAACTCACGTCAGATACAGGAGCTTGCGATCGAGATGATAGAACGGCTCGCACTGCCCTTTTGGTGATCTAACACACACGTCGAACGATTAGAATCACCAGCTCGCTCCCGCCTGCACCGTTTCCTACATTCCAGCTCTACGGCACTCATGCTCGCACTTCAGCGTCCTAGTATGGGTTCATCGAAACCACCGAACCTTGAAATGCCATTTGGCTGTGTGCCAACCCCCCCCCATCATCTCTGCCATCTATTGTACTAACCTACGACAGATTCATTCGATGACAACATGAATTTCCCTTTCCCATCTCCTACCGTACCCGCTCCCGGCCCTTCTCTACTCGATGACAATGAATCGAAATTCCTCGACAGCTTTTTTGATGGGGTATCAGGGGATACCTTCAACTATGACTTCTTCTCAAATGCGCCAGATGGATCAGAACATGGGCTTGGGTGGGAGGAATTACCACCGGCGTTCATGGGCACCACCTCTTCATTTGGCCAACAACCCCGGATCGCATCAGATGGGTTGCCACCTTCAAATTTTAATGATGTCCCTCCACATCTGAGCAGTACCGGGGCAGCAATCCCGCCGTCAACATCCGCAGATGTACTGGCAGCAGCGACTTTGCTACAAAATGGATCTGCAGGCCGCTCCCACAGTATTGGCACTGAACCCTTATTCCGTGGTCAAAACCCACTACACTCTACAAATGGACCAATGCGGGCTCAGTCGATGTCACAATACGTCCCTGCTCGATCCAATACGATACCCGAACGAGCTCCAGCCGATGACTTTATGCGGGATACATTTTACACTGAGATGATGTTCGGAAGCCAAAATGCACCAGGTCCAAGACTGGCCAGCTCCAAAGTCGACATCCGATGGGGATCAGATTCAGGATTTGGAGCCCCTCAAGGATTCATTCCACCACCTAACCAAGAGAAGGCTTCCGCAGTCGAGCGATATCACATGAAAGCTGTAGAGGGAGCATTCCTCGAAACCAGTCATCGTCAAATAAGTAGTGCCGACAGTACCCGTCCCTCGAGTCCGGTTCTCACAAACTCCATCACACCACACTCGAGAACTAAATCCATCGGTCGGGCAAAGGATGATGAGATGGAGGAGGATGACCAGGAGTCGAGACCGAGGAAACGGAGGAAGAGCAAATTCCAGGATGAAGAAGATGACGACGAATCTCCTGCTTCAGCGACCAACAGGGCAGGTAGCAAGAAAAGGAAACCCAGTAAGAAGGCATCATCAAACGACTCGCCGACCCCTTCTTCAGAGCAGAGCCATAAAAGACGCAAATCAACGGCCGTAGCTCATGCAGCTGCTAAGTCGGCTCGGGAAAATCTAACAGAAGATCAGAAGAGGGAAAACCATATTAAGAGCGAGCAGAAACGGCGAACGCTGATCCGAGAAGGTTTCGAGGATCTCGGCGAGCTAGTACCAGGGCTACGAGGTGGGGGATTCAGCAAGAGTGCTGTGCTGATCATGTCTGCGGATTGGCTGGAAGACTTGATAAAGGGGAACCAGGTTTTAAGGAAACAGCTAGATGTACTTCAGGGGCGAGGTTGAATACCCAAAACGAACTGAGATATATTATGGCGAATGGGCGGCATGGGTCGGCTGGATTCTGGCGGGCTGTTTGGGGGAGGTTTCAATGATAGGATCTTTTATCAGTTCCTCGGATGGGTATGGGTGGGCCTACTATGCTGGGGGTAACGCTCGGTGAGCAGGGGGGGTTATTCAGGGGCTTAAGGCTGAGTGCATGGCCGTATGCACATAAAATAGTAAAGCGCTTGCAAGATTCACTTATTGTACTGGTTTGTACCTTCGTAACACTACATTATGACTACCCCTATCTCTCAACACAAACCTGTCCTCGATTAGCAATGAACGGATCTTCAGAAACTCCTAGACCCGTCGTTGCGTCTTTTGAACTCTTTTCCGTCTAGTCATATGGAGCGTGTCCATTCTTCCGGCTTCTTCACTCCTTCCTAAACACAACTCGCTACATTACGGCTCCTGCGACGTCCTCCCACCACGCTTCCCAAAACAGAAGCTCCAAGATCCAGATCCGTCACACCCCCACGTCAGTCCTTGTGACGTCGAAGCTCGAAGTAAAGAAGCTCGAAAAACACCTCCGTACGGAGGTATACATAGTGCGTTTTCCGAATTCTTCTGTCTGGTGCCGTAGACACTGTACACTGCGGTATACTACCTTTCGATGGCGCGGATTCACATTAACGTAAGAGAGAGGAAGGGCTAGATAGATACTATGTTCAACATCTGCCTAGGTGGCTTCTAGAATGCTAATGTATACTGCGCCCAAGTCCTAGCGATGTGAATGTAGCCACCAAGTATATCCGCAAGCAATCCGTGATAGGACAAATCATCTCCAGCTTCTGCAGTACCAAATTACTGTTCCCCAACTACAATCCTTATTAGACAGATCGGCATTTCAATCGCGGTCAAATTTCAAACCAGCCCATTTACTCTGCAACAACCGCTCCAACGCCCCGCCATCCGGGATACAATGCGCTATGTTGAGTGCATGACCCGCCCAATCTTTGCAATCGTCGTCGTTCTTGGCGAGGTAGAGATCGACCGAGTGATTGAAAGTGCGGGTTGCGACCCATTCGAGTTCTGCTGTGGGATAGGGCTGCTCGGTCTGTTTCGTGCATTAGAAGGTATAAACAGTAATTTACGGTTCGCAGAGGAGGAAATATGTACCTCAGATGCCTCTTGAGCCAGGTTGGAAATCTGACTGAGTAGTTGCGCTGCTGTGTCGGGACTGTCAGAGAGAGCGACTTGGAAGAGACAGCGCATGTATTTTGCTAACTTGACGCTGTCGATGGAGTCGAGGCCCCAGGCTTCGTTGACAATTTTCTTAAGCGTCGTGACCAGAACTGGATGATATGAGTTAGCATAGGACGTAAGAATTCGGCAAGGGGTGCATATGTGATCTTGCCTTCTGTAGGAGGCTGTGAACAGAGAACACAGTCCGCCATCAACTCGTAGACACGCATTTCTTTGCATATTTCGGCCTTGAGAATTATTTCCCCAAGATCATCCCAGGCTTTCAATTGACACGCAGCTTCAAAGTCAAACGCAATCAGAATTGAAAGCTTTTGCAGAAGATCTTGAGCTGGTCCTTCCTCCAGTTTCTCCAATTGGTTCTGCAACAGACTATCGAAACTCGCGACATGTTTCCGGAGATTGAGATAATCTTGCAAAGACATCTCGACATGGTCTCCTCCACGAGCCAACGTAATGAGAGCAGTAGCTGCACAGAACTCACAGAACATCTTTCGAAGTGATAGATCATCTGATATCGGTTCACTCAAGTCTGCTGGAAATTGCTCGATGAATGCGATGCAGCATTTCAACATTCTTAGTGAGTGACGAGGGACCCAGCAATTTAAGTGTTCGATTGCAAGGTTATAAGAGTTCTTAGAGAACCAATTCAACTCATCTGTTGTCCAAAGTGTGTCGCATTGAGCGGCTCGAGGTGCTTTGTGCATTGAAGTTGCGGCTTATGAAGAGTTAGCGGTATCTGTATATTTCAAACATGGCAAAGAAAACATTACCTCCTTCGTAGAGTCTGCATAGCTTCTCTACCGTGTCGTCAGCTACGAGTGAATTCTCAGCAGTCTTCGAACTATTCATCATCGTCACTGTTAGTCCTATTGTAAGTCGAAGCAACGATGGCAGGTGAATATTGCTTGGGGCTCCGTATTCAAATTTCTCCAGAACAAGCTGTAGAGCGGCTAGCGTTTGAAACTTGTCACCAATCTGCTGGGCATCCAATACACAGGCGTAGAGCAGTGTCGGATCCTTAGGTGAAGATGAACTAAGAACTTGAAGGCACTCGGCAGCAAACTCGGACTCCTCACATCTTATGGCGATCTTGTACATCAAGAACCTTGTCATTGGATCGTTCTTGGCTGCTTCTGACATTGATTCGTAGGTATCCCTTGCACTACCGAATTCTTGCCTTGCGAGCGCACATAGAAGAAGCTTTCTGTCAAGAAGTGTTACTAATTTGCGTTCACAGATGTAAATGCTGTCTTACCTAGATACTCGAGCAATGTTAAGCTCTCCTGACTTCTCGAATATTGGATGCAAGGCCAGGCGGCACCATTTCTCAGCCATTTCATGTTGTCCTTGCGTATATTTTGATTCAATTCGCTTCCATAGTAGCTAAGTTCCCTCAGTATTTGTCAGGGCTAAGGGCTGAAGGACCTACCGTGTGTGCTGCAAGTGTTGCTGCTGAGCCAACCGGCTCTTTAATATTCGACACGATGAACGACAAAAGCTCCTCCAACACATCCAGCTCGTCAACTCTGTCGATTTGGCTCATCATCATATACAATCTTGTAATGATGATCTTCTCGATCCATTCCCCTTTGTCTTCCGGTAACACGCGAAGTCTTAAGAACTCATCCAGAGCTTTGCATGCCAAATTTGGACTTTTATCGTTGAGTTTTCGGATATGGAATAGAATAATCTTGAAACTTTCGGCATTGAGAACTGTGGAACGAATCATCCTCCGCAGGACATCGGCGTACGAATTGCTCTCGAAAGTCTCATTGGTGGCTGAAGAAAGGAGTTCGAGTTTGAGTAGCAGGACGACCAGCTTGTCTCCAACTTCGGTTTCAAGAAGCTCAACCAGATTTCGCGCTTTATCCGCTGAGCCCTGATCTTGCGTTCCTAGCAAAGCCTTGATAAATGACTCCATGATCGACATTTTCAGCTCGCTAGCGTCCATGCTGAGCCTGTCTAACTCCTGGCCGTCGAGGATGTCCAGAGCTCTTTCCAGCCATTTTACAGCTATTTTGTACTGCTTCTCTTGTAGCAGAGCCTTTCCAATCTCGTAGAGAACGTCTGCGAGGCTCTCGGCTGTATCTGAGTCAAAAATCTCAGGAGAAGATGTGCACTTGTTGAACATGTGCTCAGCCATGTCCAATTGATCTTGATGCCACGCCTGCCAAATATGTTAGATTCTGCCAACGTCTCATGATCCACGGCTATTACCAACGCAGTTCTGAGGACATAGTACTTGGCAATGAGTCGTTGGTGAACCTCCACATCTTCGACAGTCGATTCTGCAACTGGAGTTGTTAGCTTGAGCTCATATACGGCAAGTTTTTCGAGCGCCTTCAATGCAAGATCGAATCGTTTCACTGCTGCTCACAGGTTAGCCGACGTGACGATCTTGATGCTGTAAGGACTCACCCAGACAGTTCTTAGTAGCCTTGATTCCGATCTTCATCAATCGTCGTGTATTTGCAGTTGTAGTTGTGTTTACGTCCAAGGCGCCGTCGAGGATTTGGAATGCAAAGACGCGAGCAGAGAGAAGTATGCTGGGTACCTCGCTCAAATCGTCAGACTCGTAGTCTCGGCGGAGTCGAGTGCAAAGATTCCACAACGACGTGCCGACTCCATCAATCTCTTCGCTTTTGGATGCCGCAGACGTGCCCAAGTTGCTTGGAAACTCCAGGACGTGCGCCTGAAGTCTTTTGAAGAGCACACCGTGGGATGTAGAGGATATAGATGTATCTAGCTGTGCTTCCAGGTCCGCAGCAAAAGCTGAAGACCAGCTATTAGCTGGGGTAGTGGTTCTCTGGAGGAAGTGAGAAACTTGCAAAGAATTGTTTTCAATCGGTTTTCTTTATCTGGGCGAGGATTCTTCGTAGGTGCCATGTTGAAGTTGCTGTAGGAGGGAAGTTTGGGCGAGAGGTCTTGCGGCAAACGACCTCGTTCTGCAGAGTCCAACCCTCGCAAGCTGCGAGAGCATAGATGATAGACTCCTAATGCCGATCAAATGGTGTTGTCTCTGGATTCAAATGGGGCATTCAGCGACTTCGAACGAAAGTACCTTGGATTTGGGCAAACGGCATGATCCGGTCCATCTTCGCCTAGCCTTCTCAAATGCACATCTTGGGAGTCAGGCCTTGATTTTGAAGCCTATTGCTTACTAGTGCATACACTCAACCATGATCACTCCAGTTGACAATAGAAACAAGAGCAGGTTTTCATGCACTCAATTACTGACTTTAATCGAGCGACTGCTTTCTTCCATTTCTTGCTTGAAAGCTTTTTTTTTTTTTTTTTGAGAAGGTACATCAGAGCACGGTTTTCGATCCATACCTACTTGATGTACCGGTGAGCCTTGAAGCTCCATTACCAAAACGCCAATTCCATCCCAAAAAGTTTTTTATGTACTTGCAATCCTCCTCGTATGATTACAATGCAAACCAGAGTCATCGCTTAACCGGATCTTGAGGCAAGAAATTTCCCACAATAAGAGAGGGGCTGCTCTATTGTTAGTCTGATACCCAGCTTTGGAACCAAGGAACTCACATCTTGTGATCATCCCTCCTGATTGTGAACGAGAAACAACATCTAATCGTCGGATCCTTCGACTGATCATCTGGATTCTTCAAAGAACAGCTCGTCAGGAGCGCCTTTTGATTCTGATCGAAAGCTATAGCTCCAAACTTTTCCCAATAGTTGACCAGTGATTCCTCATGAAGAATCTCGTGGAGTGCGATCTTGCCCTGTAAAAAGCCGGTTAGCAATACCTCTTGCGCGCGGCGGTAATTACACACATCTCTCAGCTTCTCGATAGGTACATGTATTAACTCCGCCATCTCTTTGTTGCCTCGGAAAATCTCGCCAGTTCTTCTCCAGCAGCAAGCAGGGATCGCCATACTCGCAAATACACGATCGTATTCCATAAGACTACGTTCGAACCACATCTCCACGTATATGAGCTCAATATCCGTCAAAGCGTGGACCTTCTCCCTAAATTTTGGTCTGAATCGGTCGAGCTGTCGAAGAATCTTTTGCTTCTGAGCTGCATGCAGATGTCCATCCATATATGCCGAAAGGCGTGCGTAACCTTTTACATAGTTAAAAGGCTTTAACATCCCAGCATCATATTTGGCCCGCAATAGCCGTTGCATTCTCTCTTCAGGGGCATCATTTCCTGTTGGATCCGCTGCTTGAAGATAGTACTCGCGTGCCTTGTCAGTCGGAATGACACTAGCAGGCCGTGAGATCGCATTGCCCAGAGAATTCCCCGGGAGGTTCAGGCCTGCGGGTTGCGAAGTTGGTGGGGGAGCCACGTTGTTGAGACCTCCAGGTAACATTGCACCGGACTGATCAGTATAGAAATTTGAGGTATCTTCGGGAAGTAATGCGCCGTCGTCAAGCAAGCTATTGTTGAGGAAGTCGTTTAGAAGATTGTACTCGTTTGTCACTTCAGGAGCGTTGAACATGTACGATGGGTGGTAGTTATGCATATCTTGAAATTGATTTTGTGAACCCAGCCAGTCGTTGGAGTACCCAATGACTTTTTTCTCGTCAGTTCGCCTTCTATAAGGCCAGGACAATTGAGAGCTCACATTGATTGCTATTGCTATTGAGAGCATTTGCCTGAAGGCTCGAAACAGGTGAGGGCTGGACAAGTTGTAAAGATCCGCCTTGCGAGAGTGCTGTCGCATCCAGCCCCAATCCGTTATCTTGCGATTGTTGTTCTTGAGACTGCTCGAAGGAATTGCTCATACCACCGTCGATGTTTGACTGGAGTTGATCTGGTGGCGAGCCATCCTCCGCCACAGAATTGCTATGCTGGCTCTTCGATTTCTTCGTGGCCGATTCCGGTTCGCGAGGTTCATCATGGCAAAGGTGCCCAATATTCCTTTTAATACATCTTGCACACGGACGCTCCTGGTCAAGGTTAGCCTTGTGTACCACAAGTGGCTGCATTATTCAGAGAGGCGGTCGTACCAAATCGCATGTCATATGCTGGCAGAGTACCAGATCGAATTAGCTTATGCCAAACATTGCGCATACGCGCAGTTATCAAGGCGGCCCTTGTTATTCGGCCCAATGAAGCACTTACAGATCGCCGACAATATACACAAGCTGCAGGAACACGTTCCATGATCAGCAGATATCTCCAAGAGTGGTCTCGAAGCTATTAGCTTGCTCTGCGTACCATGATTGACCTTTTTTCTCTTCTTCGAGGTAGGGCTCTTATTTGCCCCAGACGCGATTGGGGACGTCTGAGGCATATTTTCCTGCCCATTTGTTCCTCCATTCTGTTGATCCATAACATCGGAGGCTAGGTTTCGAAGGTTTCCATCGGGTTGCGTCGCGAAATTGTATTACGGACCGAAGGTTCTTCTCGTGTGCGCTGGAATTCTCGGGCGCTGAACCTGGCTGTGCGCGTCAGCAATACATACCAGAAACTTAGGATATCCAACAGATGCGCACCGTTGTTCCGAACAATTGGAAGATTTCATCAATCGTAGCGGTTGCTCCCTGTGGTGCTATTGCAAGGTGCAGAAGAGAGGCAGGGACCGCGGGGCTCTCGCTCTCGGCTCCGCTTCTATGGAGCCGGCTAGAGTGGTGGAGGTCATCAAGAAACCTCTTATTGGTGAGGTGCTTATTCTGGAGGACATTTTACTTCCAGCAAAATGTGTTAGTGATTATTTGGCTATAGATGGACCTTGCCATGAGAATCCCCGTTGTCAAATAGCTTCAGCGATTCTGATACTATCGCAGCACCTAACTTTTCAGTTCTATCGGACAATTAAGTATATGAGACCATGTCTTGGTTCCATACAAAAGAACCCTTAAGCGACTATCCCTAATCCCTCCAAATGTTTGCGCGACGGCGATTCTTACACAGAAGTCCTGCTATACAACTTCAAAAAGTTTGCACCAGGCATCAATTCATTATTATCGTTGAAGTCATATTATCACAATCATCGCGTCATTGCATCCTCGCCTGCTACGAGATGGGCCTCCTCCTTTCGTCATGCTGTTCCTTCATGAGAGCCGATTGCTTTAATCTCATATCCCGTTCCTCGTCAAATCTAGGCCTGCGCTCTCACGACATGTCTTGTGGCTGGTCTGTAGTATCGATGCTGTCGAGTTCTAGGCGTGGAAAGATTTGGTCAAAAGGGCGCAGTCGACTTGCCAGCTTCTTCCTTTCCTCAAAGCATCATCCAAGCACTATATCCTGATATCCGCCACTTTCAAGATGCTCAAATAGGGTGGCCTGCACAGCTGCTCTACTCTTCCTCATTGCTTCGGAAACTCCGTGTACCCACCCAATGTTGCCTTGAATAGTGTCCAAATGGTGTACCAGATCTTGTGCAATGTCATGGAGGTCCTCGTTCTCCTATAACATGTTAGCCTTTGAGAAAAAAGATCAGAGTCAATATATAGTTACAGTATGAGAGAAAGGCAAGACGCTGTGAAGGACATCTCCCAAGCCAAGATTGTTCCCCGTGGCACCTTCATAGGTCATTGCATCGGATTGAAGCAATGAATGCATTTTCCGCCCAGCATCCTTTCTCATAGTTGTTTCTGACTTAGCATTGGTTTCCAAGTCTACCAATGACGCCTCTTCTGATTCAAGATACGTCTTCTCCTCCGCCAACTTGGACTCTAGCTGCTCATTAGCAGCTAAAGTTTCGGTCAGTTGTACTTCTAGACCTCTATTATGATCTAGTATCTTCTCGAAGTCAAAGTCATCCTCTCGGCTGTTGCGCAGCGGTGGAGGAAATGGGATTCCTTTCGAGACCTTACTGATCATTCTACGAGAGATCATATGCAAGGCTGTAGTAGCTTCTGTCCTCTTGCCATCATTGAATTGCGCCACGACAGGTCTTTGAACATCATGAACCAGTTGTGAGATTCGCTCAACGCCGGCCGGTCCTAATGGCTCCCATGTTGCTTCTATTCTCTGACGAGATACCCTGCGTACGACAGGCGCTAGGTGTTGGTATGTCGGAGCATTGTCCCTCTGAGAAGCTTCTTCTTCCTCTTGATCTCCACTTTCCACTCGGCGCCGCTTAGCTTCTAAAGGTATTTCTACATGTTTAAGTCAGGTTTACGTCCAATAAAATTGATTAATAAAGGCTCACCGTCAACATCCGTCCTTTTGCGCTTTGCATCGGTATCTGAAGTGCGCCTCCCTTTCATTCTACGAGATTGGGATGATACTGCTGCAGGCGACGGCTTCTTCACTTTAACATTAGTAGTCCTGGAATCATTGCCAACTCTCTTTGACGGATTGCGGTTTCTTGCAAAGAACGATGTAGCCGTCTCAACCTCGACTGTGTCCGAAATTCGACCGCCTTTACTTCCACGTAGGCCCGTCGCGGTCGATTTTGTTAGAGCAGGTTGATCTTTCTTCGTATTTCCTTGCCCTCTTCTTCTCTTTCGACGACTGGGCTCTTGGGTAGGAGACGTAGCAGCTGCCGGTTCTACGATACCGATAGCAGTGCGTCTTCTACTCTCCACGACCGGCTCAGCTATTGCAACATCGGCTAGAGCGCCACCATTGGTACTTCTGGCGCTGCTACGCTTACTGCGAAAAATTTGCCCCTCAGCAGTCGATTCAGCAAGGACTTCGTTTTTTGTAACATATGATCGTCCTCGTCTCAAGGGCTTCGATGGTGTACCGTTCTTGCCCGGTGGGGATTCAACGGCTGGAATCAGCTCATCAGTTGTCTTTGAGCGTCGACCGCGATTCTTTGCGGGGGGAGATTTCGTTGCGCTTGCTGTGGCAAAATGCAAATCATCCTGTGTATTCAGAGACTGCCCGTGCCGTACAGGCTTAGACATCTTGGTAGATTCGTCATTAAATGTGGGCTTAGGAGGCTGTTCCTCTGCGTTGGAGAATGAGCGGGGATGCCCACGACTCTTATTCCCATCTGTGGGACCTTGAGCTATACCTTCTCCTACTTCTCCTACTTTATCCGCCCTAAGGACTGAACGAGGTCGTCCTCGCTTCTTGACTGCAGCGGTAGCATCTGCTAGACCAGTCTCAAGGTTATCCTGTATTGCAAGAACAACAGACTGTCCAGTTCGTCCACACTTCTTCATTCTATTGCCCATCTTTTCGACAGTTTCGTTGGCAAGCTCATCCTCCTGCCCAATTATAGCAGGTCTTCTGCGCCGCTTCAGCGACACCTCGTCCCCAGTACTTTGTAAAGCCGTCTCTGTATTCAGGTTCCGTTCGATTAAAGCTTGTGGAATCTTCTTCCGTTTGATTTTTGGCACAGGATGTCCACGTTTCCGCTCATTCGCATTCTCGATTTCAGCAGCCAGCTCCCCAGCAGCGATAGCTTCCAATTCCACCTGCGTATTCGAGGACCGACCCCGTCTCAACGGTTTCGTGACCTCCTCATCACCAATTTCAGAGCTTTCATTATGTTGCAGGGGAACCGGTCTCGGTCTTTCCCCACGCTCTGCAGCTGCCGGGGCTTCGTAAACTCGTCCAGCGACAGAATCAGATACGACCCAGAAATCCGAGGGTCGAGAGCGCTTTCGCTTTAGTACTGCAGGTTCCGGAGCCTGGTTGATGTCAGACATTGTATAACCATGTAAATCTAGGATAGTTACCATTTTTGTTGAAGCTGAAGGGATTATTTTGGTTTCGTGTTTAAGAAGTTGGAAGGCGCGACGCGATCCTCTGCTTGGGCACGTGATGAATAAAGTAGCATTCGACAAATCAGACTCCAGCTACACTAGTTTTGTTACACATCAGATTATCCTGACCATCAGACGATTGAGATCATCTCGGTAATGGGGCTGTCTCAACGAGTAGGTTCTCAATGGAGAGGTTCGGCGACCAATGGAATCCTCTTGGTAGAGAATGCTCTTTTCAGTTTCTCTACATCAATTAGGTTCTCAGCATAGAGGTTCTCGGTGCCCATGTTGTATCAACAAGTTGTAGAGCCTTTCAGTATCTAGCAGCGAACAGATTCTCAACTCGTCTTAGCTCTTAGTGATTCGTTGGTCACAAAGCTTGGTCACAGCCATAGCAGTTCTCAGGTGCGAAAAGTCTTATCGATGTTTTGATGAGATGGAGGACTTCTCACAGAGATGTGGCCCTAGACAAACTACACAAAGAATGGGCATCGAGACAAATCTCTATTCATAAAATATTTGTGGCTTGAGGTCATATGTGTTACAGTCAGAGACATTCCAAGATCCTTTCCCATCACATGAACGCCGAATATGCCACAAACACCACGCTCAACCCATGCAAGCGTACCTAGACCCCCTATTTAACCTTACTCATAATCGTTTCCACACCTCTGACAACCTCAATTTGTGCAGCTCTGGCCTTCACGGCATTTAGCAAACTTCTATCGAAATCATCTCTCGCCCTCAAAACAGCCTCAACCCAACTGAGTTGTAGATCCCAATAATCAGCTTTGAATGCCGCAAAGGCTTCCGGCACAGAAGCCTTTTCGATTTCGATAAGTTGTAGAAAAGGTTGTGTGACTTTCCACTTCTCTTTGATAGATTCAGCGACGTCCGGGCTTAAGTATGCACTATTGAGGAATCCGAAAGCGGTTTGAATGTCATCGAAAAGCTTGTCTCTGTAGGGCTCATTGCGCTTGAATTTCGCTCCCTTATTCTTCACGCTGGAGAGATAGCGTATCAAGAGCTCGTCCGCTAGTTCTTCAATGAAGATATCAAGTAATGAGTGGTGGATAACTGTTTTATAGTCGCCAATATACTCCTCGAAAGTGACGACCATCTGCTTCATCGTGAAGCCGGTGTACCATTTTGGAGTGAAGAAGTCGGGCATGACAGCCCGGAAATCGACTGCAAAAATGAGCTGTGCGAATTTTGCTACACAATGTGTGCTAAGATCAACATAACCGTCGCGGAGGGTAGATATTGACTCCTCGGCCCTTTCGAGGTATTGAGGCGACACCAGAGGCTTGAACTTATTCTGGAAGCTCGAGAGATATGCGAATCGCCCTTCGTCTTCATTATCGTCGATGCAAGCAATTTGATCATTTGCTGTAGCGACGAGCCAATCCTGAAGGGCTTGGAAGCCTTCCAATTCAGGAGTGTTGCCGTAATATCTTGCAGCTTCATCATCAAGCATCCTTTGCCAGTTTTGCTGTCTTGATTTAAGTCGAAGTATCATAGTGTCGACCACACCTTCAGTGACATCCTGTCGTTCGGAGTTGGCAGCTGCATCGATCTGCTCCTGCAGCATTCGCCACATATCTACCAAGTTCTTTGTCCTGAAATATCCATATTCATCCGCATCGAGATTCGAGCCATCAACATTCCTCTCCGAAAAGTCCTTCTTTTCTGTCTTGAATATTCTGTCAAGCCATTGATCAAGGAATTTGATGATCAGTTGCCTAAAGTCCCGCACTAGCTCACCCTCCCGCCCATCAAGAACTGCAGGAAACAATTCGTCTTGCTTGAACCCCAACTTCGCCATCTTTTTATAGTACTTCTCCGGCCAATTCAAAATCGATAGCATATTGGCAGAGCTGGTATCCGGATCATCAATCATGCCAATGAGGAAGTCATGCATGAGCTTATGGTACATCTTCCCATAGGTTTGGAGAATCTTCCACTTCTTCGGCATGAGAGGAATCATCCCCTGCTTAACAGCATTGAGATCATTGAAAAACCATCTGAGTTGTTTCTCCAATTTCGAGGGATCTTCTAGGAAAATTTGTTTCGACTCGGCCATTTGCTCCTCCGCGTGGATCTCAATGGCTTTCAAAAACTTCTCCTTGTAGCCCCTCGTCTTCTTTGCTCCATCAGTGATACTCTGAAACCGGGCCGCCATTTCTTTATGATCCTTCAGCGCTTCTTGGAGGGCTTCCACCCTTTTGTCGCTCTTCTCCTCCGCCTCGACAATCACTGCCAACCGCACCACCAGCCCGTTATTGCCGTTGACAAGCACACTGATAACATTTAAAGCAATCAAAGCAATATGCTCGTCGAACCAATCGATCGTCTCATCCAACCTGGCAAAATAATCCTCCAAAGTGCTCTGCAAACTCTCATCATCCGCCCTCAATATCTGTTCCATGGCATCGTCTCTTATATTCCGCAATTGTGTCAATTCGTAATGCACAGCCAGTAAATTGGGCATATTCTCTGGATCTTGATCGTCCTCCCTTAACATCCCTTCAACTTGACTCAATTTGTCATTAAATCCTTCAAGGTTCCTCCGCATAGTCTCCACAGCACTGAAATTCCCATGCGTCTTCGAAACCAGATTAATATTGGGGAAATCGCGAATCATATTTTGCGCCTCAGCACACAGCTTATCGATCTTCATCATCTCCTCCTTGATGAGTTGCACCGTCCTTTGGCCTTCCACAATGCCATTCATCCCCGATTGTGTTACTTCCAATTGCTCTTTAAGCCCGCTTCGAAGCTGCGAATCGACGCCCTCCTTCTTGCGAGTGTACTCGAGTTTCATGCTGGGGATTTTGTCGAGATCGTCGGGATGCCGAAGTAGCTCGGCGAGTTTAACTGTGGAGCTGTCCATAGTGATGGCGATAGCTATTTGAAAATCCTGTACTTACTTTCATTCAAGCCATTTATAGCTGCGAGATTTCATGTCGGAGGTTATGTATCGAACTGGAGGGAGGGCTTACAGTAGCGTTGTCGGCACGGAAAAACCGATACGCCGAACCTTATTTTGTTGTGACATCCTGCGACTTCAAAGCCATTACGAAAAGAGTAGAGAGCCTCTTCAAGGATATAGGTAGTCTATCTCTCCTAGAGGCCAATTCGATTACTGATCTTGCATTTATAGTCACAATGTCCTATTTCCGAATAACCCTCATGCGCTCAGGCATCGGCCTCCCGAAACGAACCCAAGGAGTGCTGAAAGCTCTTGGTCTCCGACGCCGGATGAAGACAGTCTTTTTCCCAGTCACGCCCGAAATTGCTGGTCAAATCATGAAAGTCAAGGAGTTGGTGGCAGTGCAAGAAGTAGCTACAGCTATGTCGAAGGAGGAGCTGAGGGAGGAGCGAAGACCTGATGCTGGATATTACATCGAGAGCGCGGTGCCGCGGTGACGAAGCGGCTTCTAGAAGAGTCTGAGTGAGTGGAATAGTGGATTCACGATGGCGATTGGTTGATCTACATAAGTTGGGCATCTTTGTGGTAGGCGGTTCGAGACTACATCCTGCTGGGAGCCAAGTCGCATCCAAATCGACCTCGGTATTCTCTAACAATGGTGTTTTCGGGGAACATTCTACTTGATAGGGATGTCGTGTTTAGAATGGTTTTAGGTTGATACGAACACAATGTCAGTTTAATCCAATGCTATGTCACGAAGAGCTGTTATCTATTTTAGTCTCGAACCACTAAGACAGGATGTCACGAATTGTACAATGTATTCATGTAAAGCATTCCCGAGTATTCATCAAATACCAATTGTAACCCATGAAAAGAATATACAAACCGTTTCTACTCTACGTCTTCTCTTTTCAAAACGTCCTAGTGATTCACATGCCGAAAATTATCCACGATGGCCATAGACAGCTTGAGGCCACGAAAAGGAGAGTTACGACACTTACTCAAGGTCATCAGAAACAAGCAAGACAGACTGCGCTGGGAGACCTACTAATGTGAACTATCTTCTACCCCTGAGCTACCGAATCTCCATGATTCGCAAATATATTCCGTTTTCAATGACTTCCGCCTAAGCATCGACAATAGAGATTCTCACCAATACGCGCCAAATCGTGGACAAGATTGGAACAGGGAGCATTCTTTCGTCACCATGTGGAACTTGAGAGAACAGTTGTACGCAATTAATTGCCTATTTTACATGGGCATCGAGCGAATTGTATTCTCGCGCGACGACAAAAACGAAAAGTGCAAGGCCGCTAATTTTAGAGAGAGCATCCTTTCATGCAAAGAAATTCCCTCCATGCAATTCCATAGCTACATCAAACAAACATACGCCATTTTCCATCCATGCTGTCCTAAGCAATGTTCTCACACGTTAGCACGAGCCTTCTCAACATATCCTGGAGGCGGGGTTTCATATTCAGGATTGAAATAGGTCTTATTTGTCTTAACCAGGAAGTTGGCGAGCTTCGAAAGTTCTTCACGAAGGCGGTGAACAGATTGCAAATCCATATTAGTCTGGGCGATCAACTCGGGTAGAGAAACTAGGAGCACATTAGATTTTAAGAATGGGAGTTTCAAGAGGGCTGAGATGTACCTAGAAGACGGCACAAATGCTCTGCTCCATAAACATCACCGATTGATCGACCTACTAGATCACCATTTGCCATTGCTTGACCAATCTCCAAGTACTGGATACGCTCAAATCTGCCGAGAGGATAAGTGATGGCAAAAAGTTCAGTGGCAAGTATATCTCACCTATAAAGCAGGATACGTCCCAAGCACTTTTCGAAGTAGAGTGCCAAGCCTTTGACGACTTCCTCCAGGATATCGGCTTGAGCACTGCCTCCCTGTCGGAGTTTCTTCTCACTCTCGAGGTAGTCCTTCAAGATTGAATTGACAGAATGGTCAACAGGGAGAGAAACGAGCAGTTGGTTCTTGGTAATATTCTCCCAGTCATCGACAAGAACAGCTTTGATTGAGTCAGGAATGACAATGTTGATTGAAGGTCTTGCGAGAAAACTTTCTTCCTGTTTTTGGAAAGAAAGCGTTAACGGATTGTCCTTGGGAGCAGAGTGAGCCATCTCGGGGAGCACAAAGTTAACTTCAGCCAAAGAACTAAATTGGGAGCATGCGCTTGCAATAGCTTTTTTGCAGATGGATAAAAGTGAGTGGCTACGCGTATAGGTGCGTCTTCCGGGAGGACTGATTCCACGTGGAGAGGTGTCTCTTCCGGGACTAGATTGGCTCTTCGCCATCAGGAAGTAATTAGCGTCTCGGTTTTTGTAATAGAGTTCGATCGGTGCAAGTCGGCCGTTGGTGTTGAGGTAACTGTGGTGCCTCGGGGGGAGCTGAAAATAGAGTCAGCAAGCACTCGCCGAGTCGAGACTTTGAATCTTGACGTTCAAAGGACTTACCTCTAGTAAATGATCGGGCGCTAAAGCAGGTTCTACGTAGCTACTTGGATAGATGAGGTTAAGACCAGAATTGGTGCTTCCCAGATTTGGCAAGGAGGGAGTTGCTGCAGAGGAGTTTCCGGTGGTGCGTTGAGAAGCACGGTTCACGGGTGCCAATGCAAATGGTCCTTCGACGTAAGTTTTGTCTCTTAAGAGCTGTTGTGGACATGGTCAGTTTTTGAACCTTGATTGGATGTTGAGGACTGGAGACTTACTTGAAAGCGTTCTTCGATGTCAACTTCGCCATGATCTCCATCCTCGACTTTCACTAAAGCTCCCGGTTCGCCTTGTGGGGAGGAAGATAATCGGTCGACATTGAGTCTTGTACGCGTTCTGAAAGATGTAGAGCCCTGTTGTTGTTGTTGAGTGAGCTGGTACACTGCAACGCGGCAAGGTGAACTTACAACCTCGTCTTGACTACCATCCTCTCCATCGGATGGGTATCTTTCAACCTGGGCTTTGAAAGTTCTATCTGCAGAAGCCATGGTGCGTAGCAAGAGAAGACGCCTCTTTTTGAAGTCGAGGAGAAGTATTCGAATTTGAGTGTACCGAATTAAAAACATCGGGCCGGAGGAATCGATATCAACATCTCACGGGCCAAGCGGAGAAACTCCAGATAATCCGGCTCCGAGATGGGCAACACGGGTATCACAGTCAACAATAAGAAAAGAGAGTACTCACGTTTTCGACTTCATAATCTCGAGTTCTTCTTTGACCACCACGGCCACTCTGGGCAGCAACAGAAGCAGTACGTTCTTCGCTGCCACGAGCAGAGCTGAAATCGGATCCGTTTGCCCTACCAACACCCTTCTTTCCACCAGCCTTTGGCTGTTTCTGCAGGGCCTTCATTTGGTTGTGTAGCTGGGCAGCAAGCTCTTTATTCTCCTCCGTAAACTTTCTTACTCTATCCTGAGGAACCCAGTCGTCCCACTGTTCAATCACGGGGTCAGCAACACACTTGACAATTTGTAGAGATGAACCGATCTAAGACGCGACAAAGGAAGAGGGAGATTTAATGTTTGCTTGAGCCAAACGGGGAAGATGGACAAGCGTCCTACTCTTCCGTATATAGAAGTGACTTGAACTCTGTCCCTTCCAACTTTGGTAGGACGATCCCACAGCGTTCAAACATTAAGGAAGTGCACATGGCTTGTCTTACTGTGTTCTTCCATCCTTTGTAGTGGATCTTGTATTGGAAAGAGCTTGAGTCTTCAGTCGGTCGCGAATCCAAAACCTTGGCCTCATACAGCATCTCATGATGAAAGCAAAGAACCCTTTCGTCTTTCGAAAAGGGCGCTGCTGCCGTTGATGCTTTAGAGGGAGCCATAGTGTCTTTACAAACAAATTTAGATGATAAATCAACTCAAATAAAGCAACTAGTGTTGCTGTTTGTGATGTTGTCGGGCTGAATATATTTGAAAGCGAAACGATCAATCGACGATTTAGGTTATTAGACGCTCGGACGCAAACGCGCTTTCACGCGTTTATATTGATCCGGCCTCCGAGAACATTCTTTTGACAGCAAGGTCTCACGAGGCTGCAATACGCTCTTATTGACTCATAACCCGGCTTCTCATATTTCTAAATCTGCACACAAACACTCACGCAAAGATCCTAAGCACTCCACTATAATGCCGCCAACAGAGGCAACGATCCTCTCAACCTTCCTTCTCCCACCAGCTCCCCTCCCAAGCCTAATTTCCCTTCAAGCCTTCACCGCGCTCTTCCCTCGCGCCCAGCAATCCTCCCCTCAAATCAGATCCCTATACCGTGATCTGCAACACCAGCGCTCCAAGCTCGTCGATTCAATTGCCCACAACATAGCTGCAGAAGTCAAGCGCGGAAATGCACAGCGGCGCGCTGTATTACGGGTACGGAAAGCTGCAGGACGGGAAGAACAGGATGATGAGATTGATGTTGAAACTGCGGTAAGCTCTGCTGTATTAGTTCTGAAAGACACCTGTAAGCTGATACTGCGACAGCTTTTTGGATCTACGTCGAATTTACCACTTAGCAATCCGCATACGTTGAAGTCTGTGATTCCGGATCTGGAGATTGCGGCGGAGGAAGTGGAGGATGAGGTACACAGACTGAATGAGGAGGCTGAGGTGCTGCTGGCAGACATGAGAACTACGGTGGGAGCTTTGAGTGATCTGAGATATGGACGGTTGGCGAATGACCAACTCCGAGAGCAGGTTCTGGAAGGTTTGGAAAGGTTGGACAGCGCGTGCGAGAAGACGGAGAAGACGTGATGGTTTGTTCTCTGAATATATAGTTTTTTGTGATTGCACTCAGGAGTTTGGTTTGATACCCAATGGACAACAGATCGGCAACTAATAATCCAATTATGATTAATGAATTAAGTTTTTTAAGCTCTGATATGAATGTTTTCTTACTCTAACTTGTCCATCCGGACCTGAAAATCTTTCTCTTGTACAAATTGTCTTGTTTTGATTAGGAAGTTTCTAATAATTCAAACTGTTGTGGTTAAGGTAATCAAAGCTTTTAAGGCACAATAAATTAAAGTGAATAATAATCATCATTTACATGATATGGAACATATTTGGGTAAGCTCTGCTGAGTAGCTAATATCTAGAAATTACCCGTGGCATATATTTTATTTTCAGGAAATACCCCTGTGGCAAAATCCAAAACAGGACCACAAGAATACGTTCCGATTTTTTCGACTCCTGAAATAGTTACAGATGTGTTTGAACAATCATCTCAGAATTTATCGTCGCTAAAATCACCAAATTGAACCAGACATTCTCTCAATAATCACAAGAACACCATGGCTATTTTATAATGACTGTATGAATAATCCTGCTCAGAAAGACTACACAGAAGTAGAAGAAGTATTTACAACTTTTCGGGTCAAATTCGATTCTACCGGAATGCTAGGAGTTGAGGATGAAGTGGTTTCTCCTTCAGATCCAAAGTCTCTGGAAACTGGGGGCGAGGAACAGTAAACCAAGACCACGTCCCCAATTTAAGCCTCGCAAGAATCTAGGAACATGTACGAGATGAACAATCCGTAAGACGAATGGCTTCTGGCTTCTGTAAACAAGCTTATGCCGGATGCTACTCCGAACGCTATGAATTGTATAGACTTCCTTGGTGTCTCCAAATAACGGAGGCCATTCTGCGGTTCATCTATACAAGCTGCGAGGATGAAGTTGCTAATAAGTCGTAGACGAATGTACCAAATGCATAGGATACTCGATAAAGTCATAACTAAATTAATTCGAAAAAGATTCTCCGCCCAGATTAGGATATCCAAGAATATCGTCGAGGAAACAACGAAGGAAGAATTGCTTCGCTGATGGGAAATTGGACTGCGGAAAGAACCTAGTGATGAAGCGAGACTGTAACCTTTCGACGAAGAAAATGATAAAGAGCGATAGAATACGACTGGCAAAGAACCCGGCACGATGCGCAGGGTTGACTTGGGAACTGCTCCTCAGTTTCGGAGCGTCATTTGTCCTGCTTTTTGATGCTAGCGACTTGTCTCCTTATCGCTATCCAGCGTATGATGTCAAAGAGCATCTGAATAAACCTCTCAAGCCCCAAAAATAACTGCAAACCGCAAATAATATTTCCACCAGCAGGATACATCGTATGCGTGCTGTATAGATGACTATGTATCTAGCAATTAGATCTTTAGACCATAACGAGATTCATAGAAAGACGACACTTGAGAGCGAGCAGTAAGTAAAGAATTTGAAATATGGAGGTCAATAGAAGGACTTGAGATCAACACTACCACACGATACGATCATTAGATAGACCTTAGGCGACATATCTTGGGCCGTAAAGGGCTGTAGCTGCTAGGTCCAATAACGCAGCTCAAGATATCGCAGAGCAGAAAGGTGGATGGAGAGGCTAAAGGACGACAATCTTGTGTAAGAATTACCAAGGAGCACCTGGAGACCCCATCTTTCCCCCACGGAAGATACTCCAAATGCGGCTGCTTCAAATTTCATATTTCAAGGATATCGCCCTAACTGGTTTATAGAGAGGACTGCAGTCAGCTCGAGAACGAAGTCATACTTCCCAGAGTGCTACCATCGATCTACCAACTACGGGTATGACCGTCGCCGGGACGGTCATAATCAATGGACGTACAGCCCCAAGCATCGCCGAAATCGAGGAATACAACACCCATCCAAATATCACGATTCTTCACGCCAGGTACGGGTCAGTGATCGTTACTAATGACGCAGCTATTTCTATTCAAAAGACACCGAGTGCTCAATTGAGGAGTTTGGCTTAGCTCGTGAAGTAGATGAGTAGATTTTGGGCATGCGAGTAGCTTTTGTTTCTCAGTGCTTGTTGGATGCTCAGGAGTTTCACATGCAATGAGAGGTGCGGATAATTTGATCGATGGGAAGGAACACATGTGACTGTTGGAATCTTGGTATTGAGTTACTGCTTTTCGGATCGTAGATCATTTCTAAAGTACGACTCCTCTTTCATTGATTTCGGTAAGACAGCGACTCCGACCCTAAAAAGGCTCCCATGTAGCCAATCCGGCGAGGTTGCCAAACAAGGGGTAACTGAGCTAGAAGATAGAATATTCAGTGTTTTGATTTTGACAATAACGATCTTCGAGTTGCAATATATTGAGCTTACTAGGCCCCGTATCCATTGCATTTCGTTGTTGTTCCCCAGTTTGAATGATTTTTGAAACGAATGACAGGGGCGTTGCAAAAAAATTAACGCCACTAAGCGAGAAGACATTGCTACCACAGGGAAATACAATATGATTATGATTGATGACTATGTAACTATTTTGAGTGCAGCCTTAATCCCTGCGCTCGTTCTTTCGAGCAACTTAGAACTTTCCTGTGCAGATTATCGTCCAACAGAACAATGCCATATAGCTTTATACTAAACATCCCACTCAACACCATAGTTACTATGGAACACCGTCAGTAACCTATCCCATCTCCTGGTGGTGCACCAACACGTACCCTAGCTGCCGGGGCAGGAGCGGCTCCGGCTGCGCGTCCGGCCTGAGGTCCGAGAGTTCTCTTGCCCCTAGATGTTGAATCAGCATGAACATCCTCTTGCATTACAATCGGGTTACTTACATAACATTTCTACTAATGAAAGAGATACCAATCATGAACAACCAAGTTGGAATGACAGTGAAAACCCAGAAAAAATAGCCAAGGGGAACAGCGAGTCCATACTGAGCGAGTTGTCCGTCAAATGGATGGAAGTATCCCTCATAAGGAGTCTTCTCCTTCCATGACTGAGTTGCATGGAGATCAGTGAAGGTCTTAACATTGGTAGTGGTGCTGTTCAACGAGATGATTCGAATGTCGACAGGGGCAGGTTTAGCCGCAACCTCCATGATCCAGAGAGTGGGTGCACCGGCGCCCCAAGCACTGCAGAGAACAGGTTGGGCTTCGCAGTCGAGATATGCTAAGTGAGGGGCAGTAGGGTTCGCAGCGAACAAGATAGCGCTCTCATTGTAAGCCTTCTCAACGTTCTCGCATCGGCCAAAGCATGTCTTGTTGCCTCCAGTGACCAGAACCCACCATTCCTCTGGTGTTGAGCTAGCTGGCTTAACACTTGAACGGATTGTGTCCTCCCAAGAATCGAGAGTCAAGACATTGAGAGCCTTTCCTCCAACTTTGGCGGTCGCAGCATCGACGCTAACGGTATGAGGTTTGCTTGGACTTGGGATGTAGGATGAGATTTTATCGAAGTAGTATTGCGCCTGCGCTTTAGCTTGCTCAAGAGGAGATTCTTGTTGGGTAGCAGCTGCGAGGAGGGGGAGAGCGAGAAGGGTTGCTGTTGAGAAGCGCATGGCTGCGATTATGGTGAAGGAGTTTCGAGAATAGGAGTGAGGTCTGGTAAACTGCGCGAGGAGCTCAGTGTAACGCCGATAAGAGCGCTTTGAGAAGACGAGACAAATGTCAAGGAGAGACTAGAAGATGCAGAATGCAGAAATGTTGGGGTGATTACAAAATATGTAAACTAGATACTGACAGATCACTAGGTGGCCAGATGGAGGATGGGGATGGGTGGTCGCGAAGAGAAGGCAGCGGAAGACGCCAACACCAATGGTTGGTAGAGCAATGAGCTTTAGCGGGGAATGCCTGATGAGAAATGATTGGCCAACCCTCCACGTTACTGGCTCCACTCCTCGATAAGATTGTGAAAGTTGAACTTTTTTTTTGAAGCGATTCCTCCAACGTCCAGAGCAAGGCGCAAGAGCAAGACCATGGAGCCAACAGACACAATTAAGATGTCTCTCGCAGAGAAGCTCGACAAGATCCGCTCGCCAAAGCTTCAAAATCAGCATCAGGTAATATTTCATTTGACGCCTATACGAAAGCTTGCTAAACCACACACTCAGACTGCCATTGTGTTGTCCGCTGTAGAAGAAACTCTACGAGACCAAAAATCGGAAACCTCCCCAACAGGCTATTTTGCAGCTCTTCTCGCCCTGCTCCGGCAATCAGTGTCTTCTACAGGCACTGTTAATAAAGACTTAGCAACTTCTGTTGTCTACCTCCTCGACCTCGTTACTCCATACGCTCCCCAACCTCTTCTTCGCTCGAAGTTCTCCCAAATCTTGACCAACATTGCCCCAGCATTAATTCTACCAGAAGCCGACGCACCGCTTCTCAGACCTTCGATAGGCTGCCTCGAATCCCTTTTAGTCGCGCAGGATTCGGCGGCATGGGAACTTTCACAAACACAAATTGGGCCGCGACGAGCCATGGCAGGTCTGCTGAACTTGGCGGTGGATCAGAGACCGAAAATTAGAAAGCGGGCTCAAGATGCACTTACGAAAGTTTTGAAGAATCCTCCTCCGAGTCCCTCCCTAGATCATCCAGCGGCAGATATGTGTGCGGAAACTGCACTGAAAAGTCTGAGCGATCTCGCAACCAAATCAAGCCAGGCGAAGAAACAGAGAAAGAACGGTACTTCCGAACACGAACCAGCATTGATGCATTCTCTGCAATTGGTTAAGACTGTAGCAGCGGCGTCGGGTGGTTGGCCTAGCAAAAAGATCGAAGCGCTGTGCGAAGTTCTCCTGAACATATCGAGATCGAGCAACGAATATTTGACAATGTCCGCCTTCGAGGTATTTGAAATCATATTCGAAGGAATGGCGGACCAAGTTGCATCTTCAAAACTCCCCAGACTTTTGGAAGTAATATCTGAACTTCGACCCAGTCAAAACGATTCGCAACTTTTACCACCTTGGATTGCAGTCTTGTCGAGAGGTTACGATGTTTCTGCGCAGATTGAGCCCAATGAAACTTTCCAGAAATTGCCAGAGCTATTTACGATGATAGCTGACTTTCTATCATCTTCATCTCATAATATCCGAATATCTGCATCAGAATGTTTGATTTCATTCATGGCGAATTGTGTCCCAGACACAGTTCTCCTTGAGCCTTCAATCTTTGATGAGAAAGTCCTCGAAAAGCTCAGTCGATCTGCAGTCGATTTGTTGAGTGTAAAATACCAGGCGGCATGGATGGAGACTTTCAATGTTATGGGCGCTATGTTTGACGGACTGCGATGGAGAGCGGACCCAATATTATCAGATGTTGTTAGATCAGTTGGTGAACTCCGTGGAAATGACTCCTTTACCGGCAAGAAAGAAGCGGATGAAATAATTGGCAAAGCAATTCGGGCTATGGGTCCAGAAAACGTTCTCAAGATCCTCCCTCTGAACCTCGCAAAACCAAAATCTGGACAACCTGGCCGAGCATGGTTACTTCCAATCTTGCGCGACTATATTAGCAACACAAATTTGCAACATTTCAGAACAGAGTTCGTGCCACTGAGCGAGTTAATGTTTCAAAGAGTCATCGACAACGGAGAGGCGGATAAGACTATGGAGATCAAGATATTCGAAACTCTTGTTCAGCAAATCTGGGCACTACTGCCCGGATACTGCGACTTGCCTCTTGATTTAACAGATTGTTTTGACCAAGGACTTGCAGAAATGTTGTCCAATCTGCTTTACAAGCAGGTCGACTTGCGTTCAGATATCTGTAGAGCACTCCAGAATTTGGTCGAGTCGAACAAAGCTATTGTAGGCATCGAGACAGAAGAGGACCTCGTTATGCAAAGCAGAGTCTCCAAGGAAACCGCCAAGAAGAACCTTGACCATCTCTCGACTTTTGCACCAAACATGCTAGCTGTCTTGTTCAATGTTTACAGTCAAACGCTCCCTCAATTCAGGAGCTATATTTTACGCTGCATTAACGCATTTCTGAGCATTGCTCCTGATCAGGAGCTTATAGCTACATTTGAGCGTGTCACAAAAATGCTTGAGTCGTCTCTTGCGGATTCTGGTGCACAGACACAAGCAGAAAAGCAGAAGCAGAAGCAACAGAACGCCACCGACAAGATGCCACCCATGAGCCATACACTCATGGATTTGATAATCACAGTATCCATTTATCTGCCTCGCGAAAGTTTCAGCACTCTTTTCAGCATTGCATCACTCATCATAATCAAAGATGACGACCCTCAGCTACAAAAGAAATCATACAAGCTCATCCCACGTCTTGCGGAATCTGCTGAGGGTAAGCAAGCCTTACAAGAACGTAGTGCTGAACTCCAACAGCTGCTGTTGAGTAGTGCAGAGAAAGTCTCAGCCCCTGCGAAGAGAGACCGGCTTTCTGCGATCTCTACACTCATCCCCTTCCTTCCCAACGACTCCCTGCATTTCATTCCTGCCATCCTTTCAGAAGTGGTAATATCCTGTAAAGAGGTTAACGAGCGCGCTCGAACCGCCGCCTTCGATCTCTTAATCCTCATGGGCGAGAAACTCGTCTCAGCATCCGGCTCCATAATTGACAACAGCAAAGTATCACACATGCCGGACGACGCACCCTCTGTGAAGGCCAATCTCGAAGAGTATTTCACGATGGTCAGCGCCGGTCTAGCAGGCAGCACACCTCACATGATCTCCGCCTCCATCACAGCCCTAACCAGAATCCTATACCACTTCCGCGAATCGCTCGCCCCTGAAACTGTCACCGATCTCGTGCAGACCCTCGATCTCTTCCTCACATCCAACAATCGCGAAATCGTGCGCAGCGTGCTCGGATTCGTGAAAGTCTGCGTCATCAGTCTCCCCACCAGTCTCATGGTTCCCCGTCTCGCAACACTGATACCAAATCTCATGGTATGGAGTCACGAACATAAGGCACATTTCAAGGCCAAGGTTAAGCACATCCTGGAACGCATGATTCGAAGGTTCGGTGTCGAGGAAGTCAATAAGCATTGCCCTGAAGATGACCGCAAACTTATCGCCAACATCCGCAAGACTAAGGAACGCAACAAGCGGCACAAGGAAGCCGCGAAAGAAGCCGGTGCAGAGGATAGTGATGACCAAGAAGGCGAAAAGAGGAAAGGGCGATTTGAAAGCGAGTACGACGAAGCTGTCTATGGAAGTGACGATTCTTCAGATGGCTCCGATGTCTCTGATAACGAAGTCCTTGGAAAAAGCAAAAGTAGGAAGGTTCCTAAGAAAGGCGGAAATACGTATATCGTGGAAGACGAAGACGAGCCTTTGGATCTCCTGGATAGAAGAGCATTAGCTAATATATCTTCGACGAAACCGCTGAAGCAGAGAATGGCGGGGAGGACGAAAGCAAAGGTTGATTTGGATGGGAAATTATTGTTTGGCGGCGATAGTGATGATGATGCGATGGTTATTGATACTCCTGCTGAGAAGAAGGATGAGGGTGGTGTCGATGCGTATGTTACTGCGATTAAAGGGAGGGATGCGGTGCAGAGGGGTAGGGGTGGCAGATTGAAGTTCTCGAATAAAAGGGATAAGGGTGAAGATGAGGAGATGGATATTGACGAGGATGAAGTGCAAGCTGTTAAGGAGAAGATTGGCGGGAATTCGAGAGACGGGCCTAGAGGTGGAAGAGGTGGACGGGGCAGAGGTGGTTCGAGAGGAGGAAGCGGCAGAGGTGGGATTGCTAATGGCAGAAGAGGGTTGGGTGAGGAGAAGAGACACGACGGTAGAGAACGGCGGCGTGGTGCGAGAGTCATGAAATCACCTCGAGGTAGAGGACGCAGGTAAACCACCATAGCAGGAAAAAAAGCCTTTTAAATTGGCAAGGTATTTCACAAACTGAAGCGTTGTTGATCTGAAATATCACAACTGATTCGTTCAAGCGAGTGTGTTTTCTACACGTACTTGTACGCCTAGAGAAAAGAATTCCCATCTTTGCTAGGCTTGATTCCTACGATCTGGCTCTCGGCGCACTTATACCAATCTCGGAATTTTGTCTTCTTTTTTCGCTGCCACTTCATCTTTAATCCTCTCCCAAGCCTCGGCTCACCTCAATACCAGCGAAATATATCCAATTCTCGTCTCCTAATCGAACGTTTCTCGTTTCGGACAGTTAAAAGTTGCCGTCATCCGTCTCCTCCTGCAACCACGCTCAGACTCCACGAATTCGTTAGGTTTCATAGCCCACCATACGTAATTTTCTCACATACCTGTGTCTAGTAGAACTCCAAGGGACACTTGCCCAAGTCAGCACCCATCTTCCCCTTTACAATGTCCCTCGTTAATGCCATCAACTGGTCATCCAATCCCTCTTTCTGATACAACGCACTCCCCTCTTCCGGAATAGCTGGCGGACAAATATATTGACCACTCTTCTCAATCTTCGTCGCTGCAAACATCGAACTGACACAGCCCATCCAGATATCTTTCTTGAACGGTTTCATACCTATACTCATTGCATAGCCAGCCACCGGATACGGCTCATAGATGTCGTCGGTGCTCATCTTCGTATCGACGAATCCAGGATGAACACTGTTGGTCAGAATTGTAGGGCACCGGGCCGTTAAGTGCTTGGAGAGATATTTCATGTACAGCATTTGAGCGAGCTTCGAACGCCCATATTGTCCATTTGGCCCAAGATTAGTATTGAGTTCCGAGAGCGAAGCAAAAGAACAATCCGAAGGCGTACCCTGGTGAGCATTGGAACCAAGACAAACGATGCGCACCTTGTTGCCCTCCGCAGCGGTTTTCTTCAGCAATGGAAGCAAATGACTCGTCAGGACCACATGGCCAATGTGATTGACAGCCATATGGCGGTCGACTCCGTTCTTAGCAACCTGATAGGTCATAATTCCCCTTGCAGCATCATTAATCAGAACATCCAGTCTTTCCGTAGAGCAAGATATCTTCTTCGCCGTTTCAGCAACAGCTTTCCAATCACCAAGCTCACATTGCAAGAAAGTTACTTTCTTGGCCTTCTCATCTCCGAGATCCGAGGAGATGGATTTCAAGGCCTCGTCGAAGGCTGATTGCGAGCGGGAGATTATGAAGAGCTTCGAGATGTCATGGGAAAGGAGCGTATGGCTACATCCATATCCGATTCTGAGGAGTCAGCAATGGTTAAGTTAAGGCGTGGTTCTTTGTTTACCCTCTTGAACCGCCTGTGACAACTGCGACTTTCCCAGAAAGATCAGGAACTTCATCGAGCGAGAATTGGTGCTCTTTATTTGCGAGACTATGAGCTACTCCACCAAAGTTCTCAGCTATTGTTGACTTGACGGTATCTTTGATGGCCGCCATTGCGGGCTGACGAGAATACCGTCTGAAAGGTTTGAAGGCGGAATGGGTAGGCGATTGGAATTGAACCCGACCGATACGTCGAATCAAGGATGAGAGGCTCTTCATGAAGAAGTAATGCACCAAAGAGAAGTGAGTTGGTCTTCATATAAATATTTAAGTTACATAAAATTTGGTTCGTCTGCCGCTTCCTCATATCAATGACGAGGTGATGATGTATATGACTTTTTTGTAACAACACACGGGTATAAAAATTCCAAGAATGCTTGGAATGAACTCAACTTCTAATCAAAGATACTGCACCTGATACGGGAGAAATAAGTCGAGTACTCAGGGTTTCACTGAAGAAAAGATCACAAAATGATGTCGAGTTGGAACTATGTGGCACGTGACGAACTTGTGATGCATCATTACTTCCCGTTCAAATCATTTTGGACACTGAGAGAGGGTTGGGATGGGAAACTGTAGGAATCTCTCATGCGAAGAATAGAAGAGTTGTTAACTATATTTAAACAATCAAGCAATTAAGCGGATTGGTCATTGTTATGAAAGTACAGTTCAACAAGCTAAATCATCTGAGAACCTCGGATCCTATCAATCAATTCTTCTTCATCACCTCTCCTCATAGCATTCAGGCGACTACGTACTAACAAGGAACGTTATTCCAAAGATTTTGGGGCTGATTTCTCGATATGTGTTACTTCCTGTTTTGTGGGATCGTTCTCACTATAGTGAATCTGCTTCTCCACAGCCACGACGACGTTGTCTGCCAAGTTCTTGTCTTCGAATACTATCGGTTGACTCATCAGCACAGATTACAGCGCAGATAACACAAAATTTAGGGGACACTTACAGAACGTCAATTCCTCCAACGTGCGGCCGTAAGTCTCTGGGTAGAAGAAGTAGACAAACATGACCTCGAGGGCAATCCAACCGCAATATATTGCGAGATACTTCCAAGTAATTGCCTTCAGGGCAATGGGATTGACATATGTCGAGAAGAATCTGCAGAGGCTCAGAGTCAGCAAAGGTTTGGCGTGAATAGAGATGAGCGCCGAATCGTTCAGGAGATCCGAGTGATTTGGACATCTCAGACTAAAAACAGCTTTTACTAGTCCTGCAATAGCACTCTGTTGAAAAGTGCTGGGTTCGAAGCTAGACGATTGGTGACAAGAAATCTTGCTTACGCTGCCCCTCGTCCGAAAAATTGCTCCACGGCGATACCACGCGATCTCTCGGCGAATGGGAAAAGCTCCACGAGGTAAGCTGCGAAAAGGAGGTTAGTGAACTGATTCTGGTAGTTTACAATAGCAGAGTACTGACTGTAGGTCAATGCATTGTTACCAATATTATACGCTGGAGCGTATGCGTAGATGAAGAACAAAACAGCGATCGCAGCCGAATTACTTTTTTGCTTGTGGGCACTTGCGTTAAGTACTTGCTGCATTGAGACAGTCCATCCAATGAAGACGAGTAACATGCTGATCGTACAGAGGAGAAACATTTTTCTGCGAGGAAATCGTGTCACCACCAACGATGCGGCCGTGGCAGTAATCAGATTCCAACATTGACTGCTCATGTTGATTCTTGTTTTCGCGTATGTCGTATTGTAACCAATCATGCCAAGGATGGTACTCAGATAATAACTTCCAGTGTCAGTAATTGGAGCGGTCGCAAATTGTGTGTTATTTGAACTTACGATATGAGTGTGTTTCCAGACCACTGCCAGCTTGTTAGCATTCGTGTTTGTTGAAGTTTTTAGTAAGAGTTCCAGAATTTGAGTGGAAACCTTAGGAGCAGTGGTACCAGGTGGTACCTAACCCCAGCTCCTAAGCTCTGGAGCTCTTGAGCCCTGTACAAGATAATAGCATATTAGTACAGAAAAAAGACGTACCTGCGTAAAGAGACCCATTGCGGAAGTGATGAATACCCGGCGACGCATACCGGCTGTTCGAAGCATGTCCATCCAAGATAGTTTGGCGTTCTCCAGTTCGATCTTAATAGTCGTCTCAATTTGAGCCATTTCTGCGCGGACTAAAACGCTGTCTCTGTCTCCCTCGGCCTGCGGTACGGTATTAGGGTCAGCAAAGAGGTACAGTACACAGGGTTGATTCGACCGGATAGACGCCCAACTCTATCAAGCGGCTGAAAATTGCGGTTCTTAAGAGTAGACTCACATGGTACTTCACCAGGATTTCGAATGCCTCATCACGACGATCCTTGCTGATCAAATAACGAGGGCTTTCCGGAAGGAAGCTAGGAATCGTAAGCCTCGGATACAAAGCATAAACATAACTCTCACAAGACAAAGGCAATCTGCAGAAGAGAAGGGAAGCATTGCAACAGAGACGGAATGCGCCATGCCCAGTTCCCAGTGATTTCGGCAGTTCTTAACGCAATCGCTGCCGCAATGATCGCCCCGATAAAATAAGACGAGTTGAAAAGAGACGTCATTATAGGGCGTTCTTTGGGATAGGCCAGCTCTCCTATCATTGCTGATCCAGACACAATGCAAAAGACGATTCCAAATCCAAGTAGCATCCTTGCGATGATGCTGTGGGAACATTTGAAGTTAGCATTACTTCTGGAAAGCGGAAGACATAGGGGGTATGGTTCATAAGCTGGAGATATGTCTTGTAAGGTGGATCATACCCCGAAATTCCTGCAACTTGGAAGAGGTATGAAGAGCTCGGAGAACGCTTACTACATGGAGACGTGCTGTGCAAATCCCTGGAGCAGTGCCCCGATTACCATGAAAATGGAGCCCATCATGATAGCCCAGCGTCTGCCAAGCCATTGGTTGACAGTGGGGGCAAATGGAACAGCGAAGATGGCACCGAGTGAGTAAGAGGCATTGATGATGCCCAGAAGGGGAGGCTGCTCTTCAAGTCAGCACTGCCGATAGTTGTTTTCTCAAGGGAGCGTCGAAATCTGAGAGCTCGAACTTGTGCCGTAAATAGGATAATAGGTTTGTGGCCCTTCTCACCTCGCCCAACTTCTCACACTTTCCAACAAGAACAGATTCTAGTTTTTAAAAAACTTACAGAGACCGATGCTGAGTGGCTAATTGGGTCCTTGTACCCATTTCCGAAGTCTAAAAAAGTTAGAGTATTCAAGACAGAGGGACAAGAAGTGCTTACATTTGTTGAATGGTGGAATGAATTGAAGGGCATTGATCAATTGCGAGTCAAACCCAGATGTCATCTCAATTCCCATGCAGGCTGGAAAGAGTATGAAGTAGAGCGTACGCAAGTTGGGCTTTTTATACCATGGTACCTTGTCCTCATCGACAATACGAGTGAGGATTGGATCAGAAGTGCCGTCGACGTGGCTGATAATACCCATCTTCGCGGTTAACAATTCAAGATGGAAGATTTTTTAATTTCAATTGAATGTTCTCGATGACATGATTCGGATTTTGCATCGATCACTATTATAGCAGATGGGCAATACATGCACATAACTTCTTAGACCATTTCGGGAGACACGAGGCCCCGCATTCCGCCACGCGAGCTTGGATATCAGCCTGTATCCAAAGCCAAGCCGGCCAAACAATGTTCAGTCGGCAAGTGAATGGGTATTGGCTGTGAAATAAGCATCTTCTCTCCATCGTTTACTGGGCCAATACGATGCCTTTCAATGTTGCATTGAAGTGAGATCTTTCAAGAAACGCCACAACTCGACGATGGATTGCCAAGGAATAAAGCATAAAATCGGCTTGAAAGAAAGAGGGGAATGTCGCATCCAAAACGATAATGCAGAAAGAAAGGATACACAAACATTTTACCCGGATCACTGAAACGGGTTGAATGATTAGGGACTCCCAAGTTGCTGGTACTCTTACAGGCCTCAGCTTGTACCGCGTGGTACTTTCATTGACCTCAT
This sequence comes from Hyphodiscus sp. D1413, assembly GCA_003988895.1. Lineage (NCBI taxonomy): Eukaryota > Fungi > Ascomycota > Leotiomycetes > Helotiales > Hyphodiscaceae > Hyphodiscus > Hyphodiscus sp. D1413. The sequence goes on from QYAO01000030.1 coordinate 126,829, forward strand.
GCAAGACGATCATTGTTCAACTCTAAAATGACCTCAAAATATGCGTAGTTGAGCAAATCGAGAGGGAGAATTCCGTCTACTACTCTGGCAATAAGGGATCCATAGCGTTGAGAATCCAAAGCTGGCCTCCGGGTTTTGTTGGAAAGCACCCTTCCCCTACGACAGTTCCTGATGCCGTTGCAGCTTGGTACTTCGAAAGATCTCGGGTGAAACATCAACACGCACCGAAGGCTCGGGCCGATAGCAACCGCGTGAAAGCATCCTTCGACTAGTCGAGATAATAGCTGCTCAATATAGGGGACAGCGATTTGGGAGAAATGAGAAGACGGGATTAGATTCGCTGACCAGAAAATGTGCCCAAGTTGTACCCGGTCTATTCGAAACACCACCCTGCTGTAAATTTATCGATATACTGTCTGTACAGCCAGATTGCCCAAAGTCTCCGAGGTCGTCAAGCAATGGGAACTCGACCGCAGTAGTTGCGTTAACCAACAGAGCAGATGCGAGATATAGCTTATTTACTTCCAACACCAGCAAAGGAGAAAGGTTTGTAATGTAGGAATGAGCTTGGAGATGGATGAACTTACTTTGAACTCATCTTGCAGAGCACTCTTCTAGACAATCTGCCTAGTCCTTCACGCACGTCACCTAGACACCTTCAAACAATATCAAATACTGCCCCCAACATCGAACCAAGCAAAGCACACACGCTTCTCCCGCCCAAGCACAGCCTTCTCAAAATCAACACCAAATACGACTCCCTCCTAAGGGAGACGGACCCAAAATCAGTACTTCAGATCCGCTCCCTCGTGCTCCCGGTCTCCACAGCAGACATCGAGAGAATCTTTGAAGCGCTCGACGGGGCATTATGTGTCGACGAAGCTATCGAGGAAAACTATAATGCTTTGGTTTTGGAGCTGTTGTACACGCCGAGTAAGAGCCTGAGCTGCGAGCAGACAAAAGGATTCGCGCAATTTCTGGCCGTGATCTCGCGGAGGTTAGAAGAAAGATATGGCGCTGGGATGGATTTAGATAGCTATTAGGTAGAAGATGGGGATGGGATTGAAGCTGACCATAGATATGAGTCGCAGCTCTAGAGAGTCATGTAAAGACGTCTTTCTCATTTACAAGCCCACTTTGCAGACTCTCTCCTCGTTACTCGTTCTCGTGCACCGTAGCTACATTCCCCAGCGAACAGAAACACTCCATATTGCATGCTGATAATATCCCTCGAAAGTTTTGTGTAGCAGGGTGATTGCTCTAAATCGCGAAGCGGAAGTGGTGACTTCAAGATCTATTGCGATTGCAAGCGCTGGGAATACTTTCAAGGGTGGTGGAGGTAAGATAGTATCTGAGGCGGGAGCGGAAGCCGGCCCGATACACGATGGCCGTAAATGAACTTCTCCGTGTATCTAGACACTCGTCTCTTCAAATGTTTCAGTGAAGTATGCGCCTAAGATCACGATGGTGGCAAGTCCATATAGTTACCAGACACATCTCCATACTGATTAAGGTTTCCCCATGATTTGACTCTACAACAGAAGCTGCCTGTGCAAATTCTTCTGATAGTGCAAGTTAGGGGATAACCTGACGCCCAGAATGGACTGTGGGAAACATTTCATTGTATTGCGGGTAATCCAGACTGAAATATTGGGTATCGAAAGCAAACCTAGAGAAAGACGTAAACTTCTTCCACCTAACCAGCGCACCACAACAATGTATGAACGCCGAAACGCAGCAAATGAAGAGACCCCAACACACCAACCTCTTCTAAACGCATTGTTCTAATTTGTACCCAGTATGTCTATCCAACTACCTCGTCTCTTTCTCCGATCATTGCTCACTCCCATTTGGCTCCTTGATTTCGCCGTTCAGAGCCGCTGCAGTTTTTTCTCGCTCCTCCGCCACATTTTTCGTCTCGATGTTTTCCCCATTGAGTGCTTTCGCAGTATTCTCCCGCTCGACGCTCACGCTTTGCCGTCCACTGCTTCCCTCATTCCTCGTCATACTAATGCTCGTTCGTGCACTCAACCCCGTACCCTTCCGCTCCCCCACCGCCTTCGTCCAACGCTTGATATCCTTCCCCGGATTTCCTGCCCCATCCAAGCCGAGAATCTCTCTCAACTCAGGCAACTCAGCATGATCCCTTGTATTCTTCATGCGGTGGCACCACGTAATTTGCTTCGCCTCAACGTAGCCATCGCTGGCCAGCGTGTTATCAAGCTGTTTATTGCTCTCATATGCAGGGCTTGTAATCGGCGTGCTCATGTCGATGGGCTCGAAGAGGAATTCACCACCAACCTGGTGCCAATCAAGACCTTGCAATGCCTTTCCACCCTTGAGGTTTGAGAGGCCTTGGACTACAGACTGCCACATGCCTTTCACGGTCCCGCGACGTTGGTATTCAGGGCGCGTGCCCATGTTCAGGGTTCGCACCATACCAAGGGCGTTGTAGAGGTGTTTTGTGGGATCGGCGTAGATCGGAAAGGGGCAATGCGTTGCATCGGCGTACATGGGGATCAGCGAGTGTGAACCATGGCCGACAACTGCGATGAAAGTTGGAGTGGGAAGGCGGAGAAGCTCGTCCGTGGAGATGGAATCCGTGAGGGTGCGGAGGAATTCTTGGCAGTTCTATTTGGGGGTATCAGCCTCGAGCTTGTATCATGAGAAGACAGGATAGGAAACCGGATACGTACGCCGCAGAAGAAATGTCGAATGAAAATTACGAGAACGCGCCGAGTGCCATTCGTTCCTGAATAGAGTTTCTTGAAGGGTACTACCTTCCCATCTTTGTCCAGCAACGGCATATCTGCAACACTCTTCAGCGTTGCCTGTGTGGGAAGCTCATTGTTCGTAGTGACGTCGCCAGTGAAATCAGCAATTGTGACGTCGCTACTCGCACTGGTGGATAGTGTAGATTTATCAGCTGGGAACTCTGGAGGCGTTGCTACAGTGCTGTGAGCGACATATCCATTCGTGAGGGTGTCCATCTTGCTCTGCTCATGCATGGCGAGACTGTGTCCGTCAGGTGTAGAATTGATATTGACTTTCCCTACCGCAATTATACCAGGCCGTTGGGTGGCAAGTGAATGAGTAGGTATGGCCATACCGCCCAATACGCATACGTGGAGTTTTTCTTTATTCACCTAAGAAATCCACTCGTCAAATCCTTCGCCCGTCCTCCGAGAATGCGGCTGTCATATATCATATGTCGCTCTGGTGAGGTTTTCGTTTCTCCTCTGCAATGGTAGCTCGCAATCAGAGTTATTTGCGTCTCGAGTCCCTCGACATCTAGAGTAGCTAGTCCTCGTTCTCCTCTTCATTTTGGCGTCGGCGGGAATTGTTCAGTTCAAATACTTTTCTTGGATTAGTTTGAGCTTGCTGTTGAGCTTGCCCGTCTCAGATGGGAGTTTCAGAGCCCCCGTGACCAGTTAAGCTTGATTCGCATTGAACGCTTGGCCAAACTGGGCACTTCATTGTCCAATCAGGGAACGGCTCTTTCCTTGATTTGTACTGTACGTGAGTGGCGCATTAAGCTCTCTTCTCGATGTGTGCCGTCCTGCATCCTGAGGTCTGGTCTGGGTTCTGGGTTCTGGGTTGTGGAAACCCTGTGCCGCGTGGGTCGCTCCTTCGCAGTCAGATTTGTCTGATCTGCTCATTTAGGAGTTGTTGTTGCGAGTGGTGGTGAAGAAGGAAAATCCTTCATATCGACGACAGCTGGACAGCTTGCGAGAATGATCGATCGTTAACATTCAACCCTTTGGTCAGAGGAGAATCCACAGATCTGCACCAGGTGGAATGCGTCCTTGCTTCCGCTGCGGCTGTGCCGAAAAACCTGTCAACATCGCCAGCATCCGGATAGAAACAATCCGAATTCCACACGTCTCCACGAGTGTGCAGCGTGGTATCTTTAATTGGTGATGTTCCACGGACTTGCGCTCTGCTGTTGGACTTTTCTGTGCGATGGGTGGACACGCGAAGAAAGATTGAGAAATTAGCATTTCGGGGGAAACATGCAAAAATCCACGCCGAGTCCCAGAGGTAACCTCTTGCAGGATGTGGATGTCAAATACTTGGAGAGGTCTCCATATATATTATCCACGATTGTTGAGGATGACAGCCGCCGCATGATGCGCTTCGCTTGGATGCATGGCTGCAAAGTTCCACTGCGTTGATGTCCTGGCATCACGGAGGCGTTGTAGCTGTGTCGTAGATAGTAATTTCTGATGGCGTTTTGGGCCGATTCATTAGAGATCCGACCTCAGGAAATGCATCTGTGCTGCGTTTGATTTGACGATGGAGGGTGAGAAGAAGAGTTAAGAATCTAATAGCGGCAGAGAGGCTCAACGTGTACCGGAGGTTTCGAGAGTAAACAAGGTGACTATGGAAAGCACCAACGCTTCTCACCAACGCTTCTGGTTGCCCATAGTAGATTGGCACTTGGGACGCTACTGCATTGCGAAGGGACGTTTTTGAAAGTTGCACGTGACCAGATATAGTGTCGCAGCAATGGTCCATAAACTTTATGAGAGGAGATCCAGGAGGCTAGTACAGGAGACTAATAGAGGTACGTTTCACTCAATCGAAATCTAGCAAGATGGCTTGAGTCATCATCTGCGAAAGCATGTCTGTGTTGCTTGCGGTCTCTAAATAACTTGTCTAACGTTGCTCAATAGCTGGAACGACCATGAGAGTTAGAAAACGACAATTGAAAGCGTGGGATTTTGAAATATCTAGAGGAGAACTGTGTAGCTCAATTTTTTCTCCCATGCCCTAGTATCTAAAGCCAACCTAACAAGCAAAAAAGCTGAAAAGAACAATATGCGAGTTCAATGTGTAGTCCATCCCTAACTCATAACTCGACTACTCTGTCCCTCCTCCAGATTCTCTACTTGCATTGCATGCGCAACAATCTGGTCCAGTTAACGTTCAATAGTACACGACGGACACAAAAACGCGATCTTCGGCAATTAGAGGCACGCTGTGAACCGGGGAGTCCTTCTGTCCGATCGTCCAGCGATAGATATATTTTCGTCCGATGGGAAGTCGAGGCTCCGTGTCCAGGTCAGGACTCAGCACAAAACCGCCAATCATGCTGACTGCATCTCTGGTGGCAGCACTCTCATCGAGCACACACGTCACCTGGCCGGCTATTACCATCGAGTACCTGCTTTGCACTTGGTCTCCGGTGGGTTTATAGCCCTTATCTCTGTGCCAGTGCAGCTCTTTGACAGTAGGTTGCGAGGGGCGAGTGTTGATAAAAATCCAGGCATTAGCATTCGATTTTGCATCCGCGTCGTCGCCATAGCAGTCCTTCATGGTGATGCTGAAGAAATCCCGGAGCGTGTTTCCTATGTCTAGTGATAGACCATTTGAATGATCGGCTATGAACCTGGAAGTTTCATAAAGAACTTCGTTCACTTGATCTTCGTTTCTGATCTCCTTGGCCTTGTTGTAATTTCCACCCCTGACTGTACTGATTCTTGTTCGGTGAGGGATGCTTTTGAGAATTGAAAAGGTGGGAATGGAATTAGGGTTTGCCATGGCTGAATGGAAGACTGGAGGGAGGGAAGTCATGACTGATGTTGAGTATTTGGAATATCGATAGGACAAGAAGAGAAACTATATACTTTGATTCCCGACGATATTCTTTCATAAACGTGAGACGTTTCGCAAATCGCCCACAATGAAAGGAAGGTTCTCACTCGAGGATTCTCAAGGGTGCGAGGAGATGTCCTCAGTCCATGTGTAGAAATGTGTCGAATACATCTCTTTGTAGCTTTACAACTCTTCTGAAACATTGAAGAATCAACTCACCTGAGTGTCGTGTTCCACAATTGCCTAGAACTCGAAACAGTGCAAACAGAGCTCGGACACCCAATGATTCTTAGAAACATCTCTCTGTTGGACCGTTTTGACATGGGCTGTGTTGAGTTGGGTTTGCTGTAGGACGGTCAGCTCCTTGTCAAAGGTTTCGAACATATGAGAGCAGGAGTTCAAGTGTGCCAAGGTCTATAAGCGCATCTGTAGACGAAAGAGAGTGGCTGGAGCAAGAGCGCTACGATGGTCCCAAGGTGGGAGGCTTTGATACCTGTAAAGTCTCGAGGCTCAGAGACGGCTCCCAAGAGCTCGACGAGCTTTCAGATCCGTTTGTAATGTCGCCAGCGTGAGTCTATCCATCAGAGAATCCAATAGGGAAGATCAGCTAACAGGAAGTTGCCGTTATGATAATTGGACGAGCTCAAAACACCGCTGACTATGAGCTGAAGAGCGTTGCGGTCTACGATGGTATTTGTCTTTCCCCTTAATTAGCGGCTTACCATTTCTCGGCTGTCGCTCAAATGGGGGTGCCAATGCACTGGACCGCCCAACGCCAGGCTAACCTCAGGCTCAAACGGTACCTAAAGGACAAATCACAGCGGTGTGAAAACGCCCTGGGCGACTGGCTTGTCCACTATCTAAAGCTTCTCGCCCAGAATGGAAATCAGCTGAGGAAGTAGTGTATTGGCGATAAGACCCGCCCTGTCCAGATCCCGCCACACAAGTATGGTGTGGCTTGGATATATTGATCTTGGAAGACTTACGTCCATGTCCCTGTCGATGACATTCCATGGGCAACTGGACTTGACTTCGAAGTTCAAAGACATGTTTCCCTAAATTCATTGCTTCTTCCTCCACACTTGATGCGAAAATGACACCGCATCTGTTCCTATCAAGATCTACCGGCACGTTTATGCACATATTGGCACTATCGAATAAGTGTCTTGCATAGATGCGTCAGGGAAAGAGGAAATAATACGTATTCACTCGGCCACTCTCGAATCACAACACCTCGACTCTTCGATACACAATTCGCCGAGCAGCGGGTCTTGAATGCTCCTCACGTTAGCTCTGTGTTGTTGGACCTTTCCCATCCCACCATTCACGCCAGGTCTCAGAGCTCGAGCAATCTCAATCTGCTTAGGATAGAGCAAAGCTTTTCCCTCGCTATTTCTCAATTTATTTGGTCTTGCTCAATTCAAGAGAACAGTTTGGGAGGGGTGTCAAGTTGGCAGTTCGAAAGAAGTGGGAGTACACGAAGCCAGTACTGAGGAAGGAGCATACTGGGCATGAGAACGGCCGAAACGAGAGGGGCAGATCTGGAAGTGTGGGAGCGAGAACTCTGTGTGTTGGGGATAAGAGTTCTTGATGAAGCCGCTTTCTTGGGTCAGCGATGCCGTTCAGGCTCTGTAGGCATTCCATCCGTCCGATTTGTTCCTGACTGACATTTCTCGAAGGGCAACAGAAGGAGTTGGACGCAGTCGGGGCATTGATAAGGAACATGGCGATGGTCAGCTCTACATTAGCAAAGATGGCACGTACCGACTTACAACTGGGTATACATCACACGCACCACGATCACGGCATTCGAAAATGCCGCCTCCACTTAATTTGTGGGCTGAATATAATACGTTTGGGCCCGCCGATGTATGGGATGAATTTTTCGAGCCGGAGAGTCCACCACCATTGCCAAGCCCCTGGTTCGACGAGTCTTGTACAGAAGACCTGATCAATGCCCGGACAGAATTTGATGTCAAGCTCTGTATATCTTCCGACGATGGCTTGGAGGAGTACGGAGACGCAGAGGACAATTCTGTAGACGTCTCAGAGTCCACCAAGAAGCATCCAAGCTCAGAAATTAATATTGGAGAGATTTCAGCCACAATCTTTCAGAGTTCAAGCAAGGTTCCAATCAGCATCATTGTAACCACACCCGTTGAAGAGATTTCCGACCCCCTGGCTGAACCTCCAACCCTACGAAGAAACGCAGCAAGTTTTCCTCTGGTGACACTCAAATCGAATCACTTTAACAAAGTCAACCCATCACTACTCATGCCACCGACAGACAACCAACTGGATCCCTTAAAAGTACGAAAAGCGCAAGAATTCCGCGAAATCAGAAAGTGGCTCATCACGTTCTTGAACTCCAAAGGCGATCGACTTCCGCGCAAAGTGCGGCTGCGAATGATGGAACTGTATTGCATCCGAGAATTCGATCTGGCACCAGATATTGTTGCGAAATTTAATGCTGAGGTGCAAGACGAAGGAGTGGCTTTGGACCAGCAAGATGAAGGCGATGATGCGCACGATTTGAGTATTCTGGGCGCGGCGTTCAGGAGTCAGATCGAAGAGGTAACTCCTAGAAAGGATAACGTAATTGCTTTACCTACTCCGCCTCCATCATGGCAACGGCGAGGCAGTCTGCAAAAGAAAGAGGTCAAAAGCTCTGAGAGGCCAAGCTCTACCAAGTCAGATTCCACAAAGCCAAGGAAAGATAGCCGGCCAGCAACTCCATCAAAACAAGATCTTGATATGGATCTTGTACCATCTTGGTTGGGACCTTTGATCAGCACTTCAATGTCATCTCATGATTCATTGTTGGCAGACCAGCAACATCTCAAGAGAGCATACTCGGCACCGAACTTAACAGGTGCACGGCCTCGGCGTAACAGTACGGACTCGTCGCTATCAGTGGCTGGGCTACGACGGCGGGGAAGCACAGTAGCTGGAGATGCTGACCAGAGGAGACGAAACGGAGCCAAGCGGAGCGGCTTCATATCTGGGGCATTTGGAGCTCTGAGGGATGCCATGAAGAAACCTTCGAAGAGGCAGCTTCAAAAGAAGAAGGCCTCGAATGATTTATGAAGTCGTTTTACGATCGGATAGAGATCGAGTGGAGTTTGAGCGGGTACATTTTTGAAGCAAGGCGCAAGGACTGGCGGGACAACGAGGAAGAACCCACTCATTGAGTTGGATAATGCTTAAAAATAATTCATGCAGTATATGAGGGCCAGTGAGTTAGCTTAATAGATTGCTCACCTTGAACGAGGTCTTACACGGCCTAGCAAGTAATTGTTGTGAAGTTTTGAATTTCTTGTTTCTGTTTTTCCTTTTTTCGTCTCAAGGAATTATCCCTAAAATGCGCTCCCTCAAATGCCCAAACTCCGAATCTCGAGATACAAATACAGCAACGCTTCTGTATATACAATCCCCTTTTTTGTGATGGGTCCCGTCGTCTATTGTCTACTATCTCAAACTTCCGTCAAGCATCTTCTCGAACATCAGCGGCCATGCCAAAAAAACTCCGAACGCAGGGAAATAACTGTAGCCAATTAGTATCTCCTCTATCGATTCATCTCCATCCCTCTTCGCCCTCCCCCCTTCGAGCAACCTAATCGCCGAGGGGACTTTCGAGAGTGTAAACTTACAACATGCCCGCACGTCCCAGATGTCTGAACTGTCTTCCCCAATCTGGCTTTGCGCCCTGGTGCGAGACCGGATATCCCTGGATATGGTGTGCGCCTGCTGTGTGTGCTAAGCTGCGGACTCGCGCTGCTATGCTGAAGGCGCGGCGGGTAATGAGAGTTGGCGGTGTCATTTTATATGTCAAGAGAGGAGAGTGTGAATTCGTAGAGTTGAGAGTTTATGGTGGAGTAGAGCGGAGAGTGTTTGTTTATTGAGAGGAATGGATTGGCTTGTATGGAGTAGATATTGAGTAGTGATGAAGAGAGGTAGGAAGGGCAAGATATATAACATCCTATCCTCCTCGACTAATCTTCGTACCCAGACAACATGACTAGCTTTTCTAATCCATGTCCATCTACAGCGCAGGTCGCCATATGACGGTACAATATGAACTGACCGTTCTCAAAATCTCCTGACATCCATTCAGAATCGTACCGCACGTGACGAGAGTTCGTACGATGTCTTTCCAGATTGACCAGTAGAAAGAGTGGGATAATAATAATGACCAAGACCTTTTACGACAGGTACGGAAGATGAATAAGGCCTGGACGGAAGGAAATGGGAGGGAGTGGATGTGCGATTGTCGTAAGAGTATCACGCCATGCGCTCGGAACTCGCCGCTTGAGGAGCGGTGTACGTCATTGTGGGAGTATTGGTTGCAAAAGCTGGTTTACGAGGAAAATAATCGAGAGAGTAGAAAGATAGAGAAAATGATTCGGTTTGCGAGCCAGATGTCTGGTTATTGAACATCATATTTTACATCGTGAGTTCTAAAAGGTGGGAGGAGATTCACCCTGATGCCGCCCCACTTCTTCGCTTAAGTATTTCCCATTTTGGGTCTAACGCTATGTCTGCTTTGATCTGAACTCGTTCTCAACTCCAACAGAAGTCAAGAATCCTTTATTAACTAAGCTCCTGAGAATATTAGCATCAAAGGTGTGCATTGCATTTATCTCGTCTTCTACAGGCAATGCCATGTCGAAGAGACGAATTAAGCCCTCTCTCCAGACTCTTCTGACTCTTCTGACTTTCTGTCAATGTATGATACTTAGACAGAAGTGGCATTAATTGACCTCTAGGTATTATCGGGGTCAGTTTGAACATACCCATACAACCACCGCATATTTGTATCGCCACTGGTCAGTCCCAATGTCTGTAGGGGATGTTGGATGTCTGAGATGTGCTGGATTTCATTTCCCTCTCTCCTTTTCATCCTCAAAACTCAATAGTCGGCATAGTCTGTACACCGTCCTCTCTCTCCTTCCTCATGCAATCTATGATATTCAATCGTCGAGTTATGGCATCTTCTGAAAAGATCTTTGCAAAAGGATAGTGAGAGCGCAAGCGTCTTCAATGCCTGCAGATGCGGCGTCGCCAGTCCTTGAAACACGTCGGTCGCGCAGCGCCCCCCATTAGAAGCATCTTTCCTCTGGAGAGCTATGCAAGCAATTCACTAAAGAGGAACTCCCAGTCTGTCACCATGTTCTTTTTTTTTGGGCCCGAAAAGCGCTCATAAATTCTATGTTCTAGGTGAGAAGGGGAATGTCGTGATGACTTCTAAATCGGTTGTACATACTTGCGGACTTTCCTTGAAAAGCCCAAGAAAAAAATGCAATCTGCTGCCAAAACTGACCCCATTTCGTTCTGTATGCTATCCCTGTCTTTATATAACTTGCTGTCAGAGTCCTGTTCTTGACGAAAGCCAGCGACTTCGCCGCTTAAGCCAGTAGTTTCTTCAAGTTACGAACTTGGTCATAACCTGGAGAAACCAAAAGAGCTTCGTGCAATGCCTAAAGATCCAGTATTAATGTCGGCAATCTTGGTGACTCCGGCAAGCGCCATCGTCCGGTTCAATTCTCTCTCCAAAATATTGACCACAGTTTCGAGACCTTCTTGTCCTTTGTAACCCAAGCCCCAGACTACTGGTCTGCCGATCAAAACTAGATCTGCACCTAATGCTATGGCTTTGAAGACATCGGTCCCTCTCCGAACACCTCCGTCAAAAATCACAGGAATTCTGCGTCCAACAGCTGCAGCGATATCATGGAGAGCCTCCAGTGTCGATGGGACACAATCAAGCTGCCGTCCTCCATGATTTGAGACGACTATGGCATCGGCACTATGCTCGACGGCCAGTCGTGCATCCTCTGGTGTCATGATTCCCTTCAGGATGATTTTCATCTTAGTAGCTTTTCGAAGGGTCTCTACAACCTCCCACGTGAGCTCAGAGCTGTGCGCTGTGTGCCCTGCTTTCGCAAGAATCTCTTTTGCTTGCTCAGCGGTGCGTGCATCCATCAAGAGCCGGTTGATCGTTGGCTTGTGTGACTTCGGCTTCGAAATATCTTCCACATTCGGTAGTCTCAAATGATTCGGCAAGATTAACGGCGTCTTGCGCTCATTGAGTCGATTTCCTAGGACTGGTGTGTCCACTGTGATAGCTAGAGCCTCGTATCCTGCCGCTGTGGTAGAAATTTTGATTAGAAATGTTCTCAATCTGACTTCCGAGGAACGATGATACCTTCGGCTCTTTTGATCAAGGCGATGTTGTGGTTCATATCAGGGGTCAAGTAGATCTGAAACCAGAACCCGGGTGACAACCCTCTCTCCCCTGCTTCCTTTTTGGCGGCATCCATGACATCCTCCAAGGACGTGGTTGACTGCGAAGACAGAGTCATATTCAGCCCTAATTTTGCGGCTGCTCGGCCAACGTCTAATTCGCCATCTCCACCGGCCAGCTTTTGCATCGCGGATGGAGCAAAACCAATTGGGATAGAAGTCGTCCATTCGAAGATTTTGGTCGCAGTTTCAACTGTACTAACATCTCGGAGTACTCTTGGGAGAATATATATCCTGGCCTTGACTCAGCATGGAAAGTCACAGGTAGAATGCTCAGCTTACCGAGTAAACGCATCAATATTTCTTTTCAGTGCATTTTGATCATCGGCTCCGCAGGCATAGTAATCGTATACAGCTATAGGCAACCGGTTGCGAGCCAGCTCTTCAACCTCTAAGAGTGTAATTGGGTCATCCTTCGAAGATGTATTGTCCTCGGCATTACCGCTCTTAGCCATGGCCCCTGAACAACAATACGAAATACCCAGTGCGATAGAATAAATTGTATGTTGAGAGACCACTGGTTTTGGGAACGAGCGTGTGCACTTGCACTAGTATGCGGGCACACATTTGGTAATTCGATACCAGAGCGATGATTGAGCGTAAAGAATCACGATGAAGAGTGGGACGCTCGGTATTTCCACGTGAGTTACACGTGATGAACGACAGAGCAATCGATCGTATTTTCATCTTAGTACAGGCACAGACATTTTCTTTCAGTCTGACTGATACCAACGGGAATCGTGAATTGACTTTGAGACTTAAACACAAGCGCTCAAACCATTCCCGAACTCTATCGGCACGCTGCAACTTCCAGAATACAATTGGACGAGGATCTGGTATCCACACCGCCGAGAAACATCCACAGCTCCTATACCTATAGAATCCCGTCGGTCCAAAGCATCTCACAGAATGCTTGCACAACAGAGAGAAGAAATGGTACAACTCATATTGGCTGACTCAACGCCGCTCCTGATTCGCGAGCTCTTTACCTCAGGATCCACCCCTTAACTCATGTCTAACTCAGGACTTTAACTACCTAAGATCACGTGGGAACTGGCGCCACCCAGTACTTACGCACCTACACGCAATACAGACAGGCTATGCCTAGAAGTCATAGTCTGTCCATTAACAGATATCTTTGCCCATGACCTGACATCTTTTCTCTCGTAGACCTATCGTACTCGTACACCAACCTCCCTCAAATAGCCTATACAATTAAAGTTATCACCATGTCCCGCCTACCCGCACACCAAGCCCAGAGGCAATGTCGGAGACCGAGGCCTGGTATACAAGTCTGGACGGAAGAGGAAAGAAGAGTCTTTTTCAACAATGTGACAATGTCTAAGATGGAAAAAGCGTTGTGATGGTATCCCCAACTGCTTTGCGTGGAAGGCACTCGAAGAGCAGGTGATGGAGATGTTTTTCGAGGTTTGGGACGGTAAGGGAGATACGGAAGAGTCACCGGTTAAGAGTATACTGTATGCCAAGACGAATCCAAGCTTGTATTAAAGCCAAAGTGTGGCATATCAAGTACCAGAGGCGAAAATACTCAGGAAAAGTGGTAGGAATTGTTAGATTTGTCTTGATGGTCAGTTTCATTGGATTGTATAGATTGTATAGATTGTATAGATTGTATAGATTGTATGGGTGGTGGTGGTGGTGGTGGTGGTGGTGTTTTGATAATTTAATCAAATGAGTACTTTTCTACTTGGTTTTTCTTGGGTTTCGCTATAGGCTTGGACTTAATGTCTAGTAGACTAGTACTGTCTCACACGGTTTTCTCGATCTCAACTACTTAAAAATCATGCATTGCATTATGTGGAGAACTGTGGGTATAATGTTTAAAGGATTGCACAAGAGAGTGAAAGAGTATGTAAATTCTGCGCAATCGATATCAAAAGACGGACGAATCAAATAGAGCCCTCCTCACATTTCCTTATCAGAGCCAGGCTTGGTGATTTGCCTTGGTAGCGAACCTTTATCGCTTGCGTACCAATTTCACCTTACACCTCCTGCTGAATCTTCTCCTCGTGGCTTTGGTGGCCATTCAACCCATCGTCAATACCAGACGAAACACCCTTTGGTTCGTCACGATCACTCTCCGTCCAGACCTCATCCTGGAACTTGTATAAGTCAGGGCAATAAGTCGGCTTTCGTCTGCGAAGGAAGTTCGGGAGGTTCTTGAACCACCAAGGCAGCACGGTGAAAAGCTGGTATTTCGCATGACTTCTCATCGGTACGCCAAAGACATAGTCCAATTCTTCCAAAGTTCGTTGCTTGGTTTCGGGTAGAAAGAAGAAGATCATCCAGAAAGCGATAATGTTCATACCAGTATAGAAACCAAATGCTCCAGAGACACCGAACGCGCGTAGCTGTCGAGGGAAAGTGATGGAAACAACCGTGGCCCAGAAATTGTTCGTGGCGACAGCCCATGCCATCCCGACTTCCCTATGGCTGAGCGGGAAGACTTCTGCGGAGTAGGTGAATGGCACGGGACCTTCACCTGGGGAGTAGAAGGCGTCATAGATATAGATCCAGAAGGTCACGAGTCCTAGATGCGCACGACTACTTGAGGGTATGAAATAGCACATTCCTGCGACAAGAAGGGTCCATGCCATGTTTGGAAAGGTGAACAGAAGCAAGCCACGCCGACCGAATGTATCAATCGTCCAGATAGCTGGCCAAGCGAACACAAAATTAACGAGACCAAACCCGAATGAACCGAGAAGAGAATGGAGCAAGTCAGCGCCTGCGTTTGAGAAGATAGTGGAAGAGTAGAACGCCATGATGTTAACTGCATGTACATTAGCACTTCATCATCAAATTTGAAATGAAATTGCCACTTACTTCCACACATTTGTTGGGCAATCATGACAACACCAGAGGCCTGTGTTGCACGTCGAAGACGTGGGATGGTGAAGAGCTCCACAAAACGAGTGAACATGTTACTGGTCTTTGACAGTCCAGACTCCTCAAGAAGAGTGTCCTCATAAACGATCTGGGCGTGAATGAAGTACAGGTCCCTGGCCGCCTGCAATGGAGAGTTTCTAAGCCTGAGGAGCGATTGATATGCCTTCCCAAGCTTTCGATTCTTCATGAGCCAGCGTGGCGATTCTGGGCAAAACCAAATTCCGAGCAACAAAGGGACCGCCGGGATAAAGGCAGACCCGAATTGGAGTCGCCAGGCAATAGATCCCGAGTGGACGAAGACCAAGTTGGCGCACGTGCCGAGTAGAATGCCAAACGCTGTCCAGACCTGCCAGGACATGACAAGACCACCACGAATTGCTTTGGGGGCTATTTCGGCAGAGTAGACGGGGACCGTGACTTCTTTGAGACCCATTCCAACACCTAGGAGAATACGAGTCGCAACAAGCTGGCCCCAATGCTGGACCAAGCCAGACCCAATGGGAGCGAGCAAGCTGAAGATGGCTGCAACGAAGATGGTTCCCCTACGCGCCAGGACTGCGTTGATGGGATCGGCTATCCAAGCAACACTAACATGAAGTCAGAATACTGCATGTCAAGTCAAACGTCTTCGACTTACAATACTGCAATTGCGATATAAGGGCAAGAGTTTATGAATCCCACAATCCATGAGTTCTTATCGCATGTAGCACTGTTCGCAGGAATATCACAGAAGGGACCAGTGTCGGGAATACCCAGGATTTGAGAGAATGTAAGATTGGCTCCGTTTGATCCTTTTTCACATCAGCTTTGGAAAGCAGTTAGATGGCCCACCGAACTCACCAGTTTGATCCCAACCCTGAATTGCCGCCGCAATGGAGTTCAGAATAATGGTGAAGTAAAGAATCCGGGGATGCTTCCACTTGTGTGTGACCTCCTCTCGCAGAACTTGGCGGTCTGCATCGTCAAGCTCCGGGATGCTTTCAATGTGCGCAGGGCTTTGTGCGACCAGAGCACCCTTGATGAGGTATGGTAGAATCTCCGTCAGTTCGAACTCTGCAGCGAAAGCCTCGACATCTGCGAGCAATTGGTCCTTCGGAATTCCAATGAGCGGATTCTTGATTCTATCATTGGTTAGCACTGAAAGCTGATACATTGAGGGTGTGAAGGACGAACTCTCCAGTTTCATTTTTGGTCAACGCTGCAAAGGCGTCCTTCTCGTGACTCTTGTCGACGAAGACGGATCCTTTGCGCTTCTGAGGAAACGCTTCGTCTTGGGTTGCGAGGGGTTCGGTCATCACGGGTGGAGTGGTCGTGCTGCATCCCCATCAGTCTTTGGCATTCAAGGTATCAGTTTGGCGACACTCTACATACATATTGTTGATAGGTTCGGTGGTCGAACTGTGCACGCCGTCAGTATCAGAGTTGCAGATGTATCAGGTCTGCTGGATGAGCCTTACCCATCATTGATCTCGGGGGTAACCCTATCGTCAGCCATTTTGGCAGAGATGGCTTGGTGCTTCAGACAATCTGACTTCTTTCCGAGGAAGTGATGACGGACCTGGTGGTTGTCTGTGTCTCCGAGATGTTGGGGGAGGGCAAGTGAATTTATGCAGAAATCATCTCATCTTCTCTCTCTCTCGGGAGTAGATCGGCAAATCGTTCTGAGAAGGAGCTGGGGTTCTCAAGCTCACCCTCCTCCTTGGGAGCTCCCTTGTCCATTGCCGGTGCAGCAAGCTCTGTAGCCAGCCAGCCAGCCAGCCCAACCGTCGAGGAGACTATGTGATAGGACCAAAGAGGCAATTGTGCAGCTTTTGACTCTGGGCAGGTGCATGATGAGATGATCCCTCGGTGACACCGACGCTTTAGCGACCCTGTCAGACGTTTCGATGAAGCATTTCAAGTCGACAAAGCAAGGAAGTGAGATCAAGCAGACAGCAGACTAGCTACCCCGCAGGTAATGCACCCGAGCTCTCTGGACTGAGCAAGTCTCCAGACTGCCATCAACGCTGGTAGCCCCCTGTCTCGGTCCAGGGGTGTGATTGGCTAGGAGGAAAGAGGTCTGGGTCGGGCCAATGAGGCCAGTGAGCTTGTATTGCGGGGATGTTCGGGCCCTCCAATGTGATCTCAGCCACCAAACAAACACCTCACCAGCCTTCAGAGCGCGCATTTGTCATTCAGAACTTCTCACGACCCTCATGCATCGACAGGGTACATATTTCGCTGCCTGAGAATGTGGCTGCCACCCCGTTTTGAGGCTTTTGATCTGGCTCCGCTAGATATGCAGTCCGTGGGACAATCGTGGTTGCCTTGCGACTAAGGGCAAATATTTTCCAACATCGAATGACTCTCGAAGCGCTTTTCGACAACCGATTGCGGAGCGTGGGGAGACAGACACTTCTTGAAGGATGCCATTGGTGAGAGCACTGAGATATAACCCATTTGGTGGCCACCCATTCACCCATTTACCCAAATGGCTCCCCAGCTACTGCGAGGTAGGGTGAAAAGCTCAACAAGTCACCTCACTCACTCACTCACTCCCAAGACTCGACACTACGACTAACGGATGATGGAAATTCTACCCACTCCACTCCTCAGCTCTGACAGTCTGGAACATCCCGACGAGTCTCCTACTGTAAGCAGGGTTCCTGCCGTGACTTCCTGCCGGTCTGCGCTGGGAGCCGATGTTGGATCCCCTTGCTTGGATCCTCAACACAGAAACCATGAACCACCAGCCAAAGCCACCTCATGACAAGGCACTTGTTGATTGGATTTCACACTCACTGTCTCCCTACTGGCTATCAAACCATCAACTTGCGGTTCGGCAGATATTCAAAACGAGATTCGCAGTACTTGGTTTGATTTCAGGGTCTATTCCCTCTGGCGCTGCTTACAGCGCTCAGCCATGGGCAGATGAGGCAACATATGAAAGATTGCGGCCCACGAGAGTTGTCTGTCCAGCACCATGCTCAACAGTTGCTTTTAGATTTTAGATTCATCGCGCAGCTGGTAGTTTTGCCGTAGATCGAGGACGACGGGATTGTCAGGCGAACGCTTATTTGGATACAGACGAAAGGAGTGTAAGATTGCTCTTTCGAATTTTCTTGTGCTTCTTGGGCTGTGACTATCGCCCATCGAGCTCGCTTCATTGCAGCCTCAAGCTTCCATAAGAGACGGTCGGTCTGAGCGATTAGGGAGTCTCTTACGTTCGATGCTGAAAGCTCATCACCTCCATCCTCAAAGATGTCCCGGTGTCTTCCATGTGGCAGAAGACAGGGCCTAGGCCAGCAGTCTTAAATGATATCCGCAAACAGCAGCCACTGTATCGGTAGATATTCGCCTCAATCAGTCATAATTATGGAAATGGATTGTCAAAGTCAAGTGTCTGACTGGCCATGCCTCCCACGAAGTTAATATCGTACACTGATAGATCACCTGTCAGTACTCTTCATATTCATGATCTCACAATCCACCAGAAGGGGTGATGGGGCTTACTTCGATCCAATGCCCCGAATGCTTCGTCCAAATGATCATTGGGAAAGTTGTTAAAAGAGTAATCCTGGAGTAGAGAATCAAACTGCATGTATGACACCACTGGGTGAGCCGGTGATCCCAACTCCTCAACAAGATGTTGTTCGGGTAATGTTTCGGCTCCCGGTCCAATACTGTAATCATTGTTCATGAACGAAGTCCCTCTATTTTCTATTTCGGGAGCCGCAGATGGTGCCGTTGGCTCGACTGTACGTGTGCGTTGTGCTCCTAGTTCCGTGGAATGTGCAGAGTGATCGGCAGAGGAATCATTTGTATGTAGATGAGACGGCCACTGAACGGGATCATCCGCCGGGGCTCTCAATGCACTATCCATCTCTCGCTGCATTGTTTTCTGGTACAATTTCGTCAATGCCTCATTGGTGTGTCGAGCGATACTGTTTGTGGAGCTCATCGCTCTGCTGGCGGAGATTATTCTGAGTACGCCGGCCTTGGATTCGGTCGCTAACCCACTGTAAGGGAGATAGATTGGTGGAACGCATAATATTACTCCAGCGGAGAAGAGATGCATGAAAATGAATGAAAGTGCCAACTGATGCTTAAAGTGACTTATCGGTCTGGCCGAAAGTCGTAAGGCCGCATCAACTGATATACTGAGTGAGTCTGGAACATGCTGAAGTCGTATATTTGAGAGACCTTTACCGGAAACAGAGATTCGGCATTGGAGCAACGGTCGGTGGGCAAGAATGATGGCAGAATCGTGTAGGGTCTGAAGCACAATGCCTTGCAATGCTAGTTTGCGCCGACAGGAGCGGTCTGCAGGTGTACAGTGTATATCTTCAGCCTGAAGAGCTGCCCAAGGTTCTGGGCCTCCCCAATGTACTGGATTAAACGCCGCCGGCAAGTTTTCGCTCCACTTTGCTAGCTTGGCATCCGCCAAAACAGCACCTTGCGTCAGGGCCGTAAGGTCTTGAACTGATATGGTCTTCTGCAAATGCAAGCCCTTGAACTTTTCCAGGATCCCTTGAATCAGCTCATATAGTTCAAACTTCAGGACATGGAAGGTGAGTGTCGAAATTGGATGCGAACTGCTAGCTATTATAGGGATGGCCGCAGTCAATTCCGGTATGGGTGTCTCGTCCAGTTCTGAAAGGGCTCGGAATCGCGAAAATGTTGGGTCGAGTGAAGATGGCTGGCCAAATATCATTGATGCGAAGAGCTCGCCAACTACGGCGTGATTCCAGCAACGGATGCCCACTTGATATGCGACATTGTCCATGCTCTGCTCTTTATCGCAATGAAGACCAAGTCGGTGAGCCACGCGACCTGGCACACCAGAAATGTGCCTTGCAAAATCAAGTGATCCAAAATAGACGTGGTAAATATCCAATAGCATGACGATCTGGTAGGCCTCGATCCTGCTCTGCATCATTACCTCGTAGAAGTGTACACCGACCTCTTTCAACAGGCTCCTAATCACACCTTTTGCATTGACAGAATGAGATTTCAATATTCGATGTCCTTCCCAGGAAGGATCATTTGAGACACATTGCAGGCCGAGTATGGCAACCATCAGTACGAGAATAACCTCGCATAGCTCGTCCTGTGTCCATGTGGTTCTCGATGAGATGGAGGCGGTGCGTGCAACGAACAAGGGCTCGTGTAGGAGGAGCACAAACCAGTGGATCCGGTCAAAATATGCTTGGACTGCTATTTGGATCACCTCCTGGGTAAGTGAGGGCATCGTCATGAGTGCAAAGGTATTGACATGAACATTGAGCAATTCTGCATCCCCTTGAGTTGGTGACTCGCCGCCGACTTCATTAATATCATATTCACCAATCACCGTTTTTGCGAAACCCATGGATGAGCTGAGTTCATTGAGATCCTGTCTTTCCTCTCGAGTGGATGCCATGCTCAAGGGGGAAGTACTGTTCTTCTGTTCTTGAGCAGCAAAAGTCTCTGGAGATCGTCCAATATCGACTCTTGAGAAGGGCTCATCTCGAGGTAGCTCCTTCTTCTGTGCGTCTGATCGAAGTAGACGCTTGAGGTTGATACGCGATCTCTCGGCCACTGTTTGTGGCTCACAAGAAGCGCCGGCATGCAGACAAAGCGTGCATGGTTTGGTGGGATCGCACTAGGGGCATATTTGTTAGTGATAGTGCCGCGCATGTGAACAGCAAGGGGGCAGTATGCGTACTCTGAGCTTTTGTCGGCGACATCGTGCACACGCGAGTGTAGATCGCTTAGATCTGGTAACCGACTTCATCGTTATTGGGATCTCGTCTATTGCTCAAATAATATATCAGAGACGGGAACGAACTGGCAAGAGTCACGAAAATGGAACGACATGCCACAAGATGTCGACAAAACAAGAGATTACAAATTGGTGGTGAGCCGGAAGTGGTGGAGATGAAGATAGCGGGGAAATAGCGGGGAAATAGTTGGGGACGGGGGTTAGTAGCCTCACCTAATTACCTAGCGCAGCAGCCAATGAGGGAGAAGTGAGTGCCCGTAAGCGAGCCGATGATATGTAAGCGAAAGTCGCTCAATGTACTGTAGACCCTCTCGCCTTGCAGCATAGCGCATAGTGATAGTAATTCAAGCAATAAGCATAGTCCAGCAAGCACTCGGAGGTAAATGATATAGGCGAGTAAGCCTGTTTTGCGCGTCCAATCTACCATATCTATTCACTCAGTGCGGTATTTAAGGCTAGTTGGGGGCCCCCAGCCGCTTGTTCCCCGAAAAGGGGTTGACCCGTGGCCACGGCCACGGCATCGTCTCGTGCTTGTGAAAAAAACCGGGTACTTTGCCAAGGACCTTCAGATTTACATTCTTTCCCTAGATCTAATTTATATCTTTGATAAAAAAATTTAATTTGGTGCTTTTTATCTTTATTTTTCGATTTTGGCTCTTTTGCGATTCGGACTATTAAGATGGCAATACTCAAGTACAGGATCTGCCCTTATCAAACGTAGGAGTTTATTGAGTACTGATTGAACTTGAAGCATCATTTAACGCAACGGATCATCTGGTGATTGCTATCAAATCTAGGAGGGTATCTCTCCCCCTGGACCTAGCCATACATCCAAAAACCCCTGTTTGACCAGCTCTGCTGATACGTCGGAGTGTCTTCACCAACCGGAGCGCTGAAGCTTGAACAAGAGATGGACATTCACGCAGACTCCTCCACTTGATAGGTGGCCTCAGCTTTCTCGCCTTCAAGGCTTTTCCGAGGAGCCAGGTCATGGCTGGCCGGCTGTTTCCCAAAAAGCACGTCAATGTCCTCCAGAGCGAGGCCGCTTGTCTAGAGGGATAATTAGCTATGGGAAGAGTACGTGTGTTTGGACTTTTGAGGGAACAATTACCTCAGGAAGTCTGAACCAAAAGTAGGTGGTATGAACGATGCCTAGTGCAATGAACACTAAGTAATACTTCCAGCCGATACTCGCTGAAGCCGTGGGCGCTAGCGAGAGCCACAGAACGTCGGCCAATGTTACGAGCGAGATTGCAATGCTTGTGCCCTGAGCGCGAAGATGTGATGGAAATACTTCTGCTGCTACTACCCAACAATTGCAATCGATAAAAGTACCATGACTAATTTGAACTTAGCAATATTTACTTCTCAAAGGTGGTTCACCATACCAAAAGACGTAGAGGAATAGGAATGTCAAGGACAATGCAGCGAAGGTCTTCGTATGAACCTCACTGTATCTGGCAAGAAGCCCTGTAGCAACCACAAACATGCTTATATTCGAAATGAAACCAATCACTAAAACTGTCAGTAAATGAGAGTGATTGTCGAAGTAGGCAAGCTTACATAGAAGCTTACGTCGGCCGAATCTGTCCGATATTGATGCACCTAGAAAGTTTGCGAGCATTGCCCATGTATTGTAGCCAGCTCCAACGAGCAAGGCCTGCGAGGCGGTCAAGCCAAGGGATTGGTAAAGAAGGGCATTGTAGTTATTGATAACCTGCAGATGTTAACGAAATTGGTCTCCCCGGCATGAACAATAAAACCAATCAAGCGGTAGGTAGGACTGACCAAAATTCCAGTATTTTGAGATCCAACAGCAACCATGCATGCTAGTATGAGCCGCTTCCGATAACTTTTATCCGTAATGATCTGCCAGCGACCACCCTCAGCGAATTGCTTTTGGTCCTCTGCTATTTGCTCGCGAATGGTTACAAGCTCTTGCCGAGCAAAATAATCTTCAGTGTCATTTGGGTCTCGGTGCAGGTGGCGCAGGATCTGCAAAGCTTCCTCATGTCGTTCGTTTGCAACTAACCATCGAGGACTTTCGGGAATGAAGAACGTGCCAGCTAGAAGTAAGGCTGCCCAGATGATGATAACTGCATTGGGGAAACGCCAGCCAAAAGAACTCTCATTCGATGCCCAGAAGCACCCAAAGCTATAAAAGTCAGACACGAATTAAGGTCATCATTTATTGTACCTACCCAATCCAGTTTGAGGAAAAATAGCCCACGTTAATAAAGCACCCATGCATGCCGGCCATCAAGCCACGGAAATGGGGAGGAGCGATTTCTCCTGTCCAAACGGGTACTGTAGCGAAAATCTGGCCCATAGCAAAGCCAGTGATAACTCTTGCCACAAGATACTTTAAAAGTCAATATTTTGTGACGTGAATGATCGGTGATCATAGCTTACCATAGCCGGTGATATAGCGCCTGTTTGAATGGCGCCGCCAATAATACCAACGGTTGAACCCATCTGAAAGATTCGTATCCTACCGGTCTTGGCAGAGATTGACCCGGTAAACAAGGCACCCAAGCATGCAGCGGCAAAGAATACGCCATTCGCAGCTGAGATGATGGAGTTTGTGTAACTGTAGCCTGGAGCAGTAGGATCGGATTCAAGGTGGAGACTTGAGTAGAAAGTTGGCTGTCCAAGAGTAGAAACAATTACTGATAAGCAGTATCCGCAGAACAGTGAACCGAATGACGCAAATAGGACCGACTGAAATACCATGTCAGTTACAAAATTGTACAGAACATGGCTATACTCACAAGAACATTGAATCGGCTATAAGTCTCCATGCTGATATTTCGGGTGGGCTCAGTCAATATTGAAACGGAGAGTAGAGAGGTTTGATGCAGGAGAGTTGGGGGTATGCATCAGGGCTGCAAGGTGATTTTATACTCGCGTGAGCATAGCTCATTGTGGTTGATATCAATCCTGGGGTAATTCGGCTCCCCACAGTGGTAGTAGCATTTCTCAGCGGTCTCGTCCGGCGGACAAGGCCAAATCCCATAAACCAAGAATCTGGAGAATGAACCAGGCAAGAGCACAACGCTAAATTGCGGTACAATACGCTTTGACATGGACCTTGACCACCGGAGCGGCAGAATGTCCGGTGGACGAACTCCCCAGCTAAGAACGCTTACTTATGAGAAGAACGATGAGCGGCCACCGGAGAAGACATGCAAAGTGACTAGTCTTAGTATGGCATATATAAGCGTCTATATAGTCGACGACATGAAGACGAACTTTGTTAATACAGAAACACGATTGTGTAGTAGAAACTCGACGGCGGTCTTTTAATCGAACTTATAGCTATTTTCCAAGCAGAACACTCCAATGTCGGATGAAGCAGTGATCAAACAACTTGAGGATGCTCTCGCACTCCAGAAGAGAGCATTCCTGAAGAATCAAAATCCTTCCATCGAAGAGCGAAAAGCAAATATCGCCAAGATCCCGGCCATGGTCCTTGCAAATAGAGATGCCATTCGCGAAGCATTATCCAAAGACTTCGGCTTTCACTCCCCTACAACTACAGATCTGGTTGAAGTACTCGGTATTGCGGGAAGGGCAGCATATGTGCTTTCCCAGATCGAAAAATGGACTGCTATAGACTATAGAGACATTGACCCTCACATGTACGGAAAAGGCACGGGAGAAATCCGCTACCAGCCGAAAGGTGTAATTGGAAATATCGTCCGTAAGTCAGCTCTAGTCTTTTCGATTTCCACTCTGAATAATCTAGCCTGGAACTTTCCACTGGACCTATCATTGGGACCATTATCCGAGATGCTCGCGGCCGGCAATCGGGTGATCATCAAGCCTTCAGAATTTACTCCGGCGACGGGTGCGCTTCTGGCTAAGATGGTCAAAGAAGCGTATCCCGAGGATCTAGTCACTGTGGTAAATGGCGGCTTAGACCTATCAAAACGCTTCTCACAGCTCAAATTCAACCATATTCTTTACACAGGGAATCCGGCAGTGGGCAAACTAGTGATGGGCGAAGCTGCAAAGAACCTTGTCCCCGTCACCCTTGAGCTCGGTGGAAAATGTCCTGTAATCATACAGAGCGGGGCTGTCAATGACGAGAACGTCGAGACGATTATAGGGGCAAAACTGTTCAAGGGTGGTCAAATGTGCATTTCAGCGGACTATGTGCTGTGCCCCAGAGCTGATATCGCCGCTTTCATCGACGGTGTCGAGAAACTGTTTAAAACGAAATTGTCCAACCATACCTCATCCACAGACAACACGGGCATCATATCTGATCGTCATCTTAATCGCATCAACAGATTGGTGAGAGAAGCTGAGAGAGCCGGTGTCAGGTCAATCAAATTTGGCGGCGAAGCAGCAGAGGATAATCCCCGCCGACAACTTCCGTTGACGCTCCTTATTGACCCCTCACGAGACCTGGAAGTGATGAAAGACGAAATATTTGGCCCGATACTTCCTGTCTTGCCCTACGATGACCTCGACTCTGCCATAGACGAAATCAACGCTGGTGAGCGACCCCTCGGTTTGTATGTCTTTGGAGACGATATTGACGCCGCGAATGATATCATTGATAAGACTAACTCCGGCGGTGCTGCAATCAACTGCGTCGCGATCCAGGGTGCACTTCCTTCAGTTGCGTTCGGCGGATCAGGAAATAGCGGGATGGGCCGACACCACGGAGTTGAGGGTTTTAGAGAATTCTCAAACCCGAGAGGCATATTTATACGTGCCAACGCAAATGAGGATATGGTCAAAGCGTTCTTGCCACCGTATGCTGCTATTGGAGAGCCGCTGGCGGCGGCGGCATATAAGGAGGCAATGGGACTTGCTTAAGGTAGCTGGTAGTGGGTTCATAATTTGAATTTTGAAGACCAAAGCACACAGAACGGAGAAAATATGATTGTGGAAGCTGCAGAGCAAGACAGCCTCAAAGCAGTCTAGTCTATGATCACACACTATCCACGACGAGCTTCTCGTTTTTACGTGACGGTTGAGTCTAATAGACGAGATCCCTCCGATTACTTAACAGAAAGGAAAGACGATCCAAGGTCTGGTAAGCCTCACATGAGAGGTTGGTAAAATCACTGGCGCCGCCACCTCGCCGTCTCCTAGAGCCATTCAATAGTGGGAAGAGCAGAAGTAGCTGGTCGCCCGCCACCACTAGCACCCCGAGATACACTTGCACAGCGAGACCATCAACCGCAGCTGGATTGCCATTCTCAAGGCAGCTCTGGAGCATAGGGCTTTTTTTGGTACCAGCAAGCTCATGGCCAGCAGACTTATAGCTTCAGGAGTGCAGCTACATGTCGCAGTAGCGTGAAAACATAGGAGATGTATGCCAGAAGGGCGAAGGCGGTTGGAGTAGTCGTCATGTAGTTGATTGAGTCTGCGGTCCTGTGTCGACGTTCTCGCTCTGAAAGCATTCTATCATACAGTACTCATCGTTATGAGGAAAGGTCACGACGGAGCTATCACTGGGAGGAACATGCCAGAGGAGGTTTTGCGATATGAAAGCCAAGGAAAGGCTACATAGCTACCGAAGCGGCACGTGACGTCATGGTCTTCCCGCGATTGGGAACGTTGGAAGCGCGACTTGCCTCAATTAATCATGTAATGAATAGCCCGGAATGTGTGGACGATATTCGCTGGCTCTGGTAAGTTTCCTGCTCATCTTCAATACTACCAATGCTTATTGGAGCCCATAGCGGCCGTCACAAGTTCGCGCATACCTTCAAGATGAGGAAATGCCCGTCTACGAGGCGCCCGAAGACGACGCAGATGATGCCCCTCGACAATCCTACAACTTCGCGCCTGGATATAACGGAATCGTCTATCGCGCCGACGTGCCATATTATGGGGCTGGGTCCAGATCGCACAAGAAGGGTGAAGCAGAGGCAGGAACAGAAGACTCCACCGAGGCCCAGGACGAGGCTGGATATGATGAGCAAGGAGAGATTCGGTACAAGCTGCAGACGATGAAATGGGGGCTCATTCCTTTTTGGACGAAGCGCAATCCTGACTATGGCTCCGTGATGAAGACGATTAACTGTCGGGACGATTCTTTGATTGAGAATAAAGGCATGTGGACCACGATGAAGCAGAAGAAGCGATGCATTGTCGTTTGTCAAGGTTTCTACGAATGGCTGAAAAAAGGTCCTAAGGAGAAGGTGCCGCACTACGTCAAGAGGAAGGACGGTCAATTGATGTGTATGGCTGGCCTATGGGATTGTGTACAATATGAAGGTTCGTGAAGAAAGTGCCGATTCGGTTGGAGCGTATCTAATCAATGGTTCAGAATCGGAAGAGAAGACCTGGACATACACAATCATCACCACATCCTCGAACAAGCAGTTAAACTTTCTCCACGATCGTATGCCAGTCATCTTAGAGAATGGCTCTGAAGAACTGCGAACGTGGCTTGATCCCAAGAGATCAACCTGGTCGAAAGATCTTCAATCCCTATTGCTGCCCTTCAAGGGAGAGCTTGAGATCTATCCCGTGTCGAAAGACGTCGGAAAGGTCGGTAACAATTCACCCAGTTTCATCATCCCTGTTGCTTCCACCGCAAACAAATCAAATATTGCCAATTTCTTTGCCAAAGGAGCCGCGAAGAAGGGATCAATCGATTCAGCCACTGCAACTTCCTCGAAATCGGAGAGGACAGGAGAGGTTAAGAATGAAGACCTAGTCACCGTGAAACATGAAGCGGATGAGGACCGAGAGACGCTTGACCACGAAGGTACTGAAGACAACGCTCTATTGCCTGTCCCAAAGTCGGAGAAGAAGCGGGACACCAAGAGAAAATTGGACGATGGACCTGATGAAGGGCCACACAGCAAACTTTTCAAGACCTCTGTAAGCCCGAACAAACAGAAGTCCCCATCGAAGCCAGCCGGCAGATCCAAAAATGCGACAAGTAATAACACGGCGAGCCCCAAGAAGCCAACAGGCAGAGGAAATGGGAGCCAGAAGATCACAAATTTCTTTGGAAAGTAAAACATCTCTTCACAGCATCCAGGTGGACGGACTACCGCTATGTTATGTAGGTCTATTTGGGATATCTCATTTTCTTGCTGTCTGATTGCTCATTTGATAGCACTAATGAATTACACTACATATGAGCAATCCATGAGTCCGATCATTGAGCAACATTTGATGCAATAGTAAGCTAGTGCGTGCCTTTCATCAAGAAGAGCAGTTGACGATTGCACACTTGTTTTTCA
This sequence comes from Hyphodiscus sp. D1413, assembly GCA_003988895.1. Lineage (NCBI taxonomy): Eukaryota > Fungi > Ascomycota > Leotiomycetes > Helotiales > Hyphodiscaceae > Hyphodiscus > Hyphodiscus sp. D1413. The sequence goes on from QYAO01000030.1 coordinate 154,603, forward strand.
GAAGCCCCGTGAGAGTGTTTTGGAATAGCTGTCAATGGTTCTGAATGCCACAAGTATTTTGCCATACACACTCGTGCTCAGCCACCTACGGCCTCTATTTAAGCTCCAATCCATAATTCAGACCTTGGAATGGCTTCGCAAAAGAGGAACATGTATTTGGCTATCAAACAGACTCGTCTAGGCCGCATCCCCGGTTGCGTTATGTGAGAGTCCATGGCTCAATTCTGCCTATTGGAAAGTTTTGTTTCCACTGATGAACGTCATTACTGCTGAATTGATTTTCTAAGAGACCACTGCCCCCTAGCTGTAAGCTTTGGGCCAAGGCTCCGAGCCGTAGAGGCGTATTAGCGAGTGTACAGTACAATGCCCCAACTCGACGGGCTGCTGTGTTCTCTTGGTGGATTACAATGACTTGAGTATGTGGGGCTCCTCATGGGGTAACAACATCTGCTTCAGAGCTATGTTCCTCGGAGGCATGCCGATCATTCAAAACACTATGAGGATCTGAATGCATGTGGTCCCCGGAGCAATGTCATTTTACACCAAGGCAGGACCGGTCGTTTATTGCAGGAATAGCTCTAGTCGGGCAGAACAACCGAGTCTGAAGCCCATCTAAGCTTGGAGGTTAAGGATCAGCATCAACGTTGAAAGCAACTTAAACTCCCTGCCTGTCTGTGTTTACTCAGTACGGGAAGATCAGCATGTAATAAAATCAGGCCGGTTTCTCTAATTGTTCAAAAACCATGTACTGCTGATCCAGGCATCAACTGCTACCTCTCCATACAATGTAAAACGTATATACATGAATAGGGCCGATGTACGAATTTGTTCTAGGAGAGTCAGTTCCTCCAATCGTTTCTATGTATCCAGCGCATTGGCATCAATGCCTCCAATACCAGTCTCCGGCACTTTGCCCGTTAGCCAGCTCGAGATGATTCAGCGGGGAATCTATCTGGCGATGCAAGCTGAAACTAGAGCAGTATCCTGCGATCCGTTTGGAGTCTCCGTGAGAACTGTAAAGTGTTAAAACAAAGTCCTGGGTTTGGAATTCGGACTTTTTACCATATGTGGAATCGAAAGATCCGGCAGACCAGCCGACATAGCCCAGATAGACGTCCGAATTCGCACTGTAACTGAAGTCAGTCTCTGCCATCATGGCCAAAAGGTCTCATACTTGAGATATGCGATCTGCTGGCACAGATAAGTTTCGCACGAAGCAACGTTCCCGCCACCTGTCTCGGTGTTCAATGCTTGTCGGCCCTCTGATCGCAGCCATGTAGCCAGAGGCGCAAAAGCACCATCGATATTATTTGTGACACACTCCGAGTGGGTACCGGAGTTGTCGCTATCAAGGTACTTATGCACATCGAAAACTAAGTTGGTGGTGCTGCCATCGAGGTTCGTAACTGCTGCAAGCGCCGCTGCTGAGCCGGACGAGATGAAAGTTCCTGCACTGGTGTAGCCAGTGCCTGGGAGGAGGACTTGAAGTGTTTCAGCTCAGTTATCGCCTGTACAGGTTGAGAAGAATTGCGATACTCACTCATTTGACTCGTTGCGCCCGCTTGGCGAATTGCTGTAACTGCAGCTTGAACTGTTGTAGCCCAGGTAGGGACATCAAGATCGTGGGGCTCGTTCATTACTCCAAAGATGATCTTCGACTGGCTCTTGTATTTAGCTGCAAGTTGCGTCCCTTGGTACCAAAGGAGTCAGCAATGGCTTCATCAATAAATACTGGGTGTTGACATTGGTTCAGATAACTACCGCCGCTGAGATCTCCTCAGGTAGAAAGATTTGGGTTCCGCTAATACCTACAGAGATTCGTGAACTGGGCATTCGTTGGGCCACCTTGTCCAATAATACCTCCGTTCCATCGCGCATAGTTGTGGATATCTACGATGCAGGAAGCTCCTGTAGACAAACAAGCTTGGACGAGTTGATCGTACTTTCCGGAGTTTGTTGCATCCAATGTTCCTCCCAATACATTGTTGACGAGATATTGCCAGCCGACAGGTAACCTGAAAATGTTAAGGTTGTCGTTGTTGACAAAATGCGACATTTGACCGGCCTGAAAGGTCGTATTGTTAGTCTCTTGCTCCTAAAGTCAAGCAACAAGGACAACTCACCCCATCAGGGCCTCCAAGAGCTGCTAATGGTGGAGCTACGTCTAAGAGGTTGTCACTCCCATCTGTGGTGCACCCGAAATCGAAACCTGCGATATTCACACCCGCTGTAGACTAACTCAGCAAGGTTCGGCTCCATCATTTGGAGCGCTCTCGAGTTACCATATTGGACCTTTCCAGTCGCACTAGCGCTTGCCGAGCTGGCAGAGGTTTTGCTTGTGCTTCCACTCTTTGATGTACTTGTGACCATGCTCGTAGTTACAATAGCGCTTCCAGGAAGGCATTGTGAGTAATATTGGTTACTGTATGTGCAAGTGTATCCAGAAACGCAAGTAGTGGATCCAGTCCAGCCTGTCCCTCCACCTAACTGTCATCAGCTCGGGCTCTCTCAGCAATTGGGAATCCCTATGCGTACACTGGCCCCACGCCACTTGTTGGGCGGAGGAAGCGAGCAAGATGCTCGAGACAATAGCGATTTTCATTTTAGAGTAGAATCCAGCAATTCAAAGATATCCGAAATCAGATACATGAGTAGAGTATCCCTCTATCTTTAAGTACGAGGCTTGTGGGAAATCAGCACAGATCAAACTAGCAAGATTCAGCGTTTACTTGGATCTTGCATAAAATGACGGACCGAGTGCCGCACCGATCCAATGCGTTCCACTTTAACTCGCTCATCTGACTGTGTCAAATTTCGTAAAAGTCGTGATACTAAACAGCAAGTCACCTTTGAGCTGCCTCATTTATATTGCCGACCTAAATCAGGCCTTTGCTCAAAGCTCTTCCAAAGAAGCAGTGTTCAGGGATCAATGCCACTTTCCCTCCCATATATCAAGCCAAATCAGCAGTCTGATGATCCCAGCTTGTATCAGGGAATTCTAATTTGATGTTCCAGTAGCTCCCATACTCGATAACCGTTCATATGCTTTTAAGCATTGGTCAGGGGTACAGTCTGGGATATATGCCGGATAATGTGTGGAGCCAGCATTCGGATCTCAACCCCTGATTACCCCGCCATTGGGCTGCCGCCCAGAATGCCACAAAGTTATTATTTATCCGACCATGCCGGAAAGGTCACCTCCGTGATCAGGTTATTTAATCCTGGTTGATACGTTTCGAGTGAAATGGGACGAGCAAGTTTGCATAACGGCTCTAAGTGGACAGTAAGACCCCGAATGATGATCCTTGTCACCGAATAATCTGCTGCATTGATTATGATTTAGTGGTTCATATAAATTTCAATGCTCAATGTAGGTAAGGATTACTGATAAAGCTTGATTTTAACAAGGAATTTGTCACCTTTGAAAATGGAGTGGGCACAGGTCTTCTATATGTAACTAGTTTGAAAATACTCAAGCATTCCTAGTCGTATCCATCGAACCAATATGTCACCGTTAACGTAGTGTTTTTCGGTCTGGGATCAACAGTATATGTGCGATATGGCTTAAATATATACTTGAGAATAGAATATGTACAGTTTTGAGAATCCCCAATGTTGCTATCATCAACGAGCGTCAAAGATCATTTAATACCGACGCTTTCCTATTCTTTGAACCCTCCTTTAGAAAGATGGATTGGCATTCGTCAACAATTGCTCGAAGTAGGCCTCGAACCAAGTTCCAGCTTCAGGCGCAGGCTGGAGAGCATCGGAAAGACCACAGTGGTAATCATATCGAGTAGCAGATGTGTTGGAAGTACCCTTGGGCAAGATTGTTAGCATGAGATTTCAAATCAAAGTGGGAAGACTTACATCGCATTCTCCACCTGGCTTAACCCAGACGAACGCATCCTCAAGGGCGTTGCCGGTGTTAGTGGTGGGGTGAACACCAAATCCAGTGCCTTTGACATTGCACCAATCACCCCAAGCCTGTTGAGAAGTAGGCTGTACTCCATTTCGGGCTGTTCTCATCGTCAGATTTTGTACAAATGCTCCATATTAATTAGGCCACTTACAAGTATCAGTAATAAAATGAGCTGGGAATCCGGCGGAGGTCAAGAGAGGAGCCAGTGCATTAACATAGTCTTGCTCGTCGCAGTTGGAATCGCCCTGTGTGTATGATGGGCACGGAGAGACAGACCATGCGTTATAATTTGCGACGTTGGTGGCGAGTCCTCTGACTTGAGCAGGGCTGCCAGCTGCTTGCCAGACTTGGGCAAATAGAGTTGCAGCAGGGCCAATGTTCGCAGACCAGCCGAGCCAACCTGCATGACCGGCATCGAGATACATGGAAACATTCGGCAAGTTCAACTGCGAAATGGCATACTCGACGCATTGCTTATAGGCAGCTTCTGCATTGGCACATTTGGCGACGCTCAAGTTGGTAACCAGGTTGGCCAGGGAATCAGGTTCGATGACAAGAATTACCTTAACATCAGAGTAGGTGACCAAAAGTGCCTTAATTGCATCAATGTATGCATAGTAATCGGCAACTCCCCCGTCCGCAATGGTATATTCTCCGTTCGAGGCGGCCGCAGCGCAATCACGGTCTGGAAGATCATAGACGACGAAGGTTCCGGCCACTGGCGGGCTCGCGCCAGCTAGGTTCAAAGCTCTGATATTCGCAAGGAACGTGCCCATCAACGGGACTTTAGATGCAGTGTCTCTGTGATCAGGATCAGCTTCTGTTTCATTTATGAGCGAATCGCAAGATTTACAGCCAAACAAATGTAGGGACCTTTGCGACTGCCGCAGCCTTAGTCGCCATAGCTCCGGTAAGGGATGGAATAGCAGAAGCGGAGATCTCTGAAGCGTAGTATGGGTTGGCGTAAAGTGCAACACCCGAGAATGGATTGCCAGAGGCCGCAGCAGTGGTTGAACCACCTGTCACCGAGGAGGTTGTTGGAGTACCTGAGGTTTTGGAGGTCGTCGAGGCAGCCTTTGACGAAGAAGTACTTTTTGCAGTTGTGGTAGCAGTTGTGGTAGCTGTTCCTGGAAGACATTGAGAGTAGTATGGGTTGCTGAAAGTGCAAGTGTATCCAGAGATGCAAGTCTATTGAGTCAGTCTCTGACAAAAATACTGAATGGCCCAGTTGATGTAATTTCTCAGTCGAAATTTGCTTCAAAATATAGGTTTCTTACAGTCGGACCAGTCCAACCAGTTCCGCCACCTGAGCGGTGTCAGTATAGTTTCCAGCATGATTGAAGGGGTTCAAGAGCATAACTAACATTGCCCCCAAGCTCCTGACTGGCTGCGAGCTACGCCGACCATGGCAGTAGCTACGAAAAGAATGTTCTTCAATCCCATGTTGAATGTTGTACGACGAGAGGGCAAATACTGAAAAGCTTAATGAAGGAACAGAATAGAGCGCATCATATGAGGACTTTATATGGATTGAGAGGCAGAACCAAACAATCTGGCCCACAAAGGCATCAGGTACGGAACAACGCAGCCGGCTTGCCAGATATCTGCAAATAGCCTGAGCTCGTATAGTACTAACACTTGAAAGCACGTTTGAGGAACATATCCATTTGGTGTCAGGAACGACTGTATTCCGATTGGTTTATATGTAACTGCTTGATACCCGGTAAGGATTCACGACTGGGGACACCACAAGGCTCACATCACCGCAAAAGCAAAGAAGGAGCTTTGGATATCTCCTGAACATGTTGTTTTGTCTCTTCCAAAGATACGCCCAAGTGAAATGCGTAATCTTCGCCCAGTTAAGTGTCAAGAAGACTTACGGACTCTGGGTAACAGCCGAAGAAGAGCTCAACATTCTTTATGAAGTTACGAGCAGGAGGAATGGACGGCCCGACAAAGCGTCATTAAATCTTGTGACAGCAGACAACTTTTTCCCGCGTTCGATAGCACCGAGTTTGTGGCTGCGGAATTCGAGGCCACTAAGCGAAATCTTGTCATTGGCAATATGCCAATATCAACGGGGCATTTGGCATTATCCATGAGATCCAGGAGGACCAGCCGTGTAATGTAAAGTGCGGAGCCGGAAGGAACCTGCGGAGGACTCAGGAGCAGAAACTAGCGTTTTGAAGGATGAGCAGGGAACTGACTCAAAGCACTATAATATAGTGCTTTTTCGACCCGTGCTTTCGGCATGGGGATTGATCGTGTTCAATATCGATCAATATCCCACCATTTGACTGGCCCTATGAGGCTACTACTCCACTCTCTTGGAGAGACAAGTAAGCCCGAAAGGATACTCGAGAACCTTCACGTAACACTTGCTAGCCGTGAATGGAAAGAGAAGCTTAAGTTGAATGATTATCATATCCCCGTCCTTCTCGACGGCTGATGATGTTGAAAGATTATCCAGATCGCCACGATGGTACGCTCTACGGTGTCCTCATGTCCGGGGTCTAGCGCCTTGGCAGATCTTAAATGACACGGAAAATTATCCCGCTCTCGACCCTCCGATACATGCATACATACCCCGTAATTACAACCGCATATTGTGTGGTCTGGGTCATGTAGATCACGCATAATGTATTGAGTCAATCATCAATAGTTTGGGAAGGCAAGGCCCGATTCTCCGCCAACTTTCGATCTTCCAAAGACATATTTCTGGACAAACAGGGCAACTTTCAGAAATACTTTCTCGGCAGGCATTGCAAATGGTCAAATTTCGTCATTTTCCTTCAAGCATGGAAGTATCTGGCAACAGAGTAAAGAAAATATGTTGACCAGCGTTACGCAATCTTCATAGCCCCGCATCTTCAGCCCCCACCACCACTGCACTTGAGAGCAAGCCCTTGTTTGGCATAGAGCTATCGAAATCATTTATAACACTGTGTTAAGAAAACATGAAACAGCATAAATATCCTAGCTCACAAGACTACCGTCATTTGCTTATGATATTCGTACGAAGAAATCTATTTCTATGCGTACTTAATTTGATCTGTGTTTGTTTCATCCTTCAATCAGAGCGTCACATTAAAAGAGGCATGCAGATTCTCGTAGAACAATTTGTGTGCAGTTGATTGCGATGAAAAGGCCGCAAACTGTCAATCATTTTCTGTGTGAGCCAGAAAGGCATATCCGCGGGCACTATGTGAACCTGCGTCGAAATCTCAAGGCCTTTCCTTGCTCTCACGCTTCCTGCTCGTCACAATGAAGCCTGCTCCTCTTATTCTCAGTCTTGTAGCCGCTGTCGGCCATGTTTCTTGATATCATAAACTCATATTAGTTCGATTATTTTTAAACCATCTCTCTAATCGCTGCTTCAAGATATTTTCGAAATGCTCGCAGCCAACGGGGAAGGAAGCATATTCAGCTTACGGGTGTGTTCGTAAGAACACTAATTACAACTCTCCCGTGAACAGTACGCATGCCTGAATCTTCTTGGCTCGTCAGCTCACTCATGCTTAACAAACCTTACAACCAACGATTTTGGATGTAATATTGGTGGCGAAGAGGGTACTGTTACAGAGACCGTCTCAGTGATACCTGGCTCCACAGTTGCATCCACAGTGGAAATCGCAGTCTACCACGATGGAACTCTCTCAGTCTATATGGTATAAGCTTCAACTACTACGGCTGGATTCGATGGCTCTAGTGATATGTGCTTCAGGATTCTCGACATTGCGCCGACCTTTTCCTGGCAGAATCTAGACTCTGAATCGTGAGTTAAAAACATTCATTTTGTCATCTTTATAGCCTCTATCTGTAAGTATGAGCTGAGAGGATGCAGAAGCGTGAACCTTCGATCTTCCCATTTATAACCCCAACGGCGATACCTCCATTTTCAATAATTAGACATCAGTAATCCTTGGCCTGCCGGTTTTCCGCAGTTTTACATCAAATGCTCTCAAATAAAGACTACTGGTGGTAGATCGACAATACTAGATACCACATTTGCGATTCTATGTGCTTTCACGAACACCGATCCTAGCTATATATTGTCAATATTTACCATGACTTCACCAACTACACTGTCCCAGGCCCTGCTATTGCTACTTGCTAGATGCCTGTTGTGGTAAAGGAATATACTATGCTGGGATAGAACCTTTAACTGCTCTTGACAGTTTTAGAAGAGCTGGAAACTTGGAAAGTAGGTCTTCCTGCTGTGCTGAGACGGGGAAGAGGTATTGGCAGAGCTCGTGGCTTTGAGGACTTATTTTCTGAATGTATACACTTAATCTCCTTTAAGGCGATCCTTCAATTCAGGATTTTATTCGCATTGTGTCCTTGTTGGATTCCGCATTGCTTGAGATTTCGTAGTTGCGAGTATGTCTACAAAGGACGCGCAAGTCTGTAATAATGCTTCCGCCGTCAAACCATAGCGCCGAGAACCTCAGGGATTGTGAGTAAGTGGCAAGCATTGAGAAGTTCAGATTCTCAATGACAGACTTACATGCATAGTGCCAGGTACCGGCATGAATCTGTCGCGGCGTTCAAGTACCGGTTCAGCGACGGGGCAGCAAGCCCAGACCACCAAGTCGTCATTTTCAGCACCCTGACGAATCTGTGGCGGTCCGGCGGTCCGTTCATGGCATCACAGCCTTTAAAATGTTATTCAGGTCAGGCGGTGTTTGAAGTACAGATTGACAAGTCATGGGCACTTGGTTGGGATAAATTGAGGTGGCTAGCCTGCTCTGAGATTGGTGGGGCAGGGCAGGTAAGGGGAAGCCTCGCTTAGATTCCGGGTATCGAAGCCCTTCTACCCCTTGTTTACATTTGCGGCAGAAGCAACAGGAAGCACGCCTGCTAGGTTCCCCGGATCGCTTTGGTGACCCCCTAGAATTGGTTTCAAAATCAAGCAAAGGGAGAAACAATATTTAAGGGAAAATAAATCGAGGTGAAAGTGGCCCTGAGTCTCACTGATCTCGGGCGGCTATGCCATGTCTCCTTACAGTGCCTGAAAGTACGAAGTAGAGGGCTTAAAAAGATGAGCTCGGATCAATCTTCCTTTCCAAAAACAAATTCTTGGAGAATTTACTCCCATAGTTGGGACAGCGGATTTCCGCTATTGGAAGACAAGCGCGTGTCAAACTTCGTACAAGCTTTACTCTCGTTCGTGTTCATGTGCTGGTGGGAGTATGATAATCGTTGGCGATTCTCAGGTGATTCAGTTCTTGCATCTCCAGGCAAAGTAACTCGAACTTTAAAGGGAATGCCGTATTATAAACTTGCTGAAAGATTGTTGGGAAAGATGAGGCGAAGGTGAGCTCCCGAAGTAAACTGGCGGGGACGGTTCACCTACAGAAGATTCCATATTCAGCCCAATCAGCAGACGAGGAAGAGCAATTGTATATCTTCGTTGATAAGCGTACTTGAAAGCGTCCTAATCTTGGTCCTTGGAAGTTCGTCATCGCGAACCAAAGATAATGATGGTAAAGTGGCCCTCGGACTCGCAATGTCAAGTGACTTGTTACTACTGTGGATGTCAGCAAACAACTTGATCAACACAGCGGCGTTGGTCAGATGCGAATATTTCTTGCTTCTTCTCAAGAGACATCACACGAGGTCATATTTTGCGGAAACATGTCCAAATCACACGACAGTTCCATGTAACATGATCCGCTTCGTTGTCCAACCTAGCCCAACCTACGAGAAGTTCCAGGAACTCGATTCCAGCTGAAATGAGGACAACTATTGAGAATACAAGGTATTACAGCAGTTGCTTGGGAGGCCGCTACAGGGGTAGTACTATACATCCTTAGATCTTTTGACAGACAACTTTCAGCAAAGTCCGGACGGTCGATCTAGAGGTTTACTCAAATCGATCGAGTAACAGGAACAGCGAGAAAAGAAAGGCTTTGGGGTGTTTCGGAATTTTATCCAATTAATTTCCCGGATAGAGGTCGGCTGAGGAAGCTTGGATAGCTGCCCGCGGCGACGATAAACATCGGCCGGATGATTTGATTCGTCGGCCAGAACGCTTGGTGCCCGCGGCCTCGTGAGACCGCGCTGTACAGACAGCTCCGACGTGGGGTTTGCACATCTATACTTTTCATCCAGTCTTTCCTCCCAAGATATATTGATCGTGGCTAGCCTGTCGAAGCTGCATCGAATCTTCCAAAGATCCCGCGCTAAGAGTTCAAGAGTTGAACGGCGCGAGATAGGCCCCAGACTTTTCCCTCAAACTTCTCAAGAGGCCAGGGCACAGCTCGTAAATATCCTACAATCGTGTTATAGATGATCTTATTGTACATAAAGTCATCTTTATATAATATATCCAATGCGCACCCCCCATGATGAGGAACCCGATTCCAACAAGATCGGCTCCTCATCTCAAGAGCCATATCTTGGCTCTTTCAACACTGTTGAGGATGACCAAGAAACAGCTCCGCTACTCGTTGGTTCATCCGCACGGTTTCAGCGAACCAGACGTCATACCAACGACACTTTGGGAAGTACTTTTGGTTTACAGCCCGACGAATTTTCTGCAAGATTTCGAGATAGCCGTCGAGTGTATCATTCGTCAGACGAATCTCTCTTCTTCGATATCATTATGGAGAAGGTCAAATCTACAAAGTTCTCCCACTTTGTGGATAAATTGGCTGTGGAGAGCGAACCTGGCTTGACCAATGCCCAACTCATGCTCAACAACCATGATTTGAAGCCCGTTGAGCCTGAGAGAAGACAATGGGGACCTTGGAACTTTGTGGGATTCTGGGTTGCCGACTCTTTCAATATTGTGAGTTTTGCATTTACAATAGAGCTTAAGGCTGCACATCATGTATTGACATATGTCTCAGAATACATGGATGATATCGAGTTCCATGATCGTTGTATCTGCTGGATCCGGTGGCCTCTCATGGTGGCAATCATGGCTCTGCGTCTGGTTCGGATACGCCATTGCTGCTTGCTTTGTCTGCATCACTGGAAGAATCGGGGCTACATATCATATCTCTTTCCCCATTGTCTCCAGAGCTAGTTTTGGAATATGGGGAGCATTATGGCCAGTATTCAACAGAGCGGCAATGTCTTGCATTTGGTATGGAGTGCAAGCTTGGATCGGTGGAGAGTGCGTCCGCCTCATGATTTGCGCAGTTGTGAGTTACTTTCCGTAATCATTTGGAGGACCGATACTAAATCACCTATTATTCCAGTGGCCCAGCTTCTACAATAGTCAGTATCTCCAAGCTTACTAAGGCCTCTGCCTATTTCCAATGTGAGCTATTGCTGACTTTGAGATCTTTACAGTCCCTAATGGGATTCCCCACTCTGGCACAAACACTAGGGACTTCATTTCATTCTTCATCTTCTGGCTCTGCTCTCTCCCGGCCATCTGGTTTCCCGTCCATAAGATTCGCCATTTGTTTACGCTCAAGGCCTTCGTTGTTCCGACAGCTGGCTTCTCTTTTTTCATATGGGCAATAGTCCGTGCTAAAGGAATTGGACCTATCGTTCACAAACCTGGAAGTGCCTAGTAAGTCTTTTCTGAGACATTGTTTTTCTGATTCCGTTTCAAATTATGTTCGAGATTCTTGATTTACGTTTATTGTATACTATCTCGAAAGGAAGTGATTCTAACTTTGGGCTCTGTTTCAGTGGTTCTGAGCTTGCCTGGGGAATAGTCACCGGCATCATGTCTGCTATCGCCAATTTCGCTACGCTCATCGTGAACGTCCCAGATTTTGCTCGTTTTGCGCGCAAGCCCAAGGATGCTTTATGGTCACAACTTATTACTATCCCTGTCGGTTTCGCCATCACCTCATTCATCGGTATCATTGTCTCCTCCTCCTCAACAGTCATCTTCGGGCAAGCGATCTGGAACCCCCTCGAACTTCTGCAATCATTCCTAGATGAAGGCACCCATGCGAACCGAGCCGGCGTCTTCTTTATAGCCATGGCTTTCGCTCTCGCACAACTTGGAACAAACATTGCAGCCAATTCCGTATCAGCCGGTACCGACATGACTGCTCTCCTTCCACGCTACCTCAACATCCGTCGAGGAGGCTACATTTGTGCACTTGTTGGGCTCGTAATGTGCCCATGGAACTTGCTCTCCACCACAAACAACTTTACGACTTACCTGTCTGCCTATTCCGTCTTTCTCTCCTCGGTTGCGGGTGTCATAGTGTCGGACTATTATTTCGTTCGCCACGGTTACCTTCAGATCAAGGACCTCTATTCTGCAAAGAAGACTGGACCTTACTACTATATCGCTGGTTTCTCGTGGAGAGGATATACAGCATACATCTGCGGTATTCTCATCAACATCGTTGGATTTGTGGGAGCGATTGGAAAGCCTGTGCCCATGGGTGCAACCTATATCTACCGGCTCAATTTCTTCTGCGGCTTCATTATCGCATCTGGTACGTACTACTTGCTTCACTGCTTCCACCCAGTCCCTGCGACTTCAGACGCCTGGTGTGAAATCGGCGACGAGATCATCGATCCTCGCATGGCCTACAACACAGATACTAGTAGCGAGTACGACGAGGAGGGAGAGGCTGAAGATGCGGAGTTCAAGGGTGGCGAGGTCACCGAGTCTGCACATGGAAAGAGGGATTTGGAGGTGTGAATGAAAGGTTACTTGGAAGCTTTCACGATTTATGAATGGGCTTAGACTGGAACTCAACAGCGATACCCTTCCGTTCGAGTATAAATGGGCTTATTGGATTGGTTTAGAGTGCATCTCGAGATACCTAGAATATTAGAATTCCCGACCCACCAAGAACAACCTTCCGAGTGGATTTGATATGATGATGAAACTTCGAGACCCCTTCTGTGGATCCTGATTCAAGAGCCAACCGACCCGATGACGACAAGTGATGAAGGGTATGAAATGCTATAGAATCCGCGGACGTCCAAAGAATTGTTTTCTTTACGATCAGCACTCTTTCTTGCGACATACTAAAGCCAGCAGGGTGAATGCAGAAGTGCCTAGCACGCACGCACCACATGAAGATGCTTCTCTGAGCGCTTCCCTCGAGAACTACTAGTTCCTAGTCCCACGAACCTCGTGAAACATTCAAACAGACGCGTCTAGGAACTCGAAACGCCAAACAAGTAGAACAACGAGACGACAATCACCAAAAGATACGGCCCGCCAAGCCATCCCGACGGACCACCGCGCCTGTCTCGTGTTTTCTACACGCGAACCCCCACCCCCCTCCGTTCTAATTGGTTGCCATCACCATCTCCTCCGGCGCAACTCACTGGCTTCAACGCTCCACCGCCCAGCACTTCACCGTGCAGCAGTAGCAATGTTTCAAGAGAAATCATTGGTCGGCGGCGAGGATCGTCGAAACATCTGCGGATATCCAGCCACCAAGGCATGCAGGCCGCTGCAGAGCCAGCACTGCGCCGCTTTTCGTCAGTCCATAGGCGCGAGCTTCCACGCTGGCATATTGCTGTCGCGATCGTGACATTCTCGTGTTTATGGTTGTTTTTGTGGGCGAAGGTGCATTAGGATGGTTAACGATGTTCAACAGCATCAGTGAGTCATAGAGGACGTCACGTGAGGAAACTGAGGGATTAATGGGCAGAGGGGAGGAGAGATGCCTATATGATGGGGCCGCTGAGCTGGCCCGATGTTTGTTTACTTGTTTTTCTCTTGAGATGTGGTGTGGTTGAAATCGGTGTATGTTCGCTGTTGTCTTGAGTACAAGAATTGCGGCTCAACATCATCAAAGACTTCAACTCGAGATCAAGGACAACGTTTCAACTTCATTTAATCAATCTCTTGCCTTCACATACTCTTTGCGTCCTGCGCATTGTTGAAGATCACACCCCGCTATAGCCCTATTCCCTCCTCGAACGATATGCGCAAGTTATGGCCTTCGCTAGCCCAACCTTCCTCCGCCTTTGGCGGGACGAAGGGATACGATCAGCTCTCGTTGCGAACTTGGACACAGCTACTATCTGCGCCTTGCGCCTCACATCAACGGGAAGTTGCAATGTTACAACACAAATTCTTTTCAAGAGAACCCGCTTGACCTTCACACCAAGCTCTCTCACCCGTCCCTCCCGCCTCGAAGCGCTCGGCCGAATAGGACACCATATCGAGCACTTGACATTCTCCATGCCTCACAGTCCATCGACCTTCCTTCCACCTCTTCTGAATCCCCTCACTGGTCGAGAGGTTAACTTTCTATACACACCCCATACATCTACCGCCTCTGTTGTCCAGCGTCCAAAATATGGATCACCAGAATTATGCGACGTGCTGACCCAGCAATTCCCTCCGATATTCCACGCTGCTACCAATGTCCCGGCATTCATCAACGCATTGTCGCAGCTGCCCAATCTTCGACATCTCACCATCTCATGCCCCGGCCAAGATGCAGCTCAGAGATATCGTCGCGATGCAGTCGACTATGCACTCATAAGCTTGCGCATTGCGATTGAACGAGCCCCCCTCCTGCGTCTGGAGAAGCTCTCTTTGAGTCACATACATCCAGCAGCGCTTGTCTACCTCCGTCACATGCCAGGATTCGGCTGCACTCCATCAGCCGGTCGCAGGTGGAAGCAGATTAAGAAGCTGTACATCGCCATGGATTCCTGGGACTTTCAGGGTCCAAGACAAGGACTTGATCATCTCAAGATCCTTGACGATTATATCCGTACTTTCTCATCCAACCTCGAGAAAGTGAGCTTCGGTTGGAATGGGAGAAGAGGGCCTTGCCCGTTCACGCTCTTTACCGATCCCTTGTTCGCACCTCCTAGGAAGATGGTGAAGCTCTTTGCGGAGGTCACGTCGCCAATGTCACCATTGCCAGCTCCACCTGCCCGTCCTGCGATGAGTTTCCCCAAGCTCCGCTTCATGCAAGTCCGTAATGCCACCATGTCATCAGAGCAAGTGGCGGACTTCGTTCTTGAGCATCGCCATACCGTGCGCGAGTTCGATTTTGAGAACGTATCGTTGATCAACGGTGGCACGTGGGAAGATGCTTTGGAACCATTAACCAGAATGAGCGGGAACGATGAGTGGTTATCACAGCAAAGCGGCTCCGAGGTCGAAAGCGAGTCAAGCTTTCAAAGCAATGAGTATTTGGATTATCTGGAGCAGCTTGAGGAGTTGGACACCGAGGAGGTCATTGATACGCCGGCCGAGATGAAAAGGAACTCTATCCATGTCACCAAGCTCAAGAAGAATCGACATCGCAGAAAGAGACGTAAGCACAAAGACAAGACGGTGCCCATCCAGATATCTGCTCCTATGCCTATCTCGGCGCCTCTGGTCGACTACTTGCAGCCCACCACTTTCGACCCCAGTTTGCAAGGTGTTCGACGCAATGTACAGCAGGATCAAGCGCAACAGGAGCTGGCTGACGATCCCGAAAAGCGTGTTTCAGCGTTGAAGAGGGCTAGGGAGGCAGTGTTGAAGCAGCTTAGCAAAGAGTTCTGCAGGAACCAGGAGAGGAAAGAGCATTTCAGGGGCTTTCTGAAGAACACGTGTTCGACTGGGAGGAAAGAGCGGGGAATGATGGGCTACCAGAGCAGTACTGCTCTGGTCCCTCTGATGTTCAGCCGGTATTAGTGGCTGGCTTCGTAACGGCCGTATTTGTTGAATAGTTATGACATATTGTAAGCAATAACGAATAATGAACCTTTAAATGCCATAGAACAGTCTACTTCTTGATGCCATGTGAATGATTCCTCAAAGTTCAGATTGCGTACTTCGTCGTTTGGAGACAGAGCTTGGATGTCACATGCGTTGGTATAAATGGATCTGGTAGCGCATGTTCTCCAATGAGATGGGATAGCGGAGGCCTTCAGGAAGCCTGAACCATTCAGAGTCTTCAGAGACAATTTTCTGCCAGCGGGCAGCAGTCTCACCACCTCTACTTTTCTCCGTCTCCAACAATGTGTGATCCAGCAGCCATTTCATAGGATACTTCTTTGCCTCGGATCCAACGATTGTTTCCGAGTAGCTACCGGGGCTATCTACAGCTAGTAGCAACGTGCCAGGTTTGCTGGCGAGTGTCAGATTGAGAAGAAACGTGGTTGTTTTCGCGATTGATGTCGTGTAAAGTTCGTTGAGTGTGAAAAGAACAGTGAGGAGCATTGGTTGTTGCCCAAGTAGGTCTGAGAGCAAGTTCGAATCTAGCGTCAGAATATCCGTCGAGTGATATGTCATGCTCATGCTTCCGGCGGAGATGAGCGATAGGTTTGCTTCCCTGGCGGATGAACTTGCATATTTCGATAATGGTGGCGGAGATATAAGGCCCTGATAGAGCTTGTCGACGACGTTTCCCCACGCAGCAGTATCAAGCAGGTGCAGATCAACCTTTGTGCCCCGGTCCGAGACGGATAAGCTCGAGGGCCCTTCGACAATGCCGGAGACAACATTCGGATCATCCTTGGCAATTATTTCTTGCAGGTACCGTATAAATCCACCAACCGCAACAACTTCCCCAGCACCGCCACCGAAAGAAACAACCCGTAACGTGCGTTTGAGAGAACTCGGGCAATCAGCTTCCCCGTGAGTAGTGATTGCGGCTAAGTGTTTCCTCAAATCAATCAAAATGGTAGCGTAACAAAGTGCTCTGCCTGGACTCCATCGAGCCGAGTAAGCCTCGAGATTGTCTTCCTTGCCGAATGCAGCTGTGAAGTCTCTTTCGTAAAGCGCTGCTTTCACGCTTTGCAGTAAAGATTGGAGAGTATCAGATGTCAGGATTTCAGTAAATGAATCCTTGAAAACATTCAGGAGTAGTTGCTGCAAGTCGAGGGGGAGAAGTGGGACTGGTGCGGCATTACTCGTGTCTGCTGGTCGAGGTTTTGCCTTAGGAGGCTCTGTCTTCTTAACGAAACCTGGGCCCTTCCATCCAGGCCTAGACGGCGAATCTTTACCGACAACTTTGCCGTAGTCTTTCCCGAACTTGCCATTCTTTCCCATCTTGAGGGTGTGGTTGGGAAATTTGAAGAAATTTGTGACAAGTTTGCCTTGAATCACGAGAATATTTATTCTCGCTTCTTAGCGCCAATTTCCATTTAATGTAGAACAGTTCCATAGATCATAGAAGTATCCTACGGCTAAAAATATTAAAACATTCATTCTTTTAGTATCCATATACTTGATCAAAAAGTTTTGTCTGATGATGTTGCAATTTTTGGAGACGGGGGGCAGAGGCATAGCAACGAAATGGATACTTCGGATCAAGCAAGTCCTAGGGAAACCTCATGCATAACTCAATCAGTTGTACATACTCTGTCAGGCTACAGATATTATAAATATCAAAGCCATTTACAATCATAATAATGAACACAGTCATGGATAACTTCGAAGCGCAGGTCGAAGGCTTTATTGAATTGCTTCAATCACCTGAGCAGGCTAATGAGACCTGCTTTATGACAAATTTTTTATGTTTGATGCTATTGTTACTACAGCAATGCCTGATTCACAAATGCCCCTGGTATTCCCTGCACATGCTAGCGAGCCATTTCAACACCTAAATGAGTTTCTATGACTTAGGCTCTTAGATCATCAGTCTCTCAACTTTGTCCTTCAAGCTGCGGATCTGGTTCATGAGATCACTGGCCTCATTCGTGGTAATAGAGGCAGCGATAACAGCACGAGAGACACCGCAAGCACGTCCAAGAGCGGTCTTGCTCGGGACGTAGACATAGGCGACGTTCTTATCTTCACACAAGAGCGGGAGATGGAGGAGGATCGCAAGAGGAGCAGTGTCGGCTGCGAGTATGATGATCTCGGAGATACCTCGATTCAAGGTCTTCGTCGCCTCGTTGGCACCTTTCTTCAATTGGCGATAGTGAGATGCTTGTTGGACAATGTCGAGAATTTCTTGCGTGAGAGCTGTGGAAGAAAAGCAGTCAGAATTTTAAGTCATACGCGGAGAAGACGCCAGCTCACCTGCATCTGCAACGGGCCAAGCAGCGGATCCGTTCTGTTCGTCTGCCATTTTGACTTGACTTTAGATTTCTCTGAGGTCGAATCAGTGTGGTTTCGCAGGAAGGGACATCCCAATGGAAGCTTACCTTGAGCTTTTATTCAAGTTGTATTCGCAGAGTTTCGGGGTGTAAACGACTTTAGCAGGGTTCCTTGCGTTGGCTCGCCCTGTATGAAATGTGAAATCCTGTCGTTGTGGTAAACTTCTCGAATCTGGGTCGTTCAAAAAAAAGGTCAACCCCAAGTCAAAAATCTTGACATTGTGGCGCTAACATTTGATTGGCTCAAAGCTATGATCTAGCCGACCACGCCTTCGACTCTGCCTTTCTCGAAGAACCTCCATTACAACAACACTCATCTTGATTTCATCACGCCCCCCCTCCACTCTCAATCATCAAGCTTTGTCAAGGTCCTAGAACACCTCTGCTCCTCCAATCTCAGCTTCACAGTCCCGTCAAGATGTCTGACCCCATCAACTATGTCAATTGGTGAGTTTTTCAGCCCTTGCCCCCGACCTTCCACTTCAGTATCGGATAAGCTTCATCACGAAGTCAAGTCTGCCATGCGCTGTATCAATTCGTAGCGGATCATCTTGTGTGCATATACTGACGGTTTTTTTGCAGCCCGGTGTACGCGGTTAGTGTCTCTATGCTCTGTCGAGCTTCTCTTCCCAATCGATCGCTCAACCCACCTTGATGGAATCGAATCCATATTATCAAGGTTCATCAGACTGACATTCGATATACAGCCATTCTTTGGTGCGATGGGCTGCACAGCCGCCATTGTCTTCACCTGCTTCGGTGCTGCATATGGAACCGCCAAGTCTGGTGTCGGAATCTGCGCAATGGGTGTTCTCCGACCAGACCTGATCGTGAAGAGTATGTTCTACAGCAGACGCTTGTGAAGAATAGAACGGAAGGCTGACATGTGAGCCAGACATTGTCCCAGTCATTATGGCTGGTATTATCGGTATCTACGGCTTGGTCGTTTCTGTCCTTATTTCGGATGGGCTCAAGCAACAACTGCCTCTCTACACTGGTTTCATTCAACTCGGTGCTGGTCTCAGTGTCGGTTTGGCTGGTTTGGCCGCTGGTTTCGCTATTGGTATTGTTGGTGATGCGGGCGTGAGGGGTACTGCACAACAGCCTAGACTCTTCGTGGGAATGATTCTTATTCTCATTTTCGCTGAAGTTTTAGGTATAGCTCCCTACGATATGAACAGAATGAGCAATAAATACTGATGAATTGCAGGTCTTTACGGCTTGATCGTCGCTCTTCTGATGAACTCGAAAGCCAGCTTGGACGTCGTATGTTAAGCGGGCTTATAGGAGAGACAGCGAGGGCACAAAGACAATATGCTGCGCGCACATCCTCTGCTGCAAATCTCTATGAATACTAGGTGATGGAAGGGAATTAGTGGAGGTCTTAAAGGGTGAGGCTGGGGAGACCTCGAAGGAGCTTTCCATGGCCGGAATATATGTGTACGGTATTATTGCTTGTCTCCAGGCCCGGCGTTTTTGAAGCATAGAAGTGAAGATGCTCGATGGCAGGGCAACATGGCCGTGTAATTTACGCCTGTAGCATTTCTATTGTTTGCATGTATGGCATTTTCTGTGTTTGAAACAAAATAATGGTCTGTGAAAGTGAAAGACTTCATGCGGCGAAGAACTGGGGCAATATTGGATCTTGGCTAGCTTGCCCTCCTGCCATTTTGGGTTCTCACAAATGGATTAAGCCGATATTTTTGAGGCATTGGGTGCATTGGATTTTGGTAAAGGCGCATGAACAGCACCAGCAGGTAAATAAATTCACATGACTAATGCGCCAGAACAGGAATTCCGGCCATCCTATCTTCAGTTACATGATATTCTTCTAAGCATCCCACCTGACTGGCACTACACCATCGTAGAACAGAAGCTCCTTCCCATGCATGATCGGAGCCGGCAGCCATCCAGCAAGCTAAACGCAACCCCTCTTTCCCCTTTCCCCGATGAAACTCGAAATGGTGGGCGGTATTAAGAATATATGAGAGTATGTAATATTTCCTATATCTATAAAACTTGTTAGCAGAGTGATTACTTGAAGCTCGGCGCCTAGATCCTACGTTCAATGTGTTTTAAGACTAAACCCTTATATCTTGAAGACCTGGGAATTCACTTGGGATGTATATCCCATTGTCAAATAATCACGTGATTATGTGGCACTGCTCATCATACCATACCGATCTTATATCGAGTCTCTTCTTTTTTACTTGATGGAAACACTCTACTTGATACTGATAATAGTCAATAGTTCATGACTCATTGCTACTTGAAATTTGATACTGCACATATTTATGTACTCTGTACTTACCATGTACTTACGATTTAGGTGTCATACCATATAATCTGTAAGTCACCAGAGCATCTAGCAGAATTCAGGATTCGCTGCAGCTCCTTGATGAATATCAACCCTCAGAACACTTCACCCAGTCTAGTTAGAAGAGGCAGGGGGATCAACCGGGGAAGAAGGGGAAACATTGACCTTCGGCAAGTCGGAGTATCCTGGCAAAAGGTTCATCCATCGTCTACCGAATGGCGAGCTACTTAAACTACTGGCCCAGATCAGAATACCCCGCTGCCTTATCCAAGTCCAGAACCCCACAAGGTCTACTTCTCCAACAAAGACGAGCTGTTATCTCCTGCTGCACCACATATCGACCAACACGGATCCCGTTCGGGCGCAGGGAAGCATTGCTAACGTCAGGTAAAGGCCGACCTCTCAGCTGCCGCCATGCGTCTACCATACGTCGATCCAACCGATCCAAACGCCTTCAAGGACCCCGAGGAGTCTGCTATTGTGTCCCGCGTCCGTGCCCGTCGTGCGCCGCGTCCTCTCACAGCCCTCGATCTCACGCTGCTGCACTCCCCCACCGTTGCAGATGGCTGGAACAGCTTCCTCGGGGCTATCAGAACCAAGACAGGATTGAGTGATGACGTGAGAGAGATTGCTATCTGCAGAGTAGCTGTTATCAACAAAGCTTGGTACGAGTGGGGCCACCATGCGCCGTTAGCCAAGGCCGGGGGAGTCAGTGACGAGGCGATGAAGCTTTTGGAGCTCGAGGATCTAGATTCCAGAAGCGGTCCCGAGTTGACCGAGAAGCAGTGGGCGGTAGTTCATTACGCGGATGCTATGACCAGGGATGTGGCAGTTAAGCAGGAAACCTTCGATGCTCTGAAGAAGCACTTCTCTCAGCAGGAGATTGTGGAGGTTACGGCCACGGTAAGCTGACCGATGCTCTTGGCTTTGAGGGACTGTATCTGCGGGGAAATATGACAAGGATCATAGTACCTTCAATGGGATGGGTTCTGGATATAACTGCTTAGAGCAAGGTCTCAATTCTTCTTTGTATTCGAGCACTGATAATCGGTGCCGAGGATGGGTGAACGCCGCTCTCCAGGCACTGATACGGTCGGAGTGCATCCATTTCCCGTTTCAAGTAGAGGCAGTCTTTCGGGCACATGCTAATTCAACTGTCATGAATAGGTGGCTTCGTATAACTGTGTGAGCAGATTGTGAGTCTTGCGTGTATCCGGCTTTGGAGCCAAAGTCTGGTCCTCCTCAGATCATCCAGAAGAAGCAATTCTAACTACAAGCTACCCCGCAGTCTAGTAGCATTAGATAGTAAGTTATCCAATCCCGATGGTCTTTCCGTAGGAGAGGATTGCTGATATGTTGGTGCTGGCAGTTGGAGAGAAGAACGATTCCAAATCAGAAGGCTCGCACTAGGAGAGACCTCTCACCTCTTTGCCGCGGTTCACTGTGCGTCGAAGCCATCCATGGCTGTAGACCTCAAAGTATGTTGAGATCCCTCTCCCATGCCGTGTCGTCGGAGTTCTTTGTCACGCTGGCGAGGAAAAGACTGGGACGAAGTGAACGAGAAGCGGGCAACCTGTATATAGAATCGGTCTTCACCGTTATGCACTCCACCAATTTCCGAATTTTGCGTGAGAAATCAAGGGTTGACCGTCATCGAAATGGCGGGACTCGTCCAGCTAGCTGATATTCACATGGTGTCCATCATAGCCGAGCCTCCTTCCAATGTCGTGCTGCCATGTGCAGCGAATGCATGTATCAGTTCATTCTCTGGACAGATCTAGCCTCACATGCCTGTTTCCTTACTGTGCAGCGTCCGTGCTTGATTGACAGTGCAGCATGGTGCAGGTGAAGCCGGCGGCCAAAGGTTGATATAATGCCCAGTTGGACGGAAAATAGAAATTGCTCCATTAGGACTATACTCTACAGTGCAAAACCACACACTCCACTCTCTTCAACACGTTACATACACAACGTCTCGATAAGTCATCCACACTCGGACCATCCGGACAATTACCGACATGTGTATCCCGATATCCCGGACCCAAGCATGGTCTCAACGGGATAGAGGGAAGCGTAACCGTCGCTAAGGATTGCATACCTCGACAAGAAGCTCTTCTTTTTTTTTATGGAGCGTCTAAGAAATAATAGCATCATCCCAGTACCAGTTCCTAGACCAGTCCTTGGACAGCAATCCTGGGTTTCTGGAGACGTGGAACGCAGCGGGAGGAAGAGCATATACTGTAGTGGCGTCGATTAGGTGGAAATGGGCTTATCGTAACAAGGAGGGTATTCGCCAGACCTCATCCAAGAGCGAGGAGGCTGGTTCTCATCAACAAGTCGTTTGCCCTGGCCTGGCAGTAGGGATGCCAAGTCCAGATCATTACCTCAACACGGCTAATGCCTAAAGCCCTCCAACCCCGCTTCTGCCTGCTGCGCCGTCTCTACCTCCGTACGTAAGGCTAGGTCCGATCTCTGCATCTCGAATAGGGCAGAGAAGTCGTGGCAGTGTCTGTTTTGCCTTCTGGGAAAGACGAGAGAGAAGAGAAAAGGAAGCCTTGCAGATTCGTGTAACAGGAATCTACCCACATACTCTGAGGACGGATAAAGTGATGCATACAGATCGTCGAGACTCGGAGAGCCAGAAGCTCAGAAGCTCGGAAACTCAGAGGCTCAGAGACTGAGAGCTAGGAGATAATTGAAAGGCCGCGCGCATGGAAACGTCTGCCGATTTGCATACTCGAAGTAGAAAACCAGGGCCCTAGGCTTGTAGATACTGTACAGTATTCTCAGATCGTGTCTAGATGCTGGATGGCAAGAAGAGTGGGCTTGGAGGCGTCAAGAGGTGTTGTCGAATCGCTTTTCTCGCTTCAAAGGAAGACCCCACCAAGACTACGGCGACCAGAAAGGAACAAGAGGTGTTGTATGAATGGGGTTGGGCTACGTACCCGTGTGACTCAGCATTGCGATTCGCAGCTTGTGCTCCGCACAATTTTGCTTTGCCCTATTCCGGGCATAAAGCTGGTCTTGGCAGCCAAGGCTTGACTCGGCAGTCCAACGTCTCTCTCATCCTCATCCTCATCCTCTTCCTCTGTCTCAACCTGAGGACAACCCAGCTTCATGTTGGCCGCCAACGCTATCCTGCCCGCGACATGTTTGAAGTCGGCCACTTCCTGAAGCAGTCAATAGGGAAAGTAAATCGGAGTGAAATTCAAATAACTCGGGATCGAATCCAAATTGTTGCATTACTCATGATAAGAGAGAATCCTTCTCTTCCACAGGCAATCGAATTAGGGAAAAGGGGAAGAGGACAGGGCCTTGGCTTTAGCATTGTCCTCTTCCACTTTCGGTACAGCTCACAGATGGAGCGAGACCCCCCGTGAATGTCGAGCGCGCTTCTGGCTTTGGAGCCGGCTGGCATCTCGTTTCTTTCCGCATGCAGAGGAAGGGAGGGAGAGAGGCAGAGGGACAGAGACACAGAGAGATAGAGAAGAAAGAGAGCCAGAGAGCGATAGAGGGAGAGGGAGAGAGCCAGAGAAAAGGAGCGGTAGAATGCCACACACGGCATTGGGTCCTGGGGGCTTTGAACTCTCAGGGTCGCGTTGACTCCTTCGAGCAGTCTTTTAGCACTCCTTTGTAGCTACTTGGAACTATACTGCACTATGCTACAAAGTACTTCTTGAGATAAACGGCCGACAGTCCGGCCGTTAAACGAGCCGCGATAGATACTGCAGGACAGAGAGTGTGGCTGTTCCATCGACAAGTCATCAATCAAGCCATCATGTCGTCAAGCCAGGATAAAGCCGAATCAACCCAGACAAGCCCAGAGAAACCCAAGATAAACCCAAATGTAGTCCTGATGTAAGTCCGAGTTCCCCTTCGCCAACCTGCCCCTGCTTTCACCCGGGACGGCCTCCTGGCTGTCAGCGTGCATGAAGGCTTGTGCTAGATTCCACACAGCGAGGTTGTTGACTTCGACCCTTCCGGGACTAGCTTGATGACCGACAAATGAGAGTGCTCAGGCTGCAGAAGAGGCTTTTCTCGAGTCTGAGCTCCTCGTAAAGTAAGCACGCAAAATCTCGGTGGGGGCACTTAGATAATACACCCTTCCTGTGCTCCTTCCATTGTAACTGGGCGATCCTCGCCAGATCCTGGCAGCCCACGTTGATGGATACATGTCGAGTCGTACATAGCCCCCGTCCTGATTGGGGAGATCCGTCCATGTCCAACCTTTGTCTACAGAAATGGGTACTGACCCCCGGTGTTGGAGGGAGGGGTCTGGAATTAAAGTCTTACCGCTTCTCCTCGACCCTACTGCCGTGCTGATTGGCCGGACGGTGCTCTCAAGGTGGACAACAAGAACTTTAAAGCGGTATGCGGCGTGTATGCGATTTCGAGATTCCATCCCGCAATGCTCGGCCACAGTGAGTTGGGGGACATGGGGCGAATAGAATCCTTCGTTTGTTCTCCACTCGACTGGACTATCTGCGACCGAGGAGATCACCCAAGGTGCCGTCTATTCCATTTAATTCATCAGAGTCCTTGAAAGACCCTGCATTGAAATCATACCACTTTTCGTCTCGAGAAGCCCACAAGGGTATCTTATCTAAAACTTCACCTCCCCAAGAGACATTTTATAGTCCGATCTACCATACTTGATCTTCACAACTTTGTCCTCAGACATACAAGATGCCAGTTGGATACAACGACAACGTAGACAGTCAGTACTCCATGATGTCAACGGACATGAACGCTGGAATATATGACGGTGGTACGTCGAGCGAGTCCTCGGCAAGCTCTCCCTTGAATGTAAGCATCGAAAGGTCCTTGTGCCTTTACATCCGCTGACATCTGATCAGGGCTATGACAACATGTATGCCGGAAACCAATTCATGCAATATCCTGCATTTCCTATGCAGTACCCGAATAGTGGAGACTATCCTGCGCCGATGGGATTGATACCGGTTGAGTTGGATATAGAGGGTCTATATGAGGACCATGATCGCAGAAGGAGAAAGAGCGGAAACGAGAAAGTCGTGGCATCGCACGTACATTCGGTATGTATTCCAATATGCGCCCTTCAGGCAAGCAACTAATGGCTTCAGCGCCGCCGAGCCCAGAACCGAGCCTCACAACGAGCATTCAGAGACAGGAAAGAGAAACACATGAGGGAACTTGAGCAACGACTTGGCGAACTCGAGGGTCGACACAGCGACCTCTCGCGGTCATACGATTCCCTCCAGGTTGAATACTCGAGCGTGAAGTCAGAGCTGGACCGACTTCGGAAGGATAATGCCAGACTCGAAGGCTCGGCCTCGAATACCAACCGCGAGTATCATTCGAGTTCGAATAATGGGCATGGCCACCGCGGATGGGATGAGTCGAAGGTCGAGATCTTGGATCCTCTTCTTTTCGACGTATCTGCGTTTTGTTTTGATCAGGAAGATGGAGAAGAGCACCACCGCAAGGAATAGGGGAGATATACCTGGAGCTGGGACTGATATTAGGAGTTGGCGTTGGAGGCCTTGGTGTTATCTGGGCTGGCAAGTTCTGCAGGGCAGCTGCTTGGGATATTCCGTTGGTGACAGCCAATGCAGGATATTTGACCATATCTTAGTAGCTTTTGATAAATATGACTTGCGAAGTCGTTCAAAGCATCGTAATGACATTGTTTTGAACAATTTGAAACTATTCAGTCTGAAGTTAAGTCGGGCCACGGTAAAATTTGCTGGAGTCGCTGACATAGGCCAAGGCACTTACACCTCCTTGTACGTATACATTATCCCCTGTAGCGCACCGTATTCCCAGCAACGTACTGTACCTGTTAATTGTGAAAAGCGATTACCAAACCAATAAGTTGCTGATTCTCGATAAATCATCAGCCTTGCAGCAAGGTGCCGGTGTAGACGGTTGAGTAGTGGTGGCAAAGGGATCATAATGAGCTGATAATCCGATGTCATCTCGAACCGTCCAAGTACCGAGAGCCCACGATAGGTACAAAGGTACATGCGGAGGTACTCTGAATGGGGTCCCGATAGAGTGTGGGACACACGTGGGTGGATTCATCCTTCGAGATCTTTGACCCGGATTCCTCCTTCAGTACGGGACAACTATGCACAACAATGTTGAATTATTCAGAGACGATATCCGGCGGGTGGGAGGATTAGAAATAGTGTAACACTAGATGCTGTTGTAGAAAGATATCTTCGCATGTTTCTTCCTCACCGGAAAATTGTTGTGATGTTTTGGTTTGCTGGTGCTTAGTGTCGCAGAAGGTCGGTAAGTATCTAATGAGGGGCGGGTGGAACTCGGTGAGTTGGATTCAACAGCAACAAATCCGGCAGAGAACGAAGCAGAGAACGAGGTTATAGATGGAGAGGACAATTGAAGCTTCTGGCCTTTTCGAATCTTCTCAGAAAACAATTAATAGTAGTAATCAGAAGAAGTTTTCCATACCACAGTTATTCACTGCTTAATCAGCTAGAGGGGTCGGTCCTCTTTGGTGGGAGGTGGGATGCCGTGGCGGGGTGGGGTGTTGAGACGCACCCACAGCATTATTACGTCGTTTCAAATTATCCATTCCTTTTTCCGCAACTTCTTCATACTCTTCAACAACTTCAACCTTAGTATATTGCATCTCCCAAACCGCAATCATGGGTTACACCGACGTAGACAAGTTGGTCAGTTCCAATATACTCCCAATCTGCGTCTTGGGGGAATACTGACGCTAAGAACCTACAGGCAATCAACACCATCCGCCTCCTGGCTGTGGATGCTACCTTTAAAGCCAACTCAGGACATCCTGGAGCTCCAATGGGCATGGCACCAGGTGAATGCTTTCTCACTTCACTGTCCTGAGGAAGAAGCTCTAATCCGTTCTTCCGCACAGTGGCTCATGTCCTCTTCAACAAGATTCTCAACTACAACCCCAAGAACGCCAAATGGGTTAACCGCGATAGATTCGTTCTTTCGTAAGTATCTCAGGAAGCTGCCAAACCTTCAGGAATGGCTCTGTTCGCCTTTCCCAGCTTTACTGACAGCAATTAGCAACGGGCATGCCTGCATGCTTCAATATGCTCTCCTTCATCTGTGCGGTTATAAGCTGTCTCTTGGTTGGTCCCCCTGTAGATCATTGTTTCCAAGCTTCACCTCATCAGGTATACTGACTTTAGGAACTTGCAGATGATATCAAGGCTTTCCGCTCGATCGACGCCATTACTCCTGGCCATCCCGAAGCGCACGATACCGAGGGTGTTGAAGTTACCACTGGTCCCCTTGGCCAAGGTTTCTCTAACGCTGTTGGTCTTGCTATTGCTCAACATCATGCAGCTGGCGAGTTCAACAAGCCTGGGTTCGAGATTATCAACAATTATACATATACATTTTTGGGTGATGGGTGCATGATGGAAGGTGTTGCCAGCGAGGCTGCTTCACTCGCCGGTCATTTACAATTAGGAAATCTCATTGCCATTTATGATGACAACCATATCTCGATCGATGGCGATACCAACTGTGCGTTCACTGAGGACGTTGCTTTGCGATTCAAGGCTTACGGCTGGCACGTAGAGGTCGTGGATGACGGTGATCACGACCTTGAGGGCATGGAGGCTGCGATCAAGAAGTGCCAAGCTGTTAAGAATAAGCCATCTTTGATCAAGCTCCGCACGACCATTGGTTTCGGGTCCCAGCTTCAAGGCACCCATGGTGTTCACGGAAATGCCTTGAAGGCAGACGATATCCACCAGCTCAAGGTTGCCTTTGGCTTTGACCCTGAGAAGACATTCGTTGTACCACAAGAGGTTTATGATCTTTACAACAAGCGCGGCGCCGAAGGTGCTGCAAAGGAACAGGAGTGGTCGCAAAAGCTCGAGAAATACGCTTCATCCCACAAGGCTGAGGCTGCTGATTTGAAGCGCCGATTGGCTGGAGAATTGCCAGAAGGTTGGGAGAAGAACCTGCCAACATACTCGCCGTCGGATGCCGCAGTTGCTTCCCGAAAGCTTTCTGAGATCGTTCTTACGAAGATTCACCAGGCCATCCCTGAGTTGGTTGGTGGCTCGGCTGATTTGACTGGATCCAACTTGACCAGATGGAAGGATGCAGTTGACTTCCAGCCCCCATCTCTCGGCATTGGTGACTGGACCGGACGATACATTCGATATGGTGTTCGCGAGCATGCTATGGGTGCTATCATGAATGGTCTTGCTGCCTACGGAACTGTCATTCCCTACGGAGGAACATTCTTGAACTTTGTGTCATATGCTGCTGGAGCTGTCCGCCTGTCTGCTTTGTCCCAAGTTCGTGCCATCTGGGTTGCAACTCACGACTCCATTGGACTTGGTGAAGATGGTCCTACCCATCAGCCAATTGAGACTCTGGCTCACTTCCGTGCTCTTCCCAACTGCATGGTTTGGCGTCCAGCTGATGGAAACGAGACAAGTGCTGCATACTATGTTGCATTGACGTCTAAACACACTCCTTCCATTCTTGCTCTTTCTCGTCAAAATCTTCCTCAGCTCGAGAACTCTACGATTGCTCACGCAATCAAGGGTGGTTATGTTGTGCATGAAGCTCAGAAGGCCGATATCTCCCTGGTTTCCACTGGCTCAGAGGTTGGCATCTGCGTTGATGCTGTCAAGTATCTGAAGGAGAAGCACAACTTGACCGCCCGTGTTGTGTCAATCCCCTGCTTCGAAGTTTTCGACGCCCAGTCCAAGGAGTACAGACTCAGCGTCCTGCCAGATGGTATCCCATCTCTTTCCGTCGAAGTTATGTCCACCATGGGCTGGGAGCGATACACTCACGAGCAATTCGGACTCAACAGATTCGGTGCTAGCGGTGCTTAC
Organism: Hyphodiscus sp. D1413; assembly: GCA_003988895.1. NCBI lineage: Eukaryota > Fungi > Ascomycota > Leotiomycetes > Helotiales > Hyphodiscaceae > Hyphodiscus > Hyphodiscus sp. D1413. The sequence continues at coordinate 183,683 of QYAO01000030.1, forward strand.
AAGGACGTTTACAAGGTGCGTTTTTCTTCAACTTTCTTATATCAAGTAGCGCTAACAACCTTTTTAGAAGTTTGAGTTCACTCCCGAGGGTATCAGCAAGCGTGCTGTTGCAACAGTTGATTTCTGGAAGGACGTCCCAAATATTCGCTCCCCTATCAACCGTGCTTTCCAGCAACTCATTTAATCAACTTTCTTTGGCTCAGTTCCTAAGATTCATTTGAAATTGGTGGAAGCGGACATGGATCGATAGCTTATAAATAGACTAAAGAAAACGTATTTGATGATTATATTCCTCTTCGGTCATAGCAATCGATGATAAAAGGTACAGAAAGCGCCAAGGACACACCCTTCCTAGGTGATATGCATATTGCATTTCCCTTTCAGATTTATAACACCAGTATGTTATATATAATAGAACGGCTAGAGTCCTGTCTAAGCGACCCACTGTTCTCTCCTCGAGAAACATACCCAACCGTATGCGATCTGAACCTTCAGCCTACCCATCCAACGGCTCGAACGTCTCTGACTCTTCCTGACAGCTCAAGTCTGTAATCTGATACGAGGCATATTTAGCAAATGGTGGTGCCCAATGCTAGATTCTTGGTCGTGTCTGCGGCTTGAGGTCTGAGATGTATCCATCCATAATTCCGCAGAACGGTACTCAGCCCTCTTCACCACTGCCAGTAGCAGATTCATTCTGTACCCTCTGTTCTCTGACCCATGCCCTCTGGAACTCCCTCCCTACCCTCTCCAGCCTCGCCGCAGTCCGTCGCGCCTCTGCTGCTTCCGTGGCAGAAGCCGCTACCACCGTAGCCACCAGCATAGGCGGGACCTGTTTCGCACCCCCATCTTCCTCCTCTCCTTCTACGTCTGCGTTTTTCGAGTACTCCACTCCGTTAACAAGAACCCCATTTACACCCACGCGCTCTGTCCCACCGACCACAGAACTACCCTCCGTGGTCCCACTCAGCGGTCTCAGCTCCTCCCGCGCTTGCTCTACTATTTCCCTGCCATTCGTAGGAGGCCTAGCTTGTGTTGAGGGTTGGGAACTCAGGTATGAATGCAGAACAAGCGGTCCAGACGCGGTAGTGTCGAGAAGAATTCGTTGGGGAAGACCCAGACCTAGGCGCGAGGCTGTGTCGTAACCTGTTATTGCTGCGGTGGTGAGGGAGGAGAGTGCTTGAGATTGTGCCCGTGACTGAGAGGTCGCGGTTGCGGATCGGGAGGAGGAGAGGAGGGGTGTGCCCGCGTTATCTGTGAGGTGGTACGAAATATTATTTGAGGTTGTGAGGTTCGCCATTTTATAGGTGAGCTGGCGTAAGAGCACCCAAAGTAGTGTTTGCGCGGTGGAAGGCGGTTTCAATTGACCGATTTCAAAGCTGGGGATGTTGATAGTGAGAGTAGAAAGCAGGTAGCTGGGAGCAGAACCCTGCAAACTACATTACGGGAGATCTAGTTTAGCGTTGCGCCATGACTGCGCACGCTACGCTACTGTTCAAGAGAGCTGTCCAGATTCCAGGAGCGCGTATTCCCCTTTCCATCCATCTCTAAGGAATTGAGAGCTCCAAATTCAATATGGCAGACGCGGAAGAAAAAGCAAAGGCCGAGAAACTTGCTGCCGCACGGAAACGTGTAAGTATAACATCCATTGCTGTTGGGAGCTATCGTAGGCTATGGAATGATGAAGGGATGGGCTGACGAGAATTTGTTGGCAGGTCGAGCAGATAAAAAAGCAGAAGGCGAAGAAGACTGGTGCAAAGAAAGACGAAAAGCCTGATTCCGCTGCAGAAGCCTCAAAGGCGCAAGAAGAGAAAGTCGAACCAGAACCAGAACCAGAAAAAGAACCAACCCCACAAGACACAAATGGAGATGAACCCAAGGAGCCGGAGGACAGCGAGTCTAAGGATGCGGGCGAAACAGCACCTCTTCTTAACAAGCCATCGCATGGACGCCAGCCCTCAATATCGGTCCAGTCTAAGATGCGGTCATCGTCCTTCAGAGCATCAGGAGGTCCTTTGTCGCCGCCTTATGGATTCTCCCCGGATGGAGATACAGCGCCTGATATTTACCGAAGACAGGCGATCAGAATTGAGGAACTGGAAAAGGAAAACAAGCGATTGGCGAAGGAAGCTACTGATGGAGAGAAGCGATGGAGGAAGGCGGAGCAGGAGCTGGAAGACCTAAGGGAGGCAGATGGGGATTCTACGAAGGGAAAGGACACCGTTACTGGAGCATCTTTAGAAGAATTGGAGAAGCTGGTAAGTGATTCCTGCCGGGCAGTGGCTTGCTGGGCTAACAGTGTTGTGTAGAAAACGGAAAATGCGGCACTTCAGCGACAGATTGCCCAATTCCAATCCAGAACATCGAGGCATGGTTCTTCTCCCTCCATGTCCATAAATGCACCCGCAGGTCTCGAAGCCGCTTTAAAATCTAAAAACTCTACCATAGAGTCTATGGAGATCGAAATCTCCAACCTTCGGGCTCAACTAGACCGCGTGGCTTCTGGGTCGTCAGTTGAGAAGGAACAAATTGCTGCCTTGGAAGATAAGTTAACAAGAAGTGAGAAGTCAGCAGCTATTGCACAGAGGGAACTTGGAGATTTGAAAAAGAATTTAGAGCGAACGACAGAGAAAGCTGTCAAGGAGGGCAGCGAGAGGACATCCGCAGAGACGAAACTCCGAACACTAGAGCGGGAAGCTCGGGAAGCCAAGGCCAACAGTGAGGAGCTTCAGAAAAAGGTCGATGCGTTGGATAAGAAGGTGGTTACCCTAGGGACACTCCATAAGGAGCATGATACTCGATATCAAGCTCAAAAGAAGGAGCGCGAGAAGGCCGAGAAAGAGTCTTCTGATCTAAAATTGAAGCTTGCTGGGATTGAGAATGAGAACCTTCGACTACGTGAAGAGCGTGAGCGGGTCAAAAAGAGGGATGCCCAAGGCATTGACGACGAAGGTGTCGATGAGCTCGAAAATGAAGAGCGTCAACGCTTAGAGAAGAAGGTTCGCGACCTAGAGGGCGAAGTACACGAACTCCGAAGAGGAGTTTGGAATGAGAGGAGAAAACAATTGGATGGAGGAGACTCCTCTGGTCTCACAAGTCCTGGAGCCAAGTTCACGGATGTGGATCTTGGGGGTGGAATGTCTCCTAGTAGGAGAAGGAGTATTGCTCAAGGTGGAAAAGGACTGGGGGATTTCTTCACAAGCGGCTTCAATGCCATCACAGGAGCTACTTCTGGGCCTGCGGATGATTCTCTATTAGAGGATGATGAGGATCTCGATTTTGATGAAGATGCGTTTAGGCTAGCTCAAGAAGAGGAAGCCAAAAAGCGAATCGAAAGGGTCAAGGAAGTCAAACGGGGCTTGAAGAATTGGCAAGGTTGGCGACTGGATTTGGTCGAAAATCGAAAGGGCGATGGCAATCCAATCTTTGAGGTTTAGGGCGGTAACATGAGTACGTGTAAGACTAGGAACGATTTGCGATAAACCAGAAGAATTCTCTAGTAGCCGGCACAGAATGCTCAATTCTGTTGCTTGTCGAGCTCGCCAATTATACAGTTGTAATGTGTTTAGAGCACCGATTCTTAAATATACTTCAAGTGAAGACATCATTCTCAGCCGCAACGTATTTTCAACATTGCTTCTCGTTTCTTCTTCCCTTTCCTGAATTAGCGGTTCGTGTGGATACGGAGGTGCATATGAGCTTCTTTTGGCAGCTGTTTGCCAATCAAAAGTACCGATTCCTGTCGCCCAGCTGCGGCTGAGCCTAGAATTCCAATTAGGTTTCGATTTCCCCTTGGCAAGGCTTCTTCGGTACTTCCCAATTGGAGTGGCCTCACGACCGAACTTATTCCTTAAAATGCAAAATCCCCACCTCACCGGTCTCTACTTCTCAGCTCTTACATTCTAGTTCCTCATTTCACTTGAGTGGACTACTGAGTCTAAGATACGATGCCATTTGACTACGAGGACTACCAGAAAAAGTGCAATACCTTGACAACGGAGCAGCTTCATAAAGAATGGGAAAATTATACTCGCCAGATTTCTGGAGGTGCAACATCGACCGCCACGAGCGTTCTCTTCTCTCCTTTGACAGCCGGGATCTCACTTGTTGGGCTTGGGCTATCTGCCCCTCGCATTCATAATGCGCGAAAGAAACGGGAAATCATTGAAGCTGGTCTCCAAGCTCGAGGAACTACACATAACACCAGAAAGCGTGATGTGATTGCCCCAATGGCTGTGGCAGGTACCCTAGGAGGTCTGACTTTAGGGCTTGCTGGTCCTGGTGCAGATATGATTGCAGGTGCTGCGGTCGGCCATGGCGTGGAGTATGCTGCTAGTCATATGGCCTTGGATGCGACTGGCGCAGTCATCGAACATGGCCATGACGAACATTCCAAGAAGAAGGCGGATGCAAAGCTCAAGGTTCAATATCAGAATTTCCAGCAACAGCAGGTCCAAGAACATAGAAGGCTACAGGAAACAACACCGCAGTCGAATCAACAGCCTGGGTTGCAAGTCATCCCACCTGCTCCTCAACATTCTCGCCCAGGAACGCCTCAGCAAGGACAATTACCGCAGATGCAATTGAGCAATCTCAATTCTAGCTTACCAATACCCCCTACAATTCCGCAGCATTCTCGTCCCGCAACGCCACAGCCAGGACAAGCATCGCATCATCAGCTTCAAGGGCAGAGTCAGGAGCAGAAGTACGACTATATCCCTATACCAGCGGCTCATAATAGCTCCGTTGCGTACCGACCTGCATCTCTTCAACCGCAATTGGTTCAGCCGATGTCAACATTTCATGATCAGGGAAACTTGGCGTCTCAATACCAACCAATCCAGCAGCCTGAGAATCATTTTGTTCCGCAGTCTTCCCAGACAAACGTGGCTACTCCTGGTTACTTCCCTGAGACAGAAGCAGCGTATACTTCAGATAAATTACAGAATGAAGTATCTTTACCATCTCCATGTCCATCCCCGCTACCACAATACTCGAGCCAAGAATGTACTCCTCTATCTCAGAAGTAGGTCAAACCAACTTCTATGTTTGGTTCTTACTTTGTAATTTCGAATTGATGCTAACACTTGATACTCAGCTTTACTCAGGCACTCCCCCCTCATACCCCAGATGCTCATCCAACTCACATTGATCTGCCGCCACCGCCACCTACCGTGGAAGAAGAGATACTATTCCTGAAGGCGAGACTCATCCAGCTAGAACTTGAGAAGAGAGAGGTAGCAATTCAACAACCGCATCCAACTGTAGCTCCGCCTATAGCTCAGAATACATCACAGCCCGCCGTTGCTATTAACAAACAAGAGCCTCGCCCATCTCTGACGCTGACACCGCCTGCATTCAATCAGACACAGTGGCACTCCGCAATGTCGCCGCAACAATACTATCCCCCTCCTCCAGCGTCACCAGTTCTACCGCCACGATCTCCCAATATGGTAGCTCAACAACTCCCACAATCTCTGCCCTTACCTCAGATCCAAACCGCCCTTCCGCCGCCGCCACCTCCACCTCCAATTCAATCTCACAGCTACCAGCCTCAGAATTACCCCATGCCACCGTCTTCATTAATTGCTCATCAACAACCCCAGTTTCAGAGACACGACAGCGGATACTACTCAAATGCCCCGACACCTTCTGCATCCAACAGAGTTTCACAATCTTATATTCCAAGTCCGACCGGCTATCCCATCCTTTCGCAAGGCACCGGTGTATTGCAACATGGCCACAATCTATCGATTAGCTCGTATCAACCACCTTCGATGTCACCTGCTCCACCTCCTTACATCCTCACGGATCCGGGAGCTCCGACGGGGTCTGGGAAGGATTACTTTGCCCAAGGAGCTCTGCCATCCTCCCCGAAGATTGGAGAAACTCAAAATTATCAAGTTCAAAGTTCGTATGGTACCCAAGGGTGGCGATGGGGAATGCCCGCTCCTGTGGGGGTTCAAATCCAGTTTCCGCCCCCACCCCCATCAGGAGCATAGGGAGGAAGCAGGAGTATACGGAACAGGATCATACGAGACTTACATCGTACTTTTAAAGACCTTACAAAAGAAATCACAGTAAAATTTTAGCTCATATTTCAATTGCCAAATCGGTCTCCTTTCTCAAATAGCAGAGCTTGCATTCAGATTAGTGATCCGGAACCCATGAGCAGTTTCTGACAACTGAAGTAAGCACAGTAGCCAATCTTTCATCTCGAGTGGAACCTGAGGCTTAGATTGGTGGTATTGGCAATATTTGGTAACATATATATGAATACGACCGGATCGACCTTCTTTTGCTTGTGTGACGCACGTGACCTTTCTATGATGTGTGCTTGCTAACCCCGCTGGTGCTGCTTCTATCGCAATTTGATTTCAACGCAAACCAGGCATACGAATGACGGCGCATCATGGCCAGCTTAAGAATGAGGCCACAATTCAATCAACATCTTATTCTCTCAGCTCCTCATATGTGTTAGAATTTTTAATTCGTATTCTGTAATCATGACCATGACACTGACAGCGTGTAAGTTCTGTACATGGTTTGTGTTGACGAGCCTATCGTCGTGTTAGGCTGATATCAAAAGCTATCTACTAGAAGACGTGATAAGGTGGCTAGACGCTTGAGATGTCAAGCTCAACCACTTCAAAGAAACGAAAGGCCGAGGCTCTCGACCAGTCCGATCCTTCAGGACCCCGTCATGATGCCGACAAGGCCCCTGTCAATGCGAATGCTGCATCAACCTCGTTGCAGCAGCTATGCCCAGGTTGCTCCTCTATCGATTTCAGTAAGATTAAACCAAGTCCTAGTGAGTGGAAGAGATCTGCTTTGAGACTTGGAAGTCTGTCTGAAATCGCTCTGGAGTCTGATTGCCCACTCTGCCGACTCTTTTCTTCCATGGCAAGTCTTACCCAGCAAGGAGACAGTCAAAACCTCAATACTACATTTTATCTATGTTCCTTTTATACTTCAGCAATGTATGGTTACAAATGGCGAGATACACCATCACTTCGCAAAGTTGTGGATTCGACCTCTTTCGCCATCATTGATGAAGACTCATTCAATGATAAGGAGAGATGGTTCGGGAAAGAGCGAAAACTTTCGAACGATCTTTGGGCATCAAGGACAGCTATACAGAGGAGCGGATGGCTGACTCCTGCAAATGTCTCGGAGAAAGTCAGCCATCGTCTAGTGGCCAATTTACTTGGGACCAATATCGATTTTGACATGTTGAAAAGCTGGCTTGACTTCTGTGCTATCCATCATGTCGGGACATGTGCTCTCGTCAATCAAAGACCGTTGATGGGCCTTAGAGTAATTGATTGTGTCGCTGGTACGATCATCCAAGCGGCTCTAGGTTGCGAATATCTGGCGCTGAGTTATGTCTGGGGCTCGACAGGTTCTCAGTCGGAGGAAGAAAATCAAGAGGGCTTCAATTTACTGGATGGGACTGCTCCCAATCTTGTTAAAGATGCGATGGTTGTTACAAAACGTCTTGGTTATCGATATCTGTGGGTCGACAGATATTGCATCTCTCAACATGCAGAGGAGCGGCACTCACAGATCAATCAGATGGACCTGGTTTACAGCAAAGCTCAAGCTACGCTCATTGCTGCGGCAAGCGATGACCCTACGATTGGACTCTCTGGTGTTGAAAGTCGGCTGCGCTCGTCATCGATCACTCAAAAAATAGGAGAGGAAATCTACGCATATGTACCTCCCGACCCCTCGAGAGAAATATTGCAGTCCGCATGGAATAGTAGAGGCTGGACTCATCAGGAAACAATTCTATCAAGACGGCGGATATTCTTTTGCAGCAACCAGTGAGTACTGACACCTCTTCGATTAGTCGTGGGTTTGTGGACTCTGATATATCAACACAGAATCTATTTTGAATGTACGGGCATGCGCTGTGGCGATGCAATCGACCTCCCCTTAGAGCTGCTTCACAACAAGAACCTGAAAGCCTTCTCTAATCGGATCAGGCCAGGACTCTTCGAACCTGTTCGACGAAAGCAATATCCTTTGGATGATGTACGTGATCACCTAGCGGAATACACAAGACGTTCCTTTACTCGCTCAGATGACATTCTGAACGGGATCATGGGTACATTCCACGCATTTGAGAACGAATATCCAGCATTCAGGCATTATTGGGGTATACCCATCGTACCAGATGCAACATTGGAAGCGAATCGACGGAAGATCCGCTGGTCTAGTCGAGAGGAGCAATTCCTCACTGGCATGTGTTGGTATTTCATGGCTGGAGCAAAGCGAAGGCAGGGATTCCCAAGCTGGTCTTGGGCTGGCTGGTTTGGAAAACTGAAACCTCACTCTGAAAAGCACGGGTATATACGAAATACCCATGGTGTCAAAATATGGCTCGAAACCATATTTCCCTCGCTATTGGACCTACAAGCATTCTGCGATGGCCCTGTAGAGTATTTTCCGAGGTATTCAAATCCGTACATACTCATCGAAGCGGCCTTCGTCGCCGTGCGATTCCGGTACTTGAGGATATCAGGACCAAATGTACGATCAAAGTGGCAGGCAGTTTTCAAAATGGATAATGGAGGTACAATACTTGCGCCGTTCTTTCTCACTTTAGATTGGAAAGAGGGCGATGAAACTTTTGAAAGTCTACTATCAAAGCCCTGGAGTGGATTCACCCTGGGAGACAGGCTGAAAACGTACTATGCGGGAGCCCGCAAAGCAGAGAAGCGAGTGCTCCAGAACGTGGCCAACGCCTCTCCACATGTTGTGATAATGGTCGTGAGGGAAAACGAGGACACCGCCGAGCGCATCGGAATCATCGAATTTGACGAGGAGAGAGACAGAAATAAGTTCAGACGAGTTCCCACGGAGACTCGAACCGTACGGCTTGGTTGAAAGTTATTAGTATGGTGATACGATAGAAATAGCTCGTGGTCTGAGGGTCCGAGGAAGTAGGACAGACATGGTTCAGGTTTCAAGTACAGGATGAATCTATGCTGGTCGAGAAACTGGTCGAGGAGAAGAGGGCAAGTCGATTGTCCCCTGTGCTCGAGATGAAGATTCCAGGGCTGAGCTTCGTTGCTATACGAGGCAAGAAGATGCTACGATGATGATCATAGGTGCGCTTGATGAGCATGACTGAGTAAGTGATCATAGCAAGCCCAGCTTGCATAACCATGCGCACACGTCGTTTTATAGAGTCCACCAGCCACCCAACTTCACACGGGAGGTACGTGGCCTCTCGAGTATCACTTGTACGTTCGGAGGCAGTTTTGTATGATTGAAAGTCTAATTAGTGGTATCTTGTATGTGTATGGAGTGTGTTCACGCCCAAATCATCTTCTTAAGGCCATGTCCCAGCTGTTCGAATAACCCGGTGCTTTTCCTGGCTTCAGACAAGCTGATGATATCCCCGGTTTCTATAATGCTTGGCGTCTCTGTGCCAGCTTCCACGACCTTCCCGAGAAGGACCATTCGTGCTATCTCCGAACATATAGTTTTTGTGTTCTCTATCTCACTCAACCGGGGAGCATCGTTCCCATTTGATACCGCAGATTTCGAGTGCAGTGCCTTCCACGCCAGTATTCGGTTTGGCGGTGCAGCTGGGCGGCCCATCAAGCCCGCCAGCCCTTTCACAGATGGGGATGGTGTGATCGAGGTCCCTCCAAGGAGATCTGCCTCATCCCGTTGAGGCTGGACTTGTGAAGAAAGAGATCTTGTGTTGACTCTCGTGATATCATCCGATGCAGAGACGGATTTAATGACGAACCCCACATTTCTTTCCTCGTCTGTTTGAGAGGTAGATAGCGTCGAGGTGATATATGTCCCATATTTGATGCTGATGATATGCTGCAAGTCAATTCTTTCAAACGAGATTACTTTCTCGATGTTCCAATCGAACCTTGTTGCATAGAGCGCCGCATCCGTCAGAAGTAAGACGGCCTCCTCGAACGGAGTTGATTTGATGGTATTAGGCTCGTGCGGTGTAAGTAGCGTCCATCCAGCAATGAATTCTTCGTGCTGATCTGCAATCACCAGCTTTTGACTGACGTCAATTGCCTGTTGCCTCATGTTCTGCATCGAGACAGCGGGATCACCACTCATCATGTTCTCTTCAAAATCTTCGAAGACAAGAGAAGTGACGTTTCCCACAAGAAAGTCGATTGCTGCCTGACTAAAGAAGTCGTTGACAATACTGTGAGACGTTAGCTACAAATTTCACAGACATTCAAACTGCTTACCCGCTGTAAAATCTTGAGATCGACAGACCCATATCTGTCAGAGCTCCTTTGTAGTCCCGCTTCCTTGTCCTAGTGAAATCACCCTTCATCGCAGCAGTAGAAGCGTACTGCTTCGATATTGCATCACCATTGTCGGCCCACAGAGTATTGAACCACTGCGTTGTCTGATCGACTTGCAGTGTCATGTCTATGCCTTCTTCTTTTAGTTGCAACTCAAGGGCTCTCCTTCCACAAGCACTCTGAACCACATTTGTCCGATCCAAACAATCCATGCAATTAGTTCTCAGAATTCCACTTTGTCTCGACAGCTGCTGTCCATTGGCTTCAACGGTGTCACCGAAGGCGTCCAGGTTCTTTCCAATTGCTTCCATAAGCAGACTGACGTTCTCAAACTTCATACCGCGGCATATAGCGTGGAAATCAAACCACTCAAAGCCAATAGGAGTGCCATTGATCCCCCCAGATTCATTCATCTCGTCCATCTTGTTCTTGTAGTATCCTCCTAAAACAGCTTCGTTGTTGGTTTTCTCAACTAATGAAACAACTTGTATTGACCCATATCTGTCTGAGATCTTCTCTGTGGTATATCACATTAGCGGACATCATCTTGCATAACAAAGAGATTTCAAATATTCCGGAAAACCTTCAACATGAAGTTCAGTGAGGCTGTTTTAGGGAATGAACTCTGGCTTGCAATGTGATGAAACGTAAGAGTCAAAGAGAGCCCCGTGAACACGCTACTTGAATGAACCACCCACTCAAATTGGTTCATTATACACCATGAAGCATAAACAAATGAGATTTCCACCTTACCGAAATGCTTTTTGAACGCTTTTGCATTCGTCTCATGAGAATGCTGAATCTGAGGCACTGGCTTGAACGAATACGGCGACTGAGAGAAGAAAATGGGTACACTCCCCCGGAGCTGCACGAAAGAGTATATCTTGCTAGACGGAGTCCAATCCGGATCTGACAAGATCTGCTCCGTTTCTACGCTGTTGGCAGTGTCACCTTCTTCGTCAACGCCGCGCCGTAGATATCGCAGACCTGCGCGTTTCACCGACCTCCTGGAGATCAGAGTAAGCAGGAAGGACTTCTCCGTCTGTCTGCTGCCTCCACTGCGTGTTCGGTCAACGACCAAGTTTGGACCATCAACAGCGCCTCCCGGGGAAAATTCCCTCAACTCCATCGATGACTTCTCTACCCCATCTAGAAAGATAGGTGGATCCGTATCCATGTGAAAGGACAACTGTCCCACGAATCCTTGGAGTAAGGGAAGAACAAAAGCCGCCTGACCAGCATTGATAAACGGTTGAATGAGGTTCCGGTTCCAAAAGAACAGCGGATCAACTTCCGTATGTAGAGGTAACTCGGAGCTCGTTCTCCTCCGGGTTGCAAAGCTTCTAGTGATATCATAGTCATAAGAGAAGAAGAAATTCCGAGATCCAAACAGGATCTGAGTCGTGCGCAGTAGCTTGGGCAATAGACTGTCTGCGATGTCATTCTCTGTGACTCCACCAACATTGGGTACTGAAGCAATCGGATCCTCTTTCGGCACAAGGCCTGGGACAGCTGCTATGCTTGCTGTGTCCTCGCGCTCTCCTTCTGGCTCAGCCTCTGATTCCGAGACGCTCATTCCCAGATTCCGTCTTTGTCCCACCGTCCATCCCGTCTTCGAGAACCACTTCTGTGCGAATCGTCCGTAGCCGCCTTTCCTCGCCATGACATCCTCCGCCACACTGCTCGTCCTCTTATGCTCCGGGCCCGACAACGGTCCATCCTCACTACGCACGTCGACTTGCTCATCCTCAACATCGTCCCCGATCCCCGCAGAGAGCTCGCCCTCGTCATCTTCCGTATCGCTTCCATCCAGAGCATGTCCATCGACCCTCCGCTTCCGCAACGAAGCCCTCGTATGCGCAATCGCGGACTCGGCCTCCGCTTTCGAGCGCAGAGGCGTGAGCGCCACTTCTGTGATGACATAGACCGGCTTCCCCTGTATCTGCGCGACCTGCTGGCGCCTCGTGATGGAGATCAAGAAGGAGGATTTCGAGAGCGTCAACAGTCCTGCGGTGAACGACGTCAGCTACGGCAGAACTTGAGGATGCGCCAGGATACGCGGTTCCAGTAGCAATTATCTTACCTACGATGCCAAAGGCCTCGAATCCCTTCTCGGAGCTTCCGCTCTCGACACCATCCTTCGGCGCCGGGCCAACGCTGCTGTCCTTGTATGTGACCTGCGAAGCTTGGCTCTTCTTCGCGGCTAGAGGCTGGAGAATGATGCCTTGAAGGCCTGCGAAGATGAGGATTTTTCGTGCGAGGCCAGGCATACCTGCGCTTTCTATATGGGACACATTAACATTACGGAACGATCATCGACGGACATGACTTGTTTGTCGATTTGTGGTTTACTTATCACACTTATTTTGCTTAGCCCCGAAAATCGTCATCATCACTTCCAGACCTCACATGGTTGCGAGTGACTAAGGTGGTTACGGTCACAAACACTCAAAAGATGTCAACGATTTGGTGTCGATATGAAATGAGTAAATGCACTTTGTATTATTCCAGAAGTGGCTATTCCTCATTTGATTTGACAGGACCAGTCCAGATGTGACGGCTCCGCCTGACGTTAAATTATGGGTATCCTTCTATCTTGCTCTCCTCTAGCAGTTCGAGCATCGAGTAAGTAGCTCGGATACTCTTGATGATAATATATAGTGCTGTGCCTCTTTCCAACCCAGATATGCCCACTCGATCTCGCGCCGTGTATGCAACTATCATCAAAGAACCGACAGCATATATACAAACAGATATCAGTCAAGTAGTATTAGCATATTATCATGCAAGATCGCAGCTTTTGGTATGTCAAATATCCAAATCCTTATGTATGACTCCTCGTTTTTGGCGCTGACAAAAGGAACTCGTTCGCAATTAAAATATTCCGGTGAAATAGAGGTGCGGTTGGGCACCAGGGTTGAAGTGAGAAGGGGTTTCGTAGTTGATATGACGTTCAACTGACGCCCGTGTAGTCGAGCGAATATGGAAGTAAATTTCCAGAAGAGTGTTCGTTACGCCGATGAAGAAGTGGTTCCATTGAGCTGAGTAGGAGGTGTCGTCCGGCTGTCTGCCGTGGAATCCGTTGTCGCTGCGACATCTGCCTCTGGAGTGCTTTTACGGGTTAGGGACGAAGTTTCGATCTCTTCCTCTGGTATTGTAGCGAACTTTTTCAACACTTGTTTGAGAGCAGGGCGTCGAATGGGTTTGCTGAAAAGAAGTTAGTACATAGTAAATATTCTAAGTGACTGGGTGCACATAGGAGCTGTGCCAGCCACCCTCAAGTAGTTTCAAGCGCTTACCTCAGAAAATGATTCATGCCACTATCGTAACATTCTTTGACATTGCTCTCTTCTGAAAAGGCCGTCAAAGCAACAATTGGTGCCGAGTAACCCATCTGTCTGATGAGTCGAGTACTTTGCAAGCCATCCAGATTAGGCATTTGAATGTCCATGAAGATCAGATCAAACAATTCTCCTTTTGCCATGCCCTCCTTCACCAAATCGTATGCCTCCTGGCCATCCTTCGCAATCACCACATCGTAGATTTCCTCAAGTTTGAGCATACGAAGGACAACTTCTTGATTTACCAAATTGTCCTCAGCTACAAGCACTCGAAGTTTCGCATTCGCGTCACGGGCGGCAACTTTTGCAAGTGCGGCGAGCTGTTCATTCGAGTCCTTTACAGTTGATTGACTAGCCGTTGCAGCGAAGAAGGGTTGACTAAGTCCAACTAATCGAGGTTGTGGATCTTTCTGGAAGCCTATGGGATTGGTCTTGGATATCGAGGCCCTGTTAGAAACAGGGTCGCCAGTTCCCTATAATCTCAGTTAGCACTTGGCCAAGAAAAATAACAAACCAGGGTCAAGCAGGCTAGATGCGCTCGATGACCCTTTTAAGGGATACGCACGTCCATAGAAGATCTCCCAATATCATGCTCAATCGATAGAGACTGGTTATATTCGCTGGGCGGTCTTGAGCCGTACACGTCGGAGCTAGAAGTGCTTGGTGCTCGATCTCGGGTATGTTTTAGAGGTATCTGCATCGTGAACGTGGAGCCGACATTCTCGGTGCTGACGAGGGCGATGTCGCCTCCCATCAGGCCAGCTAACTGTGAACAAATGCTCAACCCGAGGCCGGTTCCTCCATACTTCTTACTCAGGCCCAGGTCACCTTGGACGAATGGTTCGAAAACACGATCTTGAAGGTGTTCGGGAATACCAGGCCCTGTGTCTTCCACCTCAAATTGGAAGATTAACGTTCTTGCATTTGCAGGCGGGGGAGTAGGTGATCGCTCCCGGACTTGAACACGAGGTGTTGCCTTGGGGTCCATCGGATTTATCATGAGAGCCGTGCCTTGCTGCTTGGGGCCATTCGATGATGGCTTCCTCGAGACCTGGGACGTATTCGAACCGGAGCCCGTTCGATGCCGATTTTTTGACCGCTTTGAGCTATGCTTAGATTGCTTAGATCCCATCGAATTTCGACTTCCGTCTGAAATGGTTTCCGCTTCCCCTAAGCATTTGATTCTAACCTCAACCTTGCCTTCTTCGGGTGTAAACTTTAGAGAATTCGAGACCAGATTGATAATCACCTGCAATATCCGGTGCTGGTCGCCCCAAAGACACATATCCTTCAATCTTCCCATGCCTTGGGGTCCAAGAGCGGGTAGAGCCTTCTCACTGATTCCCGAAGCCTCGGTGTCCACATCAGTGCCAATGAACTTTACCGCAAAGTTGATGTGTCCTTCTCGAACTTGCTTATCAAATATCGTAATAATCTGACTCTTGATATCCACCAAACGAAATTCTTTCTCTTCCAAGCTCAACTGCTGCCCGATTTGATTCTTACTGAACGTCAAGAGATCATTGAGTAGATGAAGCAGCAGGTCGCCGGACTTGTAGATGACCTGTAATGATCGCTTTATTCTCGGTAGATCTTCCTCGCCCAGACACACTGCACACATGCCAAGAATACCATTCAGGGGCGTCTTCAACTCATGGGAAATGTTTGCAATAAACAAGGTCTTACTTTCGTTCGCAGCTTCAGCAGCCTGTTTGCTTATCTCAAGTTCTTGCGTGCGTTGTTGGACCTTCATCTCGAGACTTGTGTATTGGAGTAATAATTCTTTCGACATGGCATTGAAAGTTGTTGTGAGCTCGCTGATTTCATCGCGAATCAGATGCTTTCGATCAGGTACCTCGGCTGGAATTTTGAACGCTCTCCTCCTGTCTTCTTCTGATTGTTCTAGCTTGGATTTCCTTCTTCCTGTTTGTCTTAGCTTCTTAAGCCGAACCATAACACCTCTTCTTGATTTAGTCGAGATAGCGTTTTCTTCGTCTGCGACTTCATCTCCGGAGATATCGTCCATCCTCTCGGAGCGAATGCTTCCGTTGGGAGTATAGCCAGGTGGGGCAATGGATTTCTCGGTAGCGTCTCGTAACCTCCGAATTGGACGGACACTGTAATGGGCAATTGGCATAACAATTATCAGTATGAAACCAATTGTCCCAAATACGCAACTCAGAACAATGGTTTTAAGCTTATTGATAGGTTCCCAAGCTTCGTCATGGCTTTGCTCAATAATGAGAAGCCAGTCCACTAAGGTGCTCTGAGGTCTTGCATAGCCAACAGCGACACTGATGTTGTTCTCATTGGTGGTCGACAACATGCTGCTAGCGTTGTTGATTGCTGGATTTTGCTTTGAGAAACCTGCAAGTACAGCTGGATAGTCACTTTCAGTGAAATTTGACGTCCCAAATTTGCTAACCAGAAAGTCAGCTTGGCCTAAGAACTTGGGTACTGCATAACGCTGCGAAATTGGTCTACTCTCGAGATTCGACTTAAGAGTCCATAGAGCCGTGTCAGATATGTAATAGTAGACTTACCTGAGATTAGCATTGTAGACAGAGTGTCTGTTTTGTGCTGTTGTACTATAAGGAGGAAACACATATTTGATAGTATTCTGGCCCAGGGAGGTCGCGTTCGGGAGCACTGTCGCGCTGGCTGGTCTGTACCCCCCTTTGAACACATTTTCTCTCCGATTTGGCCCCGCTAATAGAACTATTCCACTTTTACCTAGTCCTTCCCTGGATTGTGTGACCTCGATGAGAGACGTCGCAGCGGCCACCACAGTCATGAAAGCCAGAATCACAGCTGGATTAGTGTTATCGACTACGGGTAGGGTAAGAGAGACCAATGCGTATGACTGGGAAGAAGTGTTAGCAAAAGGCGTAATATGTCCCAAGCGATGCGGAAGGGAAAATACGAAATCTTACGTCGTTGATTTGCAAAGGACCAAGTAAGAGGAATGATGTTTTGTTGAGCGGGAAATCTGCAAAGGCAGAGGCTATGGTTCCATTTATCGAAGGATCGGCAATGTCAGGGGTCGAGGTAGAGGTATAAGAGATGTTCGGGTATACTATAAAATACTCAGTATTGTAATAGAAGATGAGAGACGACAAGGCCAAGAGAGACCTCAGAGTTGCAAAACAATTTTCTGGAATGGCAGACCTCAACCGACGATCGGCAGATAGATTCCACGCAGATCGAAAGTCACTAGGAGAATACTCACACGCAGGAGGATAGCCAATATCTGAGTCTCCCAGAAGCACCTCGCTGCCATTAGGGTAGGTGCCAGGTAGTTGGATCCCAGTAGCAGTCGTGCCTGTAACATTGAAAAGCCCCTGTGAGCTGGTCAGTATGCGTATTTGCGGCAAGTTTAGCCAAGCTTTGTAGGTTGGTTGTCATAGGAAATAGTATATTACCGCTGGGTCCCCGGTTGCATTACGAGAGAAGACCGTCACCTGCAGAAGTGCTGATAGTCCTCCACTATCATATCTCAGCCTATTAGCATGAAGTCTTGGAGATATACTCGGAAATACCAAGCATGAACTGAAAGTAGAAAGGAGTATAGCATTGCACCCACCTTGCCAGAGCTCCAGAAACGTCATTGGTCGCAGCCGTCCAGTTGTTCCCCGTCAGATTACCGTGATAGAACGACTTTATGGCTTCTTGGAGCAGGATTCGGGTGACGATCGTGCCACATGTTGTCTGGATGAGTTCGAGGTCCGAGGCGATCTGCGAAGCTTTCAACGAGGCAGCGAGGCTGAGGGAATTCGAAGTCACGCCAACCACGAAGTCTGGAATCTCAGAGTGAGCATAAATTCTTCTGGAAAGGCTTGAGAGCCCTGAGAGTCTTCAGGCGAAGATGCCTGGGGGAGAAGCTGCTGCGAGACTGGACATACTGTGAAACTCAATCCATGTTGCGATGGCCAGGATCGCGAGGGGGATAGCGGCGGTCAATAGCACAAGGATTCCCAGCTGTTCTCGTACGCCGATACGCATTTCGAAGGAGCGTACGATATGCACCACTGTGGCTTTGGATCGTGCTCATTCGGGTGCGACTGTCCTCCCTCCTCCCGCTCCCATGCAACCACTGGCAGAGGCCTTCGAGGTAATAAAAAAGGCGTTTATCAAAGCATCTGGCGCACACATTGAACAGGTCCAATGTTCTGGGACGCGCGACGCTTGCGCTGATCTTGTGGAATAGAGATTTTGAGCCGCTGTTGATCTTCGGCGGGCCTAGGTCTACTCTGTCATACGAGCGAGCATGAACCTTCAAAGCGAACGAGACATAATCCGGACACCTGACTGCTGGGTAACGGCGTATGAGGGTTTTGATTCTAGCCACGGGTGGTGATGGAAGGGCCAGATGCAATGGCGATGATGGTGATGAATGGCAGCAAGTTTCAATTGTGAGCCAAAAGGAAGCAAAGTAGTTGCTGTGCTTATGGAGGCGTCTGGCCAATTTCTTAGCGGTCGATTTGACAGCTGGGGTTGGGACGGGAGGGGGGATCTAGGCGACGCAGACAGGGGGTTTTCGAAATTATGGGCAATTCGTGGCCATGGTGGTCTTCTTTGAAACACCACCGTCCGGAGGTACTTCCCACTTCCTGTGCGGTGCAAGGCTTCAAACACCTTCGAGTCCCGTCCGTGCGCTAATTACTGTACAACATATATGCAGACAGACTCATGAGCTCATGCCATTCCTTCATTGCCTCTTCCCAACTACGGAGGTCCTTTCGTACTTGTTCCGACACAGTACCTTCGTACCATTGCCGGACCACAACCTCGAAAGCTTGCCCTGCGGCTAGTCTGGGGAACTACTCGTATTCGAATACGCTTGCTCCTAGTTAGCCTCTGGCCGACCGAGCCGGTCTCCAATATTACCTTTCCTTTCAGCTCTTGAGGTCTTTATTGATATCGCTTCTCTGGTTCCTCCGGCCGATGGGCGACTCGGCTGCGCTGCTGCTTTTCGGCTCAGAACTCCACTTTGCCACTCACTTCTGTTCTCAATTAACCTTTTCTTCTGCAGACTTCGCGTTGAGTTACTCCTTTAATCTTCTGTTTATTTTCTCTATCCTCGAGCCCAACCCGTCCACTTTGTCCTTTCAAACCGTTCGTGGTAGTTATAATTACCATGATTTTTCAAATGTCTCACTTCTCTCTCTTATCAAAGGAATCTCATTCTGAAACCTCATATCCGTGGCATCTGCTCGAGTTACCATGTGGCTATCCGCCTAGTGATTTACAGCTCTATTGGCTTCGATAGGGTCTTCTCGCCCCGATTCGAATCCGATGGACAGGGGATTTTGTGTCCAGTATTAGCAGCTCTCAGCCCTGAACCAAAGTGAGAGCCTTCGCTATTTGGTTGTGCAGATTTCTTTTATATACCGGGGATAAATGCTGCGAATTGAGACCCCGTTGAGGTATTCATAAGCTCATCATGACTTCCGGTTTCTCTATGATATTATCACCGTCTTAAAGCCCGTCGACTATCTTGCCATTGGGTTCAAAACCTTAAAGCCACGCCCCGGTATTCTTATTACTCCTGTTGATTCGTTGTCTTCAACGTTCAAAATTGCAATACCACACGCCTTGAAAATCATCTAACTCTTTGACAACATTCTCCAGAACGGTCGTCTCACTAAAAAAGTCCGCGAGAAAGAAGAATTAGATTGGTATAGCCCTTTCCCGAAGAATGATTAGGAACTCATTATTGGATGATGACAAGTAGCGTCTTGTCAAGGGATATCCAAACGTGCCGCATCCTCTTTGTTTACCTCATCAGCTTCTGGCTGTCACTCTGCTGGCTCAGATGGCTACGATGACACTGCGTACATCCCTTTCAGTCGCCTACAGATCATATTGCAGAGCAAAGTCAATTCTCACTCGACAATGTGGTGGTGCAACTCGTTGCTATAATTTCTCGGCCCTCTGACTCTCATGCCCCGTCGTTGCTCTTTCAAAGTTCACTCAAGGGACAGGCGTAAAGCGTTCCTATCCTCTCAACACTTGGAAACCCCTCAGAACCGACCGTAGAAATCTAAAGTCGCTAGGGATAGATCCGAAACGTTCAAACCATTTGGGTGATTTAGAATCCCAACTCGACTTCTGACTTCGAAAAGCATCAACTTTCAACATCTACACCACAGCTAATTATGGAGCCTTGATGCGGCCAAGCAAGGTCGTGCTCAAGTTGAAGGAATCCGAAAGTCCTTACAGAATCCAAGGGCGGATAGCGACGCATACGAAGGTATAGGATTTCAAGACTTTGCCAGAGTGAAGCTTACAGCTTGCGCCGCGAGAGTGCACCAACCAAGAGGGTTCGGAGATATCTCGAACTTCACACTCCATGAATGCGACGGCGCACCCTTCACAGGCCCATACTGTAGATCCCGAGCCTCAAAGTTTCTCCCCCAGAATTCCGAGAGATCAATAACAAGATCAACTTGCCTAAACATGAGCATAATATAAGAACGTCAGAATAACTCTTCGCAAATACACACACACATGTGCGGGGATCAATTCAGCAATTTCCCCAATGCTTCCGTCAACCGCCATTCGGGCGATCCAAATACGCCTGCAGCTTCCGAATTCCCGACTCACCCCCGAAGCGGGGAGCTTAGTTTCTGATACCCCTCATTGAAACTTTCTTGACGCAGACATATACATCAACGTCGCCCTCATTCCCCAAAGTTCAATTCTTAATATCACTTGGGTTCTTTTTTCAACTTACTAAATACTTTAAATCATCAAATCAGCACGATGGCATCTACTGTTGGAAAAGTAAGCTCTCACATCCGAAACTGCATTTGAACCGCACATCCTCTGTTTACATTTTCATTTACTGACGTCTTTGGCAACAGACTATTACATGCAAGGTTAGAACGAGACTCTCTATCTTCATATCCATGACATTGAATTGACAATAATGTCTAGGCTGCAGTTGCGTGGGAGGCAGGCAAAGATTTGACCATCGAAACCATTGAAGTAGGCCCACCAAGAGCACACGAAGTCCGCATCGAAATCCACTACACAGGAGTCTGCCACACAGATGCATACACACTTTCTGGCAAAGATCCTGAGGGAGCCTTCCCCATCGTTCTCGGACATGAGGGAGCTGGAATCGTCGAGTCCGTAGGAGAAGGCGTCACATCCGTTAAGCCAGGAGATTATGTTGTCGCACTCTAGTACATACCCTCCTCCCTGCCCCCTTCCCTCGAAATGAGATGCTAACTTATTTTAACAGCACCCCCGAATGCAAAGAATGCAAGTTCTGCAAATCCGGCAAGACGAATCTCTGCGGCAAGATCCGCGCAACACAAGGGAAAGGTGTTATGCCGGATGGAACCTCGCGCTTCACCTGCAAAGGCAAAGAACTCCTCCACTTCATGGGCACCTCTACATTCTCCCAATATACCGTCGTAGCCGACATCTCCGTCGTCGCCATCACAAAGGACGCCCCTATGGACCGCACGTGTCTCTTAGGCTGCGGCATCACAACCGGCTACGGTGCCGCCGTGGAGACGGCCAAGATCGAAGAAGGATCCAACATAGCAGTCTTCGGCGCTGGCTGCGTCGGACTGTCTGTGGTACAGGGAGCAGTTCAGAGGAAGGCCGCGAAGATCATCGTGGTTGATTTGAATCCCAACAAGAAAGAGTGGGCCGAGAAGTTCGGGGCGACGGATTTCGTCAACCCGAGCACGTTGAAGAACCAGACGATCCAGGAGAAGCTGATTGAGATGACGGACGGCGGATGCGATTACACGTTCGACTGCACGGGAAATGTAGGTGTCATGCGTGCGGCGCTCGAGGCGTGCCATAAGGGTTGGGGCCAGAGTATTGTGATCGGTGTTGCGGCTGCTGGACAGGAGATCGCGACTAGACGTATGTCCCTCCCCTTTCCTCATACACCGCATCCCTCTTGACAAACCAACCCTATCTGCCAAAAGATACTTTACTCACAAACACCAGCATTCCAACTCGTCACCGGCCGCGTCTGGAGGGGTTGTGCATTCGGCGGTATCAAGGGCCGCACGCAACTCCCGGACCTAGTCGACGACTACATGAAGGGCAAGCTGAAGGTCGACGAGTTCATCACGCACCGCAAGCCTCTCAACGACATCGCCGCCGCCTTCGACGACATGAAGCAGGGCGACTGCATCCGTTGCGTGGTCGACATGCGAAATCCTTAGATATGTACATGTATTCTCTACATAGACTGCACAGTGGGAGGGAGCTGGTGATGGGGATTAGCAGCTGGATTGGGTAGCAAAAATGAAATGTGTATCCGAGAAAGTGTGTATCTACTCGATTGCTATGTGGATGGTGAATCTACATCTCGTTCGTTTCAGAGAAAAGTTAACCGTGTAGGATGAAGGGTTGATAAAAGGCCTCGAATCCAACAGCCTCTCTCAGAGCTCAACGAGCGTCTCAACCCACCATCCTATGTCCAGGGAATTCAAGAGCCTCACAAGTATCCAAGAAGCACAAATTCCAGAGATCACAAGTAGATAGATTAAATTACCAGGCCAAGCAACGCCCGGGACCAACGCAGTCCACTACGCCCGCTAAATCAGCGCCCAGACCGCAGCGGTCGTAAATACACTGTACGTGAGAGACATGAATCCAGAACGCCCCGTCTACAAGCCCGCCCTTATGTGAAATCGACCTCTTTCTACGTATGCTGCCTAGATGCCTTTGATGACGTGTGTTCGCTCGGCGTTGAGCTGCGCTGCGTTCCGGTCGTGGGATTCTTTCTTGCACTGCGTTTGGGGCGTGTTAGCTGAGTTCGTCGGTGAGAGATAGAACTGGGAGGCACCAGTGGATTTCCATGCCATCCTCTGCATCGAGAGGAGGCGATTGAGGGAGAAGGGGAACAGCTTACGTCTTCTAAGCCATCGCACTTATGGTCCTCCAACAGCCTATGCTTCCCGCAGTAATGGCCCTTGCAGAACCCGCAATCGCCGATGATTCTCTGCGCGCCGTCCTTGCAGTCCTTATACGAGCACTTCATCTTCTTGGGCGGCATGCCGCCCCGGACTCGGCCGGCGAGGTGCAGCGTTGCCTCGCGGGTGATGTGGTAGTCGGAGAGGGTGCCGCAGGCTAGATGCTTGCCGGCGTGGACGAGGCGGATGTCCTGTTCTGGGAGCGAGGTCCGGACGGAGAGTAAGGTGGTGAGGTTCTGTATTGAGAGGTCCTGGGGGACTGTCAGGGTGATTGCTGGTGGTGTGTGTTAGTGACGGCGAGACAGATGGGGAGCGAGGTAGCTTACTGTCGCTGGCGACGGACTTGACGAAGATCTGCATCGTTGGTGCTGGTTCTGGGGAAGCAGAGCGGGAGGATGGTATCGAGGAGGCCATTTTGCTTGGTTGTGATGTATGGGGGAGAGAGACGAAGGTTGGGAGGACGATGATGTGTCGAGTACTCGTGTCAGGAGGGTAGTCCGAGTGACTTAGCGCTGTGACGGTTGCGAGGCTGATTACGACGATAGCGGTGACCGTTTCGAGTTGCGGCGAGGGGCTGTGAGGACGTTGGGGTTGGTGTGAGGGTCTTGGTTGGAAGAAATTGTAAATTATTGGAACAGAAGAGGTTGGAAGATTGGGAGAGGAAGTGATTATAAGGGCGCTGGGCTGGCCACGCTGGGCTCGGAGGTGGCCAACAAGTGTTTCGCCTGACTAAGGCTCCCAATCTACTAGTGAATTGGACGATGCAGGAGGATCAGATATCTGAAGACTCGAACCCAGTTCCACCGAGGGCGATTGGAGTGGATGGGATTGGACAGTTGAGGTGGAATGAACAATTGACCTGGACTGGATTCTTCGGCATGATTATATGGACTTAGGATCTGACCTGTCTTGTTCTTGTCTTGTCTCGTCTGGTCTTGAGTCTGAGGGACAAGGCCACATACAAGGCATACAAGGCCTCCTTTCAAGGATCACACCGACAACGACTCAGGTTCTTGCCATTCAGCCTCTCGCTTCGAGGCTGGACGGCAGACGGCTTTCTGGAAAGTGAAAGAAGCCCATGTCGTCCGAACTCGTCAAACGCCGATTCCTTCAAAGTCTCAGTGCGGACTCTACTGTATCAACCACCAACTCCAACGCCGACCTGAGGAAAATAAATGCGAAATATCCGCAAGTTCTATGGGACATCTCAACTCTGCGCAAACATGCTCTTGCTCTCCTCCAGGATCCGCTCAACATGCATTCCCGACGTCCTCCCTGCCATATCGCGCTGCAACCCAATGCAATGCCTGTTCCGGAACTTTATCTCGAATCCGGCAGGAATCGATAATCCCATCCCATTCCACTCACTGGTAGACTGGGTATCTACCGACTTTGATCCACTGATCACGAGGCCCAAGCTAAGTAAGCCAAACCAACCCAAACACAGCCAGACCACCAAAGACCATCCGACCAAACCAAGCACAACCAAACAAACAAACGAACAAACAAACAAACAAAACAAAATCAAACACAACACAGCACAATCAGACCAGACCAGAAAAACACAACCAAACCACCACCACCTTACAACAAGATATGCCGCTTTGACTCTAGACCCCAGCAGTCAACAGCAGAGACAACTCATACATCCCAGCATCCCACCCACTCCCAACCAACCCCCCTTCACGTCCCTGCATAAAGCAAGCACAGTACGGTACAGCACCCATTCGCAGCGTCCTGCAGCCATCCGCCCACTCGCCCAACGTGGTCCAAGTCCGCCGAGAACAAGTGTCTTGGATCTGCTGTTGCCCATCCCATCTCGCGACCCTCCTGATTCGTCCACCGGCCCGCCGCTTTCGGAGGCCCCGACGAGGCTGAATCAGCACGAGGACAAGGCTGATCTTTTACGTCGCTTGCGGTGGCGCTTGCTTGGGCTGACGCTGACTGACTCCTTTGCATGCTTCGCTTGCGTGGTGGTTTGCTGGTTTGCTGGTTTGGTGCTGGATAGGAAGGATTTTCAAGGCCGAGTCGTTGAGGTTGAGTGAGCGAATCGTGTATTCTGTACGGAGGTACTGCATCGAGGATACTGGCTTCGCTTCGTAAACGCTGCAATCCTGCTTTGGTCTTCCAAGTATCATTCATGCCTCATCGTTCGAAAGTTTTCAACGTTTCGGATACAGTGCTCAGTTCAGTTATGAGTTATAGCGATAGCAGGTCAAGATGCTTGCAGATTCTCAAGGCAACGCCTTCTCAATTTCTTAATCCTACTACAAGTAAATTCGTGCCCGAGGGCTTTCCTCATGATGCCTGACCCTCCTATCCACGAAACCCTGCTACACAAAACAACGCCGGGAAATGCCCTAGAACTCGCTCCAATTTCACGTAAACATTCGCTATGCTCCAACACGCATGCTTTTCTCAATGCCGTTTATATTTCTAGAGCACGTTAGCAACGTTCGCACAACGTCCACGGGGGTAGACTTACCGCATCAACTCTTTGCAGATTCACCGGGTCCAGCGAGTTCGTCGCACCCATCAGGATCTGCCCTCCAGCTTTGGCGACCCCTATGGCAGGCCTCAAGATCACCGTCGGTGCGTGCTTGCGCACTGCTCGTACAACTCCCACTGCTGTTCCACTCTCCATCGCCTCCCCGGGCACAGCGATGATAGCGTCGCGAGCCAGAATGAGATCTCGTTGCAGACCATCATAGCCTCCTCGGAGACCTTGGAGGACGCCAACAGGTTGATTGGCATACAGACTGATTTGTTTACTCTCCTCTTCCTCCTCTTCCCCTTCGCCCATTTGTGTTTCGACACCTGGGCCAAGGAACCCTTCCGCGCCTTGAAGAACCGTCTGTACACCGATTGCAACCTTGGCACCGAGTTTGACCAACTCTGTACCTGTCGTTTTAGCGAACGCTGTGGCGCCTTTCGTGAGGCTACGTGCGATGCGGCCGTCTTTCTGGTACTCGCGATAGGGAACAACGACCAGCTGCCGCAAGCCGCCTCCAACGTTGACAATGGATCGCACAGGTGCCAGGCCAGCCAAGATACCTGGGAGTTGATTCCGCTTGATATCGGGCATCCAGATGTCGTTAAGACACTTGCCTAGTTTGTCGAATCCCGAGATGCCGTAGATGATCGTATGTCGTAGCACCATATCTGCCTCGTCCAGAATTAAAAAGTTCATGAATTCAGTTGTGTGACCAGAGCGAAGTCCTGCATAGTCGACTCGCTTTGGCTTGAAATCTAGTTTGACTTGCACCGAATTCACTTCGACTCTTTGAAGGAACGGGACATCGCCAGGAGAAGCAGAGTGCGTAGGCGCAGAGTCATCCTTGAACTCGAAGAAACGCGTGATGAAGTCTAGCGCATCTTGATCAACGTGGAGTCGAAGGGGAAGGATAGTCGCCTTAAGGACGATTTCAGACGCTGCGAGTTCTGGAACGGGTTTGACGTTGAGAATCTCAACATGGATCATGCTAGTGCCAGTCTCTCTAGTTCCTGCGTCCTGCATGTAGGTCGCAAACTTTCTCCAGGTCGACGTCGGCACGTGGTCGAAAATTTCGAAGTCGTGCACTCGGACATCTACTGAGCTTTGAGTCTCGCCACTCTCGGGGGGGAACACCACCAGATCAACCGAAACGCCTTTCAGCTCGAATGTGATCTTGTGGTGCTTACTTCGGTTCAGGCGCAGCCTTTTCGTTTTGGGTCTACGCAATCCCCCTAGCCTACTTGGCGAAGATGACAAGGACGTGGTTGCAATAGATTCGGTCTCAGTAGCATCGTCATTCAATCCTTGATTGATGGCGGCTGCAAGTTCGCGAGGGTCTCGGTTTGCTGGTATCCCAATGTAGATTGAGTTGAAAAGAAAATCACCAATGACCGTTTCCTCATCTTCCACATCCTGCTCAAACGCTGGCCGTCTTTCATTTCGAGCACGCTTCTCAATCGCCTTCGACTCAACATCCTGGACAGCTTTGGTAATCGTGTCTCGAGTATGTTGCCAGTCGTATCCGTCGAAAAGATTCCAGATTATGTGCACGTCCCGAACGGCCACCTTCAGAGGACTCTTCCTGACTTTGTAAGCGTTGGACGTGTCGTATGTATTCTTGGCCGAGTTCCATCTATGTGCTGTTCCATCTACAATCGACCCAGTTCCGAAATGGTCATCCTGAAACTCGAGAGGCTCGTTGTCCTCTTCCGCTTTCGATGGCTCAACAAAACTGTCCAGAAGAACGCCATCCTGAGTGTCTCTGGTGCTTAGCTGAGTAGAAGCAGCGGAGCCACTTTCATCATCAAAGATCGTCTCATTGAACTGATCGCCTTCGTTTTGGTAATAGTGAGAATCCATGTCGAATTCGTCGGATTCCTCGCCTTCTAGCATGTGTCCACCTTCCGTTAAGCCGAAATCATCATCAAAATTATAGTCACCTTCTGCAGTGCCAAAAGCATCTCCGGAAAGTGAGGCCAGAAGATCTTGTACAGGTATGACCTTGGTTCGATACTTGATCTCCTTACTAGGCGGTGTTGGAGGTGCAAGTGCGCTCAGAGTTGAAACCAATGTCTGAGTCGAATCGGCGCATGATTCGAGAACAAAGAGGTCGTCGCGAAGTTCCACATCGATGGCATTTTCTCCATCATCGCCAATGTGAATACCAACAATAGCTCTAGCAGAAGAAATGTAGCTGACAGAAACAAAGCCAGTTGCACAAAGGTCAGCAACTTGTGTACTCCCTCCATCAAAGGATTGTCTTCTAGGCCTTGTAGCTACATCTCCAGAGAGGATATTTGCGACGTTATCAATGACCAGGATCGAACCCTTGCTCATTTCGGCACTAAGAGACGCCTTCTGATGTTTGGGCAGCACAGCGGCCAGATGAGTCTCCGTAAGAACCACAAGGATTTTGGATGGTAGTCCCAAAGGATTAAGGCCTAAAATGCAGTCTCGAAGTACCACGTCGATGATCATTGCCTTGGAATTTGGGCTTCCTGGCTTCTCAGCTCGGATGGTAGCTTTGGAACCACCTCTTGGAGCAGAGCCCCGAGCAAGATCGGTGAGAGTTGCGACTGACGCGGTAAGACTGGCCGAGACATCCTGAGGAGATGCGCTTTCACTCAATCCAAGAAGAACCATGAGCGTAGGCACACGGTACTCCAGTTTGAGATTCCACAACTTGATTTTCACCACCGGTTCCATCTCATCGCCAATCATCCGTGCCATTATTGTTGGGGAGCGAGATCTAAGTTCGCGTTGTTCTGGATTGGTCGCTGGGCCAAGAAGTTCCTCTGAGCCATTTCGATGGGCTGTCACTGTTCCAATGCTGAATGCCACGAGCGCTGGCAGTGTAATTTGTGCTACTTCGAAATCCCTGATGGCCAGCTTCAAAGTACCCACGGTGCGACCAACGTCAATATACCCATCGACTTTTCGTATAGTAATCAATGACAGTAATCCGGGACGTTCATCGTCCGGAAGATATTTAGCAACCGTTGATAATCTTGACACCTCCTCGCCGAGTTCGGGTAGGTAGCTCAACTTATCGAGTCGGGCTATACGAGTCTGGAAATCGTCGACTGTGAGTCTTAAGACGGCGCCTTGCTTTCTCTGCCGTAGAAGCGTATCAAGTAGAATGTCATCGTCTTGATCATATTTAGCTTTCGAGGGTGTGATGAGTGATAGGAGACGATCCAAGTCAACGTCCTTTGGAGTGGGGAGATACTCAATGCGAGTGCCCGTGATGTCTACGTTGATGGCAGGATCTTCATTTAGATGTTTGAGATGTGGCCCGGACAGCATAATTTTATGAACAGCGACTCCAATACCTTCGTCTCGACTTACGACTTTGACAGATGACGTTTCTACACCAACACTGCATTCAGTCCCTACTAAATCCAAAATAAAACCGCCGATTCTGACATCGGCTTTATTTTGAGCGGCAAGTGATTTGTCGTCAGGCTTGATAGGAGCCTCAAAGCGCACTCCTCGAGGCTTTGATTTACTGGGACTGTTGCCAGTGATAGTTGCATTGGATGCAATTGAACTGCCCATGTTCAAGACGCTGCTCAGGCCACCAAACCAGCTGAATGTATCGTCAAGCTTCTGAAGATCTATCGAAACATGCATTGGCAGCGTGCTGATATCGTATCTAGTTGCCTCTGCCGTGTTAATCATCCTGAGAATAATGTCAACACCATCTGAGGCTTTCAAGTCTCGAACAGAGGCCCGCATTTGGAGATCTGCATCGAAAGACAAGATGTTCTCCAGGGCGTAGCCAAAGACGAATTTATTCAACTTCACCGTAGTTTCAGTTGTCATATTCTCAGTACGGGTAACAGCCTGTAGGCCATTGATCTGGGTTCTCAGGAGAACATCCGACTCTGGAGGCGGTGCTATTTGACCTCCATCATAAGCAATATGAGCAGGGCCGGAAATCCCTTCAAGTCTTTCAAGGAATTTTAAGGAGATCTGTTGAGCAGTGAATTTGAGGTTCATCCCGACTGGCGCTTCATCTGGCCTTTCCGACTCAAATGGTACTGGGTCTTGCTTCAAGGCTTCCTTAAGTCTTTGTATGAGCTTGAAGATAAGTCGGCCAACGGATATATCAAACTGTGCAATCAAATCGCCCACGTCCACCTCGATGGAAAGATCGACTTCATCCTTCTCAGTAGGCTTTGGGTTCACAGTGCGTGGAACAGCTGCCGCGGCTCGTCGTTGTGAACTACTTGGAAGATAAGTGGAGAACGCACCCGGTACATTAACCGACGTAGAACGTGAAGGGTCACTGCCATCAAAAGTGTTGCTAAATATGGTACTTCCAAGAGGAGCATCAGGCGATTCTGTAGATGGTTCGGAGTTTACCCCAGGAACATAAATGGAGATCTGATCGAGACGGAATATCTCCTTAGTCATTTTGGCGTATTCGTCAGAGGAGGTTGTAGACGGTTCTGAGACGCTACTTGATGTCTGCGGCATAGCGGGAGTTCGCTGTCTTTTCACTGGCGATGATGAAGAGACTCTCCTTGACCGATGGAGAGTGCGGGATACTGACGGAGAAGATGGGGCACTGGAATGTTGTTCCGCTGCGGTCGGGATCGAAACGTTACTTCGAGCATGCTCAAGGTTATCCAATGGTTCACCCTTCATTTCTGGGGCCGTTGGGCTAACAGCTGGAGATAACTGCCCATCGCTCCCAGCCCAGCCGCCAGGCATGTTTCCAGACGAGCCATGAGAGACTGCACTCATATACATACTCTCCGCATCCTCGTGACTGAACAACTGTGATTCAGCAAGATCTTCGCCTATTGGTGTGGTTGTCTCATCTTCTTCACCGCTTTCCACATTATAATCAGCCTCATGGGTCGCTCTTGGAGCAGCTGCAGGGTTGATAGGCCCTGGAAGTGTTGGTTGTGAACGTGATACGCGGCCCCGGGAGAACCTAGGGTGTTGCCGACTAGGAAGTATAGTCGATTGTAACATAGGGTCAGGTCTCCGCTCATCCACAGAATGGAAGTCAGGCCTGGTTTCTCGGTCTGCGGTTTGAGGCAGATGCATCGAGGCTCTTGGTGTAGATAGGGCGGATTTAGGGGCTGGGCTGAGCGGCATATCCTTGCCAAAGAATTGAGACAGAGATCCTCCACCAAGACTTTCTCTATCCTCGGAATATTGACTTTCTGTGACCTGATCCAAGTACGCCGACTTTAGCAGGATGCTATCCCCAGGCTCACTGAAGGCACTCCCTGTCAAGTTTCCAGATAGACTCCGGTTCTCATCATCTTCTGGTGCATCCTCAAATCTACCGCTATCGCTAGCAATTGTAGAGGCATGTAAAGAGCGATGTCCAATAGCACTCTTTGGTAAAGATATGGCTGATGATCTGCGTGATGAAGCAGTCGATACCTGTTCAGGGGAAGAAGCGCCATCGGACGATCTAAACGTACTTCCTTGTGCACTGGAGTACGACCTTGGTGGTTTTCTTTCGTCAAATACGTCTGAGTGAGCGGCTGAAGGCGAGGATAGGGCAGATGACCGAGCGAGGCTGGAGAACAGATTGGCTTCAGATATGAGCGCTCCCCGGATTTTACTGAGGCAAATTAAGCGTTTGCCTTTCTTGTATAAGAACTTCGGTCGCTCATTTCCAAGAGGAGAGACTTTATCCAGCTCATGCGTAACCCCTTCGATGTCTACATTGTCGACCTTCAGCTGCACCGTGACTGGATCTGACGGATGTGCTGCTGTAGACCGAGGGCTTTCGTTCGGTATAGAAACATCCAAATTGATCGTGAGCCCATTTATCTTGACTTGAAGGCGATCGACGATTCCCTGTAGAAAGCTGGCCACGAACCCAGGAAGACCAAGTGTGGCCCCGGTTCCTATTGGGATTTCTCCATCGTCACTTAGTAGAGAGCTGCCTAGTTCCTGAGTCTCTGATAATATTGCCGCTTCCAACTCCGCCTTTTCCTCCACAGGCTCCGCCTGTAAGAAAGATTCGGCGAGGTCGGCAGCTGTAGGTATGGCGGGGTCTGGGTCGTCCGCGAAGTTCGATCCCCTCCTCGGACGACGGCCCTGTGGTTGGGCCTGAATAGAGCCAGAGGGTCTCGAATATGCCCGTTTCCGATTCCGATCATGATTGGTATGTTGTGTTGAGGTCGTGCCCTTCTCCGACTGTGATTCAACTCTTAGATGAGCTTCTACTCCATCAACTTCCACCACTATTGGACTACTGTAGATATCGACGGGTATGGTCAAGCGAAGGAGAAGCACTCGGGCTTTAAGTATTTCGAGCGAAGGGGGTAGTTTAAGGAGGGTCTCGAGTTTCTAGAAGCATATTCGTGTTAGTGTCCGATCATGATCTTGCAAGTGAGTGACGGTAATATACCCTCAACCGTAAGCCCACGTCCTTAAACTCAAACACACTGTTCTTTCCCCACGCAATATCTAGATTCTCCAAATCGAGAGTATCGGTATCGAGGATCTCAAGCCGTGAAAGTGCGTACTGCAAGAGTCGTTTCGGCATGGAGGAGGCTTGAAAGTACCTCTGGAAAAGAGAAGCCATGTCGGCTGCAGACGTTGGAAAGACCCTGAAGGACCTTCAGATGGCCTTCAGATCGTAGTTGGTCTCCTGATCTTGTCAACAAAGCCCACAGCTGTGCCGTTATGTCTCAGGAACTGCGGCTCCTCCTGATCACTCAGGCCTCGTGAACGACTTGAGCCAGCTATTCATTATTGTTGGACGCGTATCATTCTTGGCTGTGAATGTGCCGCTATCCAGTTGAGAAGATTAGGTGAGAGGCTCTATTCGACTCACCCCTGATATATTGGTTACCAGGTTCGCATCGCCGAGTCAGCGAGTTATGATGTGCAAGTGCATCTCTTTCGTATCAAGCCTATCGTGATAAGCCTTTTGCCCCACCTCTGCCCGTAGGTATGTAAACAGTCACATGCCCGGCAGTAGTGAAGGTATCTAATGAGCTCGAGAGAGAATGCAACCTTACATATGAGTTCATTGTGAGTGTATCGTGTTTCAGTTGCCAGCTCATAGTGACGCCCGACTTGCCTTTACGATGATAGGTGCAAACAAGCAAGCATGCAATTCTCCCTCCACTCTATTTCTAATGTTGAAATTTGGACTTTTAGAATCCACACAAAATCACCCACCAAGTCGACCGTTAAGGGTGCGACGATAATCCCAATGCCTCCAAACGCCATACCATAAGTCTTAATCTTGAGCATCATAATGCGATTCCTCGCGAATCTTCTTGACAGCTTCCCCATCATCCCCAAATTCCGTCACAATCCACAAGCAGAACTGCTCCCACTCAATAGACCACTGCTTCATCCTTTCAGCTCTAATCCCATTCCCAAGTGTCGCCTCCTTGATATCATGAACCCAAGCGGTCGCAGGTTGATCTTCAAATGCAGCCCATCTGACACTGTTCTCAGCAAGATGTCCCAAACCCGCAAGACCAAGGTTGTCCCAGCCTTGGAGAGCTTGCCAGAAATCATGCGTCATGCCCGCTGTGTCTTGTCCGAGAATTGCTGGATCATCGTTGCAGAGAGAGCAAGAGACACCCCGAGCAAGCAAGGCGGGCAAGGGATGCGACATGACAGATGCACATAATCGCAGGACTTCGTTGGAGATGGGACAGCTCTCGACAAGGATCTTCTTCTCCTTGACCATATCGATGAGGAGAGGATGCTTATAAAGTGAGAAACCGTGCCCGATTCTTCGAGTACCGAGAAGAACGGCATCGAAGAGGTTTTGGTCTGTATCGCTGCCGTCCCCGAGACATTCTCCAGCGTGAAAAAAGAAGGGTATATCGATGCCTTCCTGGGCGCACTGCTTACGAAACCAGAAAAGCTCTGGGAGGATATCCTTAAGAGGGCGGCCGCCATCTTCTTGGCCTACTAGATCGTAGCCAGATACCAGATGAGGATAGGCCAACTTGATAGCAATGCAGGCGTCCATATCCTCCACGATCTTTCGCGTGTCAAGAACCCGGATACCAGTCCAAATCATTCTTGCTCCCCAGAAATCCTTGCCTTCTTCGGAAGCCTTGAAAGTTTCAATCTCCTCTCCAAAAACTTTGAACATATGATCATAGGTATCTTCAGGAGTTTCTTGTCCTTCTCTGTAGAAGAAGAACGTAAAAGCCAGTCTGAGATCCACCCACTTGACGCCGTCTGCGAGCAATTGTTGCATCATACGCCTCATGAAGAGCTTGAAAATCGGCTCGTAGAAAATGATTGTGTTGAGGATGGTGAACACTGATGAGAACTTTCTCCAAACAGCGTCGACACCATGGTGATGCTCGATCGACTCTGTGTTTGTAACAGTACAGCGATCCTTGAGCCATTTTAAGAACCCTTTCTTACCACCACTGGGGAATTCATCGGCGGCTTTGGTAAGGAGGATGGGCGTAAGTGGGGCATAATCAGCGCTCCAAATCGACCCCTCAACTGCCCAAAATCGTAAGCAAAAGAATCCAACCAGCTCAGCCAGAACATACCCTTTTCAGTCTTGTAGAATCTAAATTTTACCGCTCCCGCCTCAAGAGCCTGCGGACTCGACAAGCTCTTGTTGCAAAAGATATGCATCCCAGGCGTGGCCAGCAGGACCTCAAACAGGTAATCAAAGTCCACCATAGCATCCATATGAGCATGAAGCAGGGCGCCTTTGGGCATCTTCCGAATAATCTGCCACAGTTTCGTGGTTTCCATCCGCTCCTTCGCCAGACTGAACATCATGCCCGGATATACGTTGGCGCCCGTCTTCTGCGCGAGGCAGTCCTCGAATTCGGCAGTCCATATTGTGCGCTTTTCTTCGTCTCGGATTCGATTCACTATCGAGCAGGCTTCTTTGGCTAGGGGAGAAAGTGATTGTCGGAATGCGTGGTCTGGAGAGAGGTGTTAGTGGGGGGTTTGAAGAGGGGGAGGGGTGTGCTTTTAAGTACCACTTCTCTGCTTCTTTTCTTGGTCTATTAAGGCGTCACGACCGAGCAGGTACTTGTTGATGAATGGCTCATCTTTCGCAGGTATGCCCTGTGAAACCTCTTCCCATTCATCCTCGGGCATACCAGAGGGCCATACCAAATCGCGTACTCTAGACATTTCTGGTGGAAAGGTGGGGGGATTAGGAAAGAAACGAGCTTGGCTTAATCAATGAAAGTCAGATTCGCCTAGGCGAGACTTATTTCAGAAACAAACGGCCTAGTAGGCTAAATGATGAGGAAGCGTGAGTTACTGTACTAAATAAAGTTCCCTATCCTATAATTGAACATCACGCTATGGTTTGGGGATTTTATAAGAGAGGCAGCTGAGGGGTTCTTCGCTTACTTGCAACGATTAATGTTAGGAGTTAACTTCTCTTAGGCTACAATGCCGATGCTTACATTTGCGGATTGGGTGTGAGTCACAGAAATGAAAACAAATTATGGCAGCTCGGCGAGTAGGTTTGAGAAAGTTAAAGACCTCGGCCTTGTTTGCTCTTGAAATTCTAAATAAGGCTGCGCTATGGCCAAACCACGAGATCCAAAGGTCTATAAGCCCACATTCAATGATCGTTTATATCTTACAGCATGCTCTTTGGCATGTTCTTAATAGCCTGCCTTACGCCCAAATCACCAAGAACCTCCTCTGCTCCTCCCAAAATAGCATCAAATTTGTACCTATAGAGACAGAGGGTCAGAGGGTGAGTTACGGCTATCAGTATCGAACACTTACGTTCTGTGGAACATCTCAATAGTTCTTCCCATTCCAGACTGAGTCAATGCTCTACCACCAAAGATCTGAACTGCCTCATCAGCACATTCGTGGGCCGAGCGTGTCGCGAACATCTTCAGGAGACCGATAGGGCCAGCAAGGTGGGTAGATTGCTGCTTGTATGGCATCAATGTCATTTGATATGTAATATTCTCGAGCCAAGCTTGGTTGGCTTCACAGTGGGCGATCATTTTGGCAAGCCTGAAAAGTTAGCTAACGCAAAAAAAGTTAGCAAGAATTATATCCTTACTTTTGACGGATCACTGGTTGCTCAATGAGCTTCTTTCCAAAGACGATTCTTTGGTTGCTCCATTTGATACACTCCTCAGTCACAAGTCTCATCACTCGAGTAACACCACCTATGGGATTTATCAGCATACGCATGACCACGGAGTCGGATTGACTGACTGGACATCATCCATCTTTCATGGTTGAAATTTGACAAGATAACATGAATTCCCTTGTTCTCGACACCAAGCAGATTCTCGACAGGCACCTTAACATTGTCGTAAGTGACATATGCGGTCCCAGCTGCCGGAGAATAGGAGGTCTTGATCGCGGTAGTTTCGAGACCCTCCCCTCTCTCAATGAGCATCACACTTAATCCCTTGTCTGTCTTGACTCCGGTAACGAAGTAATCGCAGAAAACACCATTTGTGATCCATTTCTTGGTCCCGTTGACAATATAATGCTTTCCATCTGGTGTCTTCTCAGCAGTCGTGCGTATTCCAGCAACATCGGATCCAGCAAAGGCTTCTGTGATAGCAAGACAGATCTTCTTCTTGCCGCTGAAGACTTCCTTGGCAATCTTGTTCTTCCAGGCCTCGTTGTTTGCAAATTGTAGAACAGCGGTCAGCGAGATTGTCATGCCAGCCATATTTCCATCTTGGAAACCTCTTGCATTTGCCCGAACCATTTCTTGCCCGATAATCATGTCGTGGAAGTAGTCGAACTCTTCTCCCTTGACAGCTCCTTCCATCAACTCAACCCCATGAAGATGCTTTCCCGGGCCAAGTCGCATATGTAATATCCCGAGCTTCGACATTCTATCGATGAGGTCCTGAGGAATAGTCTTCCCAGATTTCTCACATTCCTGAGCTACTGGAGTAACATATTTGTCCGTGAAGATCCTCATTGCCTTTTGCAGTCTCCGGTGGCTCTCTTTGAAGTAAGGGCTCTTGAACTGGGGTGTGAGCCATGTTGGTTCGCCGTATGGGACAACGCTGAGATCGCCAATGTTCTGTTCGATAACTTGGGATTTCTCGCCTTCAAGAGTACCTATACAGAGATTCGAATACTTCTGCAGAACTTCTTGTCGATGAAGATTATAGAAGGCTTCTGTGGCATCGGTCCCAGCGACTTGTTTTAGGACTGATTCTCCTCCGGGATGAGCATCAACGAAATCGGTCACATCGTAGACTTTGCTATCAATGATAAACCAGAGACTTTCATCGCTGTTGTTTTTTGCGACTTCCTCTCGGGTAAGAGTATGATGAGGCATTTTGAACAATTAACCCTGTATGTATAACAATAGAAGGTTCGAGGAGGAGATGAAGGAAAGTAAAGACCGTTCAGAAGAAAATACGAGACAAAAACAATAACGCCTGGAATCGGGATGGACTGATGTCAAGGGATCCGGGGTAGATTAGAAAATCATCCACGGGCCGAGGTAAGTTACGGGTGGCCTAGCCAATCAGTCTCGCATATTACGAAAGCTCATTTGACGGTTCGTGCACGGGCTGAGAGGAGGAAAGCTAAGCACTGCCTAGCCCTTGTACCAGCTTGTGCGACGAGAGCAATCCTCTCATACATTTGTTCGTATTTCAGGGCAGCTAGGTAAGCTTTGCATGTGTCCAATTAGTTTCATGTATAGATCGATGACTAGGTCAATACAGAGACCCAGATGCATGAAGCTGCTCAGTTGATGGCGGCCGATCGTCGAGGATTGCAAGAGTACCGGTGATGTTTGGTTGGAAATGGGACAAATCAATTCTCCGGTGGTAAAATAACGGCTTTTCTAATCAAGGATTTCTCATCCCGCCAGGACTAGATGTACATCTATCATACTTTCTTTGATTGGTAGTGCGAAAAGAAGGCTTGGGATTACTACGAGGATTGAAATCCCTCCGTGAAGACAAGCACTCAGTAGCCTTCAGAGGCTTACTACGAGGCTATATGCAGGAAGAAGCCTGGTAAATTCACGATACTTCTCTCAGCCAATTGATTGATTGAGATAGTACTCCATGGTCATAATGCATGTAACATGAACGCGATCAGCCTGTATTCCAGGGTCCCTTCTTCTATCAGTAATCTCCAAGGAAGTCTACCTCGTCCATAAAGTAAGCAATCACATCAGAAGAGCATTTGCAGATAGCGATGGAGGACTTTCATCATAACTATTTATATCTTCCGATCGTCCCAATTCTTGTAGTATGCACTTGCTCATGGTATCGGACTGGGCCGTAATGCTGACGAGCGTTCAACTACTATTTGTCTGAGCCTGAGATAAGAGCTTTCTTACTCTTTCTTGTCGTGAAAGGCACCTGGAGGAGGCCTTGCAGTATAGGATAGGGGGCAGGGTCGAGCTTGCAACAAAACCATTCAGAGAAGCTAGCTTCAAAGACAGGTGTCATTCACATAAGTCCGATTCAATCGAACTCAATCCTCTTCCCCTTCAATAACCACGATCCTGCAAGCTTTCCCACTATGTATCCCGCATAAGCGCCTGTAACAATAGTGATAGGCCATTTCTGCCACTCCCTATCCCAATCCAGAGGTATTGGTACAGCTCCAAGCCAAGCTCCTAGGAGACAACCTAAAGCCCCTCCAAATACCTCATCAATGGGGCTGTATAGCGATAGTATTTCCCTCCACTTCGATCCATCAGAACCGTGCACATATGCCAGAGGAAAGACACCCAGTAAAGCTAAGTGAGAAGAGCTGAGGAGGGTTTGTGGGATATGCGTCGTGACTGGAGCTCCGAAGAGGACTTGCAATCCTGCTAGAACAGGTATGGAGAAGATCGATAAGATGAGGGCGAAGAACACAGTCTGTATGCGTTCGTCAGCTAGACCTTACCTATTCACACGGATTTAGGACCTTACAATTGCTTTCGAAGGAGAAGTGTCAAGTTTCTTTCCACCTGGTTTCGGTTTCCTGGACGGTTTTGAGCTCGTCCCCGATCCTGTGGGTGGCTGGCAGAGAGTGGCATGGGCTATCTGCAGAAGTGCAAGTATTGGAAGTGATTGCAGGAGCGTGGTGGTTGGATCTGCAACCAATGCTGGGAATCGTAGGTAGTATGCGGAAAGGAGTAGGACTGGATGGACACTCGTGAAGATGCGCGCGAGATCTGTTGGAAGAAGCTCAATTGATTGTGATTTTACGGAGGTTTGATCGGGGGAGCCCATGGTAACAGGGTCGACGAGAGGCATTGTTGAGATAGCCTTCTCGAACTTAACTCTCAATTCAACTTGTCCTGGAAGCTCGGCTCCGAAACTAGCCCCAAAATGGTTATGTCAATTGCGGAGCCTTCGAACACCGACATGGGAGACTGTTAAAGATCACGAGTAGGCTTCTTTTGGGATAGAAGACAACCTAGGAAGTCAAGAATCACTCCATATTAAGCGTTGGATGCTGATGTCTGCAAGGACTCTAGCTTTTTTGACTACAATGATGATACAACGCAAGATAGCCATCAAACTTTCAGGGTGCCTCTCGCGGCTTTGCAAGCCTCGCAGCTCCTTTAAAAAGCATTGTAAGCAATACGTAGACAACGCCAGGACTTTTTGGCCTCAAGATGAAGGTCCCTCTGCCCTGGGGATAAGGTTCCGCAGTGAAAGATCATACACGATATCCTCGATCTTCTTCACATTGTATTTGATGCTATCACTTCTCCGTCTGAGGGAATCATTCTTGAGATTCAAGATCTGGAAACCAGCATGAAGGTCCTTGACGAACTGGCTGATCTGTAGAGGTCGTTGGTAGTCTCCTAGGGTGACAGAGTTGATAGCAAGACGGGCAAGCTCCTCGATCAGCGTGATCAGAGACTGAAGGTACTCCTCGATAGAGATATGGAAAGCATCTTGATCCTTGAGATTGACAGGAACTGCATATTGTTAGTCCTCGTCTTGTAGAAATGACTCCAACATACCATCGAGAACCTTTCCAACCTCCTCGATCGTGAGAAGTTTGCCTGCCTCTGATGTACCTAGCCCACCGAGCCAGCCGCAGAATAGAATGGCAAAGATCACGTTCTGGACATCTCGAGTCCACATGCCATTGTATCTGGAGTGATATCAGCTAGTCCCTGGACGTGCGTTGAGGGCATACTTGTAATAAGGGGACTTCGAGGCAACCTCAGCGAGGCTTTTGACGCTTGCAATCTCATCTATGATGGCTCTCTCTGCAAGTGCAATGACAGGTGCAACTAGGGTCATTCAGTAAGGCTCATTTGCATCGGGAAGGACGTACGATGTGCTGCTGGCGTGGAATGAACTCGAGAGAGAATTGACTGGGATGTTTTGCCCTGTCTCTCGAGAGTCTGGAGGATGGCACGGATCTGCTCTCTTGCTTCGGCATCTTCATCGATCTTGGTTTGAAGGTTTTCGAAGATCTTTGGATCTACCATACTAGGGTTCGCCATGACTACTGTATTATGCCGGGAGGGAAAAGAAGTTTGTTTCACAGGGTTGCGCACAAAATATATTCGCGAAAGCGGGAATATCAAAACACAACAAGCGCAAAATATGAAGATACCAGCACGACAGGATAGCTCATGCGAGAATTCACTCAATAATGACCTATTCGCTCGAGGCAATGTAGTTATTTTGGGCCCAATTTGGGAGATTCAGACCTTTCACAGATGACAAAGTCGGAATTGGAGTACTGTTTATTGTGCAATCAATCATCGAAATATGATGGTATTACTATCACCGAAAAGTTGAGGAGGCTTATCGTTGAGTCATTTCAAAGCCTCGTCTTCGCAATACTACTGATGCCGCTGCTTCGAGTTCCCTCACTGCACCCAGCCCAGTGCGGGTTCGATGTCCAATCTGCCCAAACATCTTGAGCTCAATGCAAAAACACTACATGGAGCCTCTTGCACAATAAACGATAACTGTAGCTCTCTGGACTGTTTACTTCTGTTTCTTTCTTCTGATACGCCAATATGAGATGAAGTCGTCACCAGTTGATACAAACATTCGAATCAATGCTACTTTGTGGTTCTATCTTAAAGCTTCTCTTCTTCACGATCCAGGCAAGCCTAGATCTGCAATGAAAAGTATTCGCGTCGACTGGAGGCAGTGTAATACCAGTGACACAGTGGGTCGAGACACTGGCAAGCCAGGAGGTCAAGTCCCTGAGAACAAAAATAAGTATAATCAATGTTTCCACTGTCGTGGAATTTCAGAGATTAAACTGAAAAGAACAGATACTACACTTGATCTAAGCCAATAGGCAACTGTTGCTGGGTTAGCAAATGTGAGTCTTTAGGGTGGTTGGGGAGAACTGACAGAGAGCTAAAGAAGAAAAAAAAAATGTAAACAGCTGGGAGAAGCTCTGCTTAAGTACTCTGGGAGAAATTTTTTGGACGCTAAGCTTAGCTCCCGTATTCGTTGAGTTGACCAATAATCGTCCACATATTGCTGACATGCACGACGTACGGTATGCCTTACCGTTCAAGGATAAGTTTGTGTCGTTTGCTCAGAATGCAAACCGGTGTCACACACAAGAGAGTGTATTGAAACCCCCACCTCGACCAGAGCCAAGGTCAAAGGAGGGCAGATATGTGAGCCGCTTTTCTGGACTATGGACTTCATTATACGCAGTCAACTGACAGCAGCAACTCTACTTTGTTCTGATTATGGCATATGCTATGGCATTACTTTGACAACGGAGTACGAGGATGTAACACAACTCTTCCTCCCATGTACATGTCTCATCCGGGTTCTACATCATTCAAGGTCTCGTCCACCGTTCCATGAATGTCTATGGAGCCAATTGATGAACGGCATTTCTTCCTCCTAGCCTTCGACCGTCTGTCGATATCCTCCCAATCAACCTTCCAATTCATAATACTTTGCGACAGTTCCGGATCAGCATGTTGAGTGGTGTACTGCGAACACTGTGCTTGGATCGCTTGAAGCTGGATCCGAAGAAACTTGAGTTCGGATTGATTCGCATCGAAATCTTCCTCCCTGCCTGGCGTAAGCATGCGTCTCAGAGAATCCTGAATACTTACATCTCTTTGATCCGATATTCGAGAACGAGAATCCTTTCTGCAGCCATTTCCACTCTCGTGATCAATAAGTCATGGATATGCTGTAGTGTATTAGCCACGAATCGCCAGTAGACGCAATATTTGAACAAAAGAAGGAACTGAGAAATTTTCAGCCGCGTTCAAAGGGACTCACATCTGATTCCTCCTTCCTGG
Organism: Hyphodiscus sp. D1413; assembly: GCA_003988895.1. Classification (NCBI taxonomy): domain Eukaryota; kingdom Fungi; phylum Ascomycota; class Leotiomycetes; order Helotiales; family Hyphodiscaceae; genus Hyphodiscus; species Hyphodiscus sp. D1413. Next base: position 224,965 of record QYAO01000030.1, read on the forward strand.
TATGAAGTTCTACAAGAGTCTCTGACAGTTTCGAGGCCAATTCCTGAGCTGATTTTGCAATTTCGACTGCACGCTCCGTACTCATTGCTGCTTCATGGGTAGGGCGAGGTGACCTGGGCGATTCTGGAAAACGCATCCTGGCATTCCGATTTGGTGTAAGTGGCGTCCAAAGGGTATCCTCTCCATTTTTAGGAGAACTGGTTACACGTCCAAGTGAGAGTGCCTTCTTGTACACTCCCTTTTCTCTATTATTCAAAAGAAGTTCTATCTGGTCAACGCCAGTATGGATTGCTGAAACTGTGCTGTCTTCGACAGAGCTATCTTTCGAGAGACGAAGTACCAAATCATTGAGTCTTTCGATTAGGACATCCTTGTTATCTTGTGTGAGATCTTCATTTGAAATTCGAGGAGATTCCAGAGAAATAGTGGATGTTGGAGAAGAAAATTGCCTATGCAGTCCTATGTAGTTCAGACTCATTTTCGTGCAAAGCAAGCTTTCATGGCAAGCAGAAGTTGGGGTGTACGCAAAGCGAATGTATTTAGCCGTATAAATGTAACAAGTAGGAGGCGCTCATCTCATAATGTAGAATTCAGCATTGATCAGTGGTTCAGACGATGTGAAATCTGAATACCCCAGGAAAATTGGAAAATTGGGATGTCTGATGCTGCATCAAAGTGGTGTTATCGAGAATCGTATCGGATGTTTCGTGCTCGTGCCAAGGGCAATTCGCGCTAAATGTTATGCCGATCACCGCCGCCGTGAGCCTTTATTCGTAACATTTGCTCGAGCTTGACGAACCCTACCTTACGTACCCAGCAGCATGCGCTATATTCTACAACGATCTTAACTTATTTGCTCTGCCAAGTGCTCCAATTAATTTGAGTATCTTCCAACGCGTTGGCCTATTTTGATCCCTCAGAATCAGCTACAATGGCTGTGGGAGTAAGTCAAGAAGCTTCAATGACTCAAACCTCGATAAAAATCTTACAATTCCTTAGGAAGCTCTTCAACCCTCGCTGGAAACCGTTCAGAACGTACTATCAAAGACATATGGCCAACCAAATGCTCCAAATCTAGTTCCTATCTTCGCAACAATACCCTCTGACCTGGTAACCCCATCCGCCGCTTACCTCAAAATCTCAGCACATTCGAAGTCTGAATTATCTTTCCTTTTCGAGAGCGCAGCAACGGAACGAGTCGGAAGATACAGCTTCGTGGGTGCTGGCCCAAGAAAAGTACTGAAGACTGGAGAAGGACATGGCCCACAAGTAGATCCGTTGCCCGAGCTAGAAGCAGAGCTGTCCAAGAGTCGAGTGGCACAAGTTCCAGGCTTAGCATTGCCTCCCTTGACTGGGGGAGCAATTGGATACGTGGGATATGATTGTGTGCGATACTTTGAACCCAAGACCGAAAGGCCGATGAAGGACGTACTCAAAGTGCCCGAGTCACTATTTATGCTATTCGACACAATTGTAGCATTTGATCGATTCTTCGATGTCATCAAGGTTATTACCTACCTCCAAGTCCCTGAGGACTCTTTAGAACTTCCTTCAGCATACGAAAAAGCTCGCCAGACGATCAATGAAGTGGTCAAAGTTTTACAACAACAAGAGACACCACTCCCTCACCAACCACCTATAAAACTCGGCCAACCATATACTTCTAATATTGGCGAGGAAGGATACAAGAAGCATGTCACTACCTTAAAAAAGCACATTACCTCAGGGGATATCATTCAAGCCGTCCCGTCTCAAAGATTTGCCCGACCGACTTCCTTGCACCCTTTCAACATCTACAGACGTCTGCGGACGGTCAATCCTTCTCCATATCTATTCTTTGTCAATTGTGGAGACTTCCAAATCGTTGGAGCGTCTCCAGAGTTACTTGTTAAAAAGGAAGCTGGGCGCATTATCACGCATCCCATTGCTGGAACTGTGAAAAGAGGCAAAACCCCTGAGGAGGATGAGGTGCTGGCAGAAGAACTCCGAAGTTCGCTCAAGGATAGAGCAGAACACGTCATGCTAGTCGATCTGGCCAGAAATGACATAAATCGTGTCTGTGATCCTTTAACCACTCGAGTGGATCGATTAATGACAGTCGAGAAATTCAGCCACGTCCAGCATCTAACTTCCCAAGTATCCGGAGTTCTGAGAGAAGGTAAAACGCGGTTCGACGCTTTCCGGTCAATTTTCCCCGCTGGAACTGTTTCAGGCGCACCTAAAGTTAAAGCTATGGAGCTGATCGCAGAGCTGGAAAAGGAGAAACGGGGTGTATATGCTGGAGCTGTTGGATACTTTGGGTATGGTAGTGTTGACAGCCAAGGCAAAGAGACGGAGGGGGAGATGGACACATGCATTGCGTTACGGACAATGATGGTAAAGGACGGCATCGCATATCTTCAAGCTGGTAAGCATAAGATACTATGCATTGAAATTCTGAACTAACTTGTCTATTCAGGAGGTGGAATTGTCTTCGACTCTGATCCCCAAGATGAGTATGAAGAGACAATAAACAAGTTGAAATCGAATATTACGACGATCACTTCAGCTGAGGATATCTATACGAATCTTCAGTTGAACGGAAATGGATCGGCGAAGCTAGACAGGAAAGAGGTACCTTCTCGGCCCTCTGGAAAGACGCCTATAGATCTTACAGCTGAATGAGCACTTAGACTGTAAAATAAAAAGGATGAGCCCCACGCTCCTTACCCCGCCAACATGCTTCTCTAAGCGCTATGCCTGTTCAAGTACTCAAAATTCCCTAAACTGTCCTCGGAAGTAAGATTCCAATCTCTCAAATCGCCTGGTCTCCATTAGTTTTGGCAAAGCAAAGATTTTCATTCAGCTTGCTTGAGCGACTTAAACCTCGGAGCCTTTCCTTCTAATCCCCCTCCCTCCTCATTGCCCATCGCCCGTCATCCATCTCCCAAACCCCAAATGCCGCCCCAGGCTCAACCTCCGCGCAAGCAGCCAGAAATCATTCTCATCGTTCTAAAGGATAATGTGAGAGAAAAGGATGATGTGAAAGGGAGGCAGAAGGTGGAGGAGAAAGTGACGGATGGGTGAATAGCGGCCTGTTGCGAGAGCCAGAGGCTATTCCTGTTGAGTGAGATAATTCGAGCTGCGAGAAGAGTTGGGAGTACTGTGATTATGTGAAGATCTTTCTCCTTTGCTTAGTTTTGTATATGAGGCTCTGGTTGGGAAGACATACTAAAAGGCGGAGGATCGATTGGGATCGAGATGAGGTTGAGTGGTTTGGGAGGGCAAGTTAGGGGCAGTGGGCTGTTCAGAAGACTATTACTTTGTTGGCTCTGATGTGCCCACTGCTGTGATTCCTGTACATTGATGGCTTTCGGAATATATTTTTCTCCGTTATAACGAAAACAGCTCACCGGTTCAATTACTTTCCCAGAGCCTAATCGCTCGAGTGATTAGGAAAATTCGAACCAGGGGAGAGCTTTCAAAAGCCCCAAACGTCTAAAGGATTAGGAATAATAGCAGATGTATTCCTCGAGGTATTTGCGCAGAATTGCAAAGCCTTCAACTTGTTAGTCAATCTCTGAATGATGGAAATCCTCTGGAAGAATTCATGTCGTAGATCGATTCCAGGACGCATTCACTTTGGATCCTTTCAGTCTCACAAGGAATACACTTATCATACGCAACCATGGCCTGCAATGTTGATTCGAGATCCTTGCATGATTGTAATTTTGCTTTCTTAAGCACAAATCATGAGCTCAACTATGGCATACGTGCCATCCCCAGCCGAATGCTGATTTCACAATATTCTCTAGCAGACAGCCTCCCAAAGCTTTACTGCGCGATGATTATGAGCCATCCAGTGCAGTGCCTTTCAAGCTTTCATAGCAAAGTCTCTCCCAAATTCTCGCCCTCGAATCCCAACTCTCCCAATTTCTTTAGCCTCGATTTATCCTTCCTCGAGTCTTGCATCTTCTGCTCTTTCGCAAGCTTCTCAACAACTTGTACTTCGGCTTTCTCGTATCCAGGTGGTGAGTCGTCATCTTTGTCGAGATCGATTTCGCCCAGAAGAAGTACATTTTCGCCTCGGACGAGAAAGACTCCTCGTGGAATATCGGCGTAGAGTCCGGGTTGAGTGGGAGTCGAGGAGGGCAATGATGTGGTCGAGGGTGGAATGAAGACTCTCTCAATTGTAGATTGGAGGACAAGGTTTGCTGGATAAGGAGTTCAGTATGGCATGATGGAGCGGGAGATTTTTTGCGCCTGAGGGGGCTCATGTACCGAATTGATCCCAACTTCGCAGAATACCAATGAGTTTTCTTCCATCCCGAAGCGAGATCATAAGTTTTTCTGAGAGGAGAAGTTGTCAGCATTGTTCCCTTGTACTTTTCCTGAACCGCTCTGCGAGTCATGGAATCGGTGCGGTAGTGTTCGAAGGTTTGCGCCGTTTCGCTTATGCTCCTCCAGGGTCTCGAATGGTCTGAGAAGGGAATCTCTTACTATCTGTTAAATCCAGAAGTTGCGCAGCAGTAGTGAACATCTGTGGGGGCAATTGTTGATTTTGCGGCGGTGGCATGCCAGGTCCCAAAGGCATCGGGGAGCCTCCCGCTCGACCTCCTTGCTGTTCTTCCAGAGTGAGACTCTCCATATTATACTGTAGGAAAGACGATATTGTTATGGGAGTGAAGAAATAATTCTCAGATCCATAGCGCGTGGTAGTGACGGGACTTGTTTGAGTGTCGTGTCGAGTTCCTTCACAGGACGTGACGATATATTCTGATAGATTCACACCGCTAACGGAGATAGAGATACCCAGAACGAAACGAACGACGACATCCTCACTGAAAACTTGATACTATGGAGAAACCAATTAGAGATATTGATGGTGGATATTGTTCTAATCTAAAATACCAATATCTAAGACAGCATTGATTGATCTGGTACCTTAGCTGGTCCTTGATACCCAGCCCGTTTTAGTCGTATCAGACTTGGCCTCTCATTTACAGACTCAGCTGTGCAGGAATAGCTTCGCAAGATCCTAACCTCTGGCATATTAAACCAGCGTAAATTGTAGAGCAGTTAGTGACCAAGATATACAAGCCGAATCATTCATCTGCAGTAAATGTGGAGATCCAGAGACTTGTTATTTGTATGGTAGCAAGGTTCTAGGAGACAAATCGCTCACTATTCGGACTTGAGATTTTGCAATCCAACGGTGGATATATCCCATTTTCAACCCCCACTAACGCCGTCGCAGATGCAGACTTCATGTGAATAGGCTGAAAGGTGGCGCTATGGTACGTCGCAATGGAAGTCCCTTTCAGCCAGATCAATGAACAACCAAGAATGTTCAAAGGCACTGCAATAGATTGACTTGATTGTCTTCTAGAGCAGCAAGGAAACGAAAGATGTAAAGAAGAATGAGCCAAGCCCGCGAACCTATGCCTCTTGTGATCACCGTACCGATATCACCGCGAATTGGGCTTCTTTTTTGAACCCGGAATCCAAAGCTCACAATCAAATAGGTGGCAAATGCGTCCATATGGCTCAAGTGATTTGAGCGGCTGCCAGAGGTCGTAATAGCGACCTATCAGCTCGCATGGCCGTGTATGAAAGGACTTGAACGCCGGGCCCGCAAGGCTACCGTGAAATCGTAGACCGCTCCAGAGCTTGTAACAGCTCCGGCCGGTCCTTCATAGCTGTTTTCGCCTCGGTGTATGAAGCCCATTGCCGATTCCTTTTGTGCTTCTCAGGCCACTCTGCCTCTTCCCTCGTGACGGTGACTTGATAGAACTGGTAGAGCGATTTCGGGGCGTCTTTCGAGATCTGTTTGGGAGTCCTGGCTTCTGTAAACTGGCCCAAATCATAGTCGATATTGCACACGATTCCAGCCTCTTCCCATGCTTCACGTTGTGCTGCCTCCATGCAAGTCTCGTCTGATTCCCATCCGCCTTTTGGAAGAACCCAGCCAGAACGTCGAGTCGATTGGATTAGGAGGACGTGTGTTCTTGCTTCGTTCAAGGGTACAACGCCAGCCACAAGCCGCTCTCCGCCTTCAGCGTAGCCTTCAGAAAGTTAGAAAGGAGTCTCGAGACAGGCACACAAGGGTTGAGGGAAATAGTCATCCACATGCCTTATGAGAATTGGGAACTTACGCTGCTTCGTCCTGCCAGTGCGACTCTCCATCGACCGGCCTGAGGACATGGTGAAAGGCTTTTCACCTCGAAACGAGCAAAAGCACAAGTAAATGAGGCGTACAGAAGATACAGAAAAGATTGCGCAGGGCGGGCGGTTCTTTGTAAAGCTCGGCTGAATTTTTAAGAGGGGCCCGTCCGCCGTCCGCCGTGTCCTGGTGGGGGTTGAGGAAAAGATGATTACTAAATTGATAGATGAATTAAGAATATGTCAAGGGAAGAAGAGAAAGGAGGCCGAGAAGAGCTGATGGTGATTGTGACGGAGGAAAGGGACCAGGGTGGGTTGCAGTTGGAGTTGGAGTTGGAGTTGGAGGAGGAGGAGAAGAAGGGACAGCAGTAACCTGACAACTGAGATGTCCAAGGCGCTTTTTTTAGAAGCTTTTTCCGCCGATTTATCATTGCCCCTTGTCTCGTGCCCCTTGTGTCCTCAAGCAAGCATTTACGCAAATCCGTTAGTATTCCAATTTGATAGCCCGGTCCCGAATGTTGCCAACCCAGCTTGATGCTACTACCTATCCGCTAGACATGGTGGCCCGTCTGTCTCTGTCAAGCCCGGCCGCCCAGCAGCTCTCAGCTTCTCAGCTCTGCGGTTGGTTCTTTGGGACAACCAAACTCCTAGATTGTTGGAAGCTAGAGAATTATCTAGAGCCGGAAGCGGACGTGGAGGTCTAAGGTGACAGCTCCATACAGTAGCTCCAACCGTTTCGCGCATGTTGCTGATTTGCTACAGAACAACCCCACTAAGGCGTCTGGCTATCCATCTGGCTAATCCGTCCTCTTGTCTCTCCGGCATGGAAGCCTAATGCTTCAACAGAGACAACCCGTTATGCCACTACGAAACATCTCACTGAAGCTATTACCTTTTCCTCTTACCATCACTCCTCCTGCTACTGCTTATTCAACGGCGTGGCTCCTTTGCTTCGGTCGCCCTTATCTCGTTACCCTGGCCTATGTGCTAGACTGCTGACTCTTCCATCCCTCGGTCTTCTCTTCCGCGCAAACCGCCCTTCAAGCTTACTTACTCCCCGTATTGAGTCTTTCCCACCGCCTGCAACCCTGATGAGGCGACCCAGCCGTCGTCCTACCTACCAGCTCTCGCTTGCAGTTGAGCTGCGTCGAAATCTGCAGAGGTCTTCCACGCTATGCCGTCTCCTGACAGAGCTCCATCGCTGTTAACTCCTATTGGTGAGTACCTGACTTGAGTGTTTCCCGGCCTTTCGTCTACTCCAATTGTTCCACCCCGTGGGAAAACTACTCGACGACAATTCATGTGGCCTTTGTGCGACCACATCGAGCAAACCCCCACTTTCTGTCTCTTTCAGTTTTTTTTCTTCTCATCCCTGAACGACCCCACAGTATGCAGTGTTTGTTGGCTTTTTATGATATCAGAATAGTCACAATTACATGGCATCACGTGCCAGTGAGTATATGGTACTTGACTAGCTGGTTGGGATGCAAGAAGGTTGAAGCAAAAAAATCTACTGACTGTGGTTACAGGTTACTCGGGCAATAGTTGCGGCTATTGCAAAGGTTCGGGGAGTTAGTTGTCCGTTCTCTTCTTGTCTAATTTCCTTGTAGCCCTCTTGCCGCTACCTGTATTTATCCCCGGATTCAGATAATATCTTATGTCCGTCTTCTAGGCTTCTCCTACTACGCTCGTACATCCTTCTTACAACCGTCATTATATCAAGCCTTACTTGACCGTGGATTCCGCCGATCTGGCACGCTCCTTTACAAGCCAGATCAGATAGCGGCATGTTGCCCTCATTATACAATCCGTCTTGATTCAGACGCATTCCATGCTGCCAAAGACCAGCGTCAATCTCTGAATCGATTCAACAAGTATCTCCTTGGGGATGATTATATCAAAGAGTCGGCAAGGCAGTACCCCAAGTCTCGCGAGCAAGCCAAGAAGCGAAATACGGACTTCGACCTCATAGAGCGAGTGCACGAGAGCGAGAAAGAGAAACTCAAGACACCTCCGGAGCCTGCTCATGCTCTGGAAGTCACACTGGAGCCTGATGACTTCACCGAGGAGAAGTACGTCCTGTTCGAGAATTACCAACGCATCGTCCATCATGAACCGCCTCACCGTATCTCGAGGTCCGGCTTCAAGAATTTCCTCTGCAACTCACCACTCCCGAGAAGCAAACAAGCCCTAGAAGGTCGAGAGAGAAATCTAGGGTCTTACCACCAATGCTACAGACTTGATGGAGAGCTCATTGCTGTTGGAGTGTTAGATCTGCTTCCCCAATGCGTCAGTGCTGTATATTTCATGTATCATGAATCAGTACATCAGCACGGTTTCGGAAAGCTCGGCGCTTTGAGAGAAATCGCGCTGGCGAAAGAAGAGGGCTACAAATGGTGGTATGCCGGATTCTACATTCACAGTTGTGTTAAGATGCGGTATAAAGGGGACTACGCTCCACAGTATATGCTGGATCCAGACTCTTATGACTGGGATCTTCTCAATGATAAGTTGAAGAAGAAGTTGGATGATGACAGCTTCGTGAGTTTGTCACGTGAACGAACAACAGGGGAGACTGCATCAGCCCGGAATACGGACACGGCAAGAGTTCCATCCAGCGACAGAGCCATGGATATACAGGAGGGAACCGGCGATAGCGCGGTGGAAGAAGATGAGGATTCGGATGATGACCCACCAGTTCCATACCCTAACGCACCTCTCTGGGAACGAACCATGCCTGGTATTCTCACCAAGAATCAGCTGAAGACGGACATCGATCTGGATCAGATCAAACTTCAGATTGATGGGAAGATATATGATGCTTGTATGCTGGTCAACTGGGAGAGCAGTAGTATCGAGAATCCACATTCACTCAAGGGGAGCATTGCTGAGCTGGTTGCCGCTGTAGGAGCTGAGGTTGGGAAAGAAATGGTACTGAGTTTCTGAGAAGTGTCTGGAGCTCATATCTGTATTAAATAGAGGATACTGAGTTTGGACGCTGGGCTAAAAGAAGCTGTGAGGCAATAATCGATACGGTTCGTTGGTCTAGGCGTTTGGAATCCATCCTACTCGCTCAAATGAAGTTAGCAACTGGGACGATTCATCTGTGCGATGCTAGAATGGATTTTCTTCGTCATGACTACTGGAAAAGTTGGAAGCATTTAGATCATTACCGGAGAGTCCATTAAAGACCAAGTGGTCACATTTTCATTTTGTCATATGAATTGAATGGTTGTTGTCAATACTCCTAAATTCGGTTCAATGGCTATTACGCTATATTCATCTAAGAAGGATGCTTCTCTAGGGTATTGGACGCCCAATCACCGAGCAATCGTCTTAACTTCTGGAACTTGCTTCTCTAACACATCCAGCACTTCCTTCCATACCTTCGCCTGCATCTCCACTCCTTTGACTCCAAATACGGGGTTCTCTGCGGCACTTAAATGCATTCATTAGCAAGTTTTCTATTCAATGATAAGCGTTGAGAAATCCTTACATTTTGTAATCCGCATCCGACTGATAATGAGTAATATACTCTCCATTTTCCTTAGCCTGGGCAGCGAGAACAAGTGTTCTAGCACCGCCTTCCGTTGATTTCGCAATCACATTCATGATCATATTAATACCGAAGGACGCCACGACGCCTTTCTTGTACTGTCGAGCGAGATCCGTTTTCACCATACCTATATACCTTATTACTCGTCACTCAAGTTCGCGCAGGGGAATGACCATACCTGGACACATCGGATTGACAATAACTTCTGCCTTCCCGTCATTATTCACAACCAATTTCGCAATCTCGTTGACAATATACTGCTCCAGCAATTTGCTAGTCGCGTACATGCCCTCTTTTGGCCAATTGTGAGACTTGGAAAGGAAGCCCAGTACGTCGTTTTGAGGCCATGTGTCGATATCAACGTCTCGATGTAAGCCCGAAGTCACGAAACCCATGTGTGCCTTTCCACGACCTGCTTCTTTGATCCAGGGGAGAAGGAGTAGAGCTAGCAATGCTGTGCTGAGGACGTTGACTTGGATCGTTTCCTCGAACCCCTCTTGACCGTCTTTGAATTTGGTGTTCAATATTCCTGCATTGAGCAGAAGGTAGTCGATCGTCTTCACCTCACGCTTGACTTGCTCCGCGAACTCCTTAGTGGAAGCGAGCGTACTCATATCCAGCAGCATGACCTTCACAATACCTTTACCCACAGTGCCTGTCTGTGTTTCGATGGATGCTCGGGCGGCTTCGCCTTTAGCATTGCTTCTCGCAGTGATTATCACGGATGAAGCTCCGAGGTTGATGAAGTGCACTGCTGTCGCTAGACCGAGACCACCTGTTGCGCCGGTGATGAGGACAGTCCACTGCTTGAAGGTGCCTGATGGGGGGAGGGAAGGAAGACCAAATTTGTTCTTGAGGATGGATGCCATTGTGACACAGCGGATTGGTAGGCTGAACAAATCAGATGCTGATACGAGAACCGAGATCTAGGGTTCTAATGAAGGATATCGAATCATCTTTATGTATTTCCTCGAAGAGCGGTAGACTAGACTGCTTCTTCAGCCTCTTAGTTTCGGCGACTTTGAATCAACGGACAAATTGTATTCCGAATTGAATGGCGATCTGCTGCCTTTTGATAGGACCCTTGAACTGAGTGGGGCTCATTGGATATTTCATCCAAGGTTGGAGAATGGAATCTGAGTGCTCACCTATTCCTTCGGGGACTTTTCTTCATCGGACGAATTGTCGTCCGACTTGATTTGAAAGCGATTGTCTTTCAATAGATCAGAGTGCTAGACTATTCTCTCTACTCCCAAGAGACTATCTGATCTAGAGAGTATCTGATCCAGATATATCCAAAAAGTCAAACGCGGACACTTGACCTCGAGGATCCATGAAGCCTCAGAGTCCGTAGTCGTAGCCTTGTCGGGAGACAGTAGTAGCCTTGCACTAAAATGCGGCCTGATTCCGCATCAAAATTCCATCACCGAAGATCTTAGCCACCCTCATGCGCCTGTGTCTATTCTGAGCAGACGTCACAATGGCCCCCTCATCAACCCAACAAGTCCTCCTCTCCCCTGCAGAGCTCTCCTACCTTCACACATCCCTCTCCCTCAATCCTCCAATCCGCGCTGACGCCCGCACTGCATCCCAATTCCGACCCCTCGTAGCAGAGACCGACATCCTCCCCGGTACAAACGGTAGTGCACGAATCTGTTTTGCGGACGGCACAGAAGCTATTGTGGGAATTAAGGCAGAGGTTGAGAAATCACGCCCGATATATCAGCAGAATGTTGAGGAATTGGATTTGAGCGCCGGGGCTGCTGATGAAGAAGACGAGGAGGACGAGGAAGTTAGGAATGGAGGGAGGGGGTTAAATGAGTGGGTGGAACTTAGTGTTGAGATCCCCGGCTTTAGAGATGATGATTCCATGCCTGTTTTCCTGAGTGCGATGCTCACCGAAGCGTTGTTGGCGGATGGAGAGTTTACGAGGCGGCTGTGGATTAACAGACGGTTCCATTGGAAGCTTTATCTCGATGTGAGTTGTCCATTGGGAAAATTTGGAGTTCGGATGCTGATCGGAGTAGATTTTGCTGCTTTCGCAACCTCTGTCGTACCCTTTACCTCTTCTATCGCTCACTACACATCTCGCACTCCTTTCTACACGCCTACCGAAACTCAAGTCCGAGCTTGACGAAGACCCTCTGTTTGACGACGATTGGGATGCTTCTGTCTTTCTCTACCCCCGAGCAGCAGGGAAAGAACGCACGAGACCACCAGTCACACTCCTCGTTATGGCTGTGCAGGAGAATATCATATTCGACCCCAGCAAAGAGGAGTTGGCAGTAGCAGAAGTTGTCCTAGCCGTCTCAATCGGAGAACAATCACAAGCGTCAGGAGATGGAAGTATGGAAGTAGATTTCGATAAAGGAACAAGAGATTTGAGGTTGCTGGCTATCAGAACAATTGATCCGCCTTCGAGGTTGACGCATCCTGGTATTCCGAATACATTGAATACGGCTACGGGAGGATCAGCAGCTAGTACCACAGAGCAAACTTCGAATCAACGGGAGTCGGTGGTGGAAGAGGGTGTGTGGCAACCACCGAGAGGAGGGGCAAAGAGGAAATTGATTGCTGCAATGATTCAGAAGGTTTTGGAACGGGGAGGTGTTGCAGAAGAGGTTTTGGATGGCCTAGATGCTGTGGAGTTGGGCTAGTTTGTTATACAAGTAATGAAATACAAAATACCCATCTTCTTTCATATTTAATCCACATATCAATCAACCATCTACTTGGCCACTCTCCCAGGTAGGCTATAACGGACTATACCCTCTGAGCTCTTTGGCTCGTGGTCGCTTGGATCCACTGAGCCATTATCCTTCATGCCCATCCACATAAGCACAGGCTTGCCACGCTCTTCCATTGGATCAGAAGAATCCCGCATCTTCTTTCACCAAATCCCCAACCATTTCTTAATAGGCTTCTTCTCTCTAAGCGGCTGTTCCGTTGCAGCCACCTGCTCCGTGGAGACCTCGCCCTCGCTCTTACTCTCACCCAAAGGAATGGCCGGTCCAAGTAATTGATCATCACTCTTCGCCATCCACCCACCAAATCCTTCATTCTTATCCAAACCATGAGCCTTCCTGTACGCACTCCGTTTCGCGACATCCTCCACTTTCCTTTTCCTCCTTTCCTGCGTCTCTGCTGTAACAGCCGCTTGATGGAGCCTCAAGACCTCCAGCCATGTGCTGCAGTATTTTATGGGATGGAGAAAAAGCTGACTGGCGGGCGGTATCATGTCTGCCACTGGGGAGTCGCGCTTGAAGTTCGTGATGAACACTATGCTTGCCAGCGAGAAGAGCGTGCCCTGTCTTGCATCAGCGCTACTGCAAAATTCCTGTAGACATATATCAACCTACCAATGCAATATACGCATGAATGCTCCTATTATGTAGAAGCCAATGCGAGAACGTGCCTTCAGGAGGCATCATATTTGGATATTTCTTCGTGTCCATTCTCGCCTGTTCTTCAGCCGACAGATTTGGGCCTGGATACCGTGGAGCTTCTTTTCGAAGCTTGGAGCCATGGGATGGAGGGACGAACTTGGTAGGCTTCTCGAGGACGAGTGGTTTGGAGGAGCTCTTCTTGGAAGCTTTTGTTGATGCATGGCGGATTCTTAGGGAATGGGATGGACTTGTAATGCGTGTGCGCCAGATGGGACTTCGTTGGGGGAGCAGAAATCGGGGGATTGCTGCGGTGGAGGACATGGTATCTGTTTTGTTGACCTTGCGATACAGGCTCAATGGTCGAAGTCCGTCGTCGTCAAGTAACCTGTTGCCAGCCAAAACTTTCTCTACGGTAGCCTTCCCTTCTCAAGCAACCTGCTTTTGCACCGCCACAAGCAAGCAAGACGGCAGCACCGCTCGGGAAAACTCGGGACGGATAAGGGGCCTGGTCGTCAGCCAACCACAGAGCTCAGAGTGCCGATTACTTCCATTCTAGTGGGTCGTGGCTGGTAGAAATGCGCTAAGTCATGAGTTCAAAATCGATCCAGCTTGACAACCCAGTTCAATTTTCTTCCAGATAAATTTCACTTCCTACATAAACCTCGCAATTCCAGCATCACACTCTCTTTCGACGACAAACCCGCCTCCCTACATTCATACTCTACATACTTCTAATTTCTAATTAGACAAGATGCCTTACAAAGATGGTACGTTCCTTTTCTTCAGGCCTGCAGGCTGGGCAGGTTAAATTAGTCACGTCACTGCGAGGCCTCGAGAGCCATTGAGCCGTCAGATATTACGCTCAGTGTCCGAAAATGAGTTGGCAGAGGGGAACGGTGTCCGCAAATATTGCTATGAAGTCTGCGGGGATCTGCACTTCAATATCGTCGTTGAGTCTTGGGGCAATGTCTTCAGTTTGCCGCCACACCTGAGTTCAGAACCGGGGATGCTACGATTACGTCGGTCTTTCATCAAGACTACACGATGTTCAGCCGCATGACCCTATCGACTGGAACTCAAAGACAGTCCATCAGCCCTCATTTCTCTTTATTCGGCAAGGCCGACAACTTGCGCCTCAGTCTTCCAACCGTTTGCCAATGACCAAGAACCTCAACTAACGAATCCCGTTCACAGGAGACGCAAAGAAGGGTGCCGGTCTGTTCAAGACACGGTGTGCTCAATGCCACACTCTCGGTGAGGGTGAAGGAAACAAGATCGGTCCCAACTTGCACGGTCTTTTCGGTCGCCACACTGGGTCTGTTGAGGGATTTTCATACACCGATGCCAACAAGCAAAAGGCCATAGAATGGAACCAGGACACTCTGGTACGTTTCCTAACCCAAAAACTCCCTTTGGAAGTGTGTTCAAATTCTTACTTGCCAATAGTTCGAATACCTCGAGAACCCCAAGAAGTACATTCCCGGCACGAAGATGGCATTCGGTGGTCTCAAGAAGGACAAGGACAGGAACGATTTGATCAGGTATGTTTTACAGACCGATTTGGTGGATGGGATTATGCTAATATTCTATAGTCACTTGCGCGAGGCTACGAAGTAGATGATGACGGTGATGGGAGTGTATAATAGATAGACGACTGTGTATTCTAGGTTAGATAAGATAGCATTGGAGATGCGATTCAATATCAGATCTCCTCTTTCCAAACCGATGAGATCGGCGAATAAATTTTTGACGAGAATCAGTTGTCCATTTCAGTTTATCGTTCACAGCCCTGACATCTACTCATGTATCACTAACATCTTTTATCTCTTCTCAACATCTCACAACCACAACCAAAACAAACCACCCTTCCTCACAAGCAGTCCAGATCCCAGCCAACAATCCACCCAAAACCCACCACCACCCCATAATAGCCATCTGCAAGTATCGTAAGAGCCCGATGATTCATCACCCCGCCTGGCATCCGCACCACCGACAGCCGCATTCCCGACCGATTACCTCACCTCACCTCGCCTCGCCTCGCCTCCGTTCCCCCTGCCCCTATCGCTTACTCTGCTTCTTTTTGCGTGATGTGTTCTTCGCTGAGTAAGGCTAACACACTGGAACTTGAAATTAGCTTATGGTGGAAAGTTGGGGAAGTAGGGAAGGTAAGAAGGTAGGCTGGTTGACTCGTGGTGACATTGAGGTGTGGTATAATAGCGGCAATAATAGGGGTGAGATGTACGGTACAGATGCTGGAATACACTTCGCGACGATTATGCTCCCTTCCACGTTATGCCTGTGGCTCGATAGTGGACGAGGTAACAGAGCTGCTTTGAATCCAAAACGATTCGCTGGCGTCTAGTGGTGTTGGTTTTGGAGACTGTATTAGCATGAATCATCAAGGTCAGTCATTTAGGTCAGTGATCGAGTTCGAGTTCGAGTTCGACTTTTTCAAAGCGTTCAAGGTTTTACCTGGGAATACTTCATGTTAGGTCAAACATGCTCGTCCATTATAAAGCTTGGAGATTATTCATGCATGATCGGGTCTAGCTATTACAAGCGGAAGATGCTGGTCTAGATGGCGTTTGAAGGATCTAGCATGAGGATGCGGTTCTTATTCAATGAGTAAACGGTACAAACAAGCACAGGCTTCGATATACACGGGAAGAAAATGGTACATCTATATCCAGCTATCCAACTATCCAGCCGTACGTTCAACAGGATCGAGCAGGCGAAATATGAATATGAACGAGGAACGCAAGCAAAGTCCAGTAGAATAACTCCTCCATCCCCCGTCCTCTCCAGCTAGGGTACAGTATCGAGCACACAATATATCCAGACAGCGACCGCCAGTTGTTCATACAAGAGAAAGGAAATTTGGTATCAACGCTCGCTTGCTCCAGGGATTATTTGCCATACATTGCCTTCCTAACGCCGTTTCCGTCCTTCATTATCCGTTCAAACTCAGTAGTTTCGTGCGTGATTATCGACATATCCTGGCCCTCGAGGCTCTCGAGGTTTCTCTCGGTACCAATCTTCGTAGGCTGCACCGCGGCTTGGTTCTCGAGGGTCTCGGACATCGCGAGGATCAGTGGAGACAGACCCTCGATTTTCATAGGGTCGATCTAGACGCTCGGTATCTCGAGCTTGAGCTTCCTGATATCTATCCCATCTCTCGGCATCCTTCGGGCTGTTAAAGTCGCCTGTAAAGCGGGCTTCATCATCGGTGCCTCTTCGATATTGACGGTCTTCCCGTCTTCTTTCTCGGTTATCGCGGATGTCGATTGGTGGGGGAGGTGGTGGGAAAGAGCTTGGATAAGAAGAATTTGAGAAGCTAGAACTGGTGGACGAGGGACCTGGACCATACTTGGAGCCACCACTAACGTCGATATCAATGGGTGTTGAATCGCTGTGTTTCTTCAATGGCGGACTGCTGGGTCTTCTGCCTCCACGTGGAGGCGGCGCGTAGCTATTCTGGCTTGCAGTGCTCCTTGTTCTCTGATGTCGACTTTCGCGCATCTCGACAGGCTCAGGGTCTCTTGTTCGACTTGTCGATGTAGAGTTTGCACGGTTCAGCTTTGGCGCTGTCACGTTGCTCCCTTCCGTATAGACCTTGCCGTTTCCAGGTTGAGCAGTGTATGGCTGACGATCACGCTCGATCTTGACAGGCTCTTCATTGCTTGACGATTCGGATGCTGAAGGAGCTCCAGCATAAGGGTTTCGTTCTCGCTCAAGTGGTTTTGCCTTTGAGCTTGTTGGAGATGTTCTGACTTGGTGGATCTCAACCGGATGAGACCGAGACTGGGAGGTAGATGAGTGTCGACTGAGGGGAGGACTGGTGATTGGAGCCTTGCGTGTGCTCGACTTTCCGAGATCCTCCAAGAAGTCTTGAATGGCGTTGTTTAGAAGTTTCCTCGACTTCCGATCTTCCTTGGCTGGAAGCAGGTAGCGTGAGATCTGCTTTGGTAAACGCTCAGGCTTTCCATCGACCATCTCTCCGTCTGCATCGATAGGCATAGCCATGACCACTTTGTCGAGTCTCTTTGATTCTTCGTCTGGATATGCCATGATATGTATAGTCATCCATTGCGCAAAACCAAGAGCAGTCAAACCCGGAATGGTGGGTGGATTGGTTGAATGATCTTGGACCAAATGGTGTTGACAGGCTAGATCTTGGTACAACCTCGATATCTGCTCATTGTTTTGAGCTCGAAAAATGGCTAGCTAGATTAGCAGAGACCCCTTGAGCTGAACGTTAAGTACGTACAGACTAGGGGGTGGGGTTCCTGATCAAGAGCATGGGCGGAATAGTACATTGCCATCTTAGCTGGTGTAACCACGATGCTTTTCTGAGGCTTGAAATCATCGATCTGCTTGTCGTCAATAATTTTCAATCACTATCACTTTGCCCAACTCACAATATGATTCGCAAGTCCTCTCAAGAACTGTCCAAGTCTTTGCGTCGGTCGGCCATCGTTTTCGAATAGCTTCCCCCATTTCTGATCAATTGTAGATAGCTCCATTGTTGAGAACGTACGGCCTGGCGAGGGACGAGCTGTTGGTGTACGATCGGAGAACCTCACCCCTGAGGGCTTCTCCAAAGGACTGCTTGGTTGTGATCTGACTGGCTCTCGCGACGACTCTCTAGTTTTTTCCATCGGAGGGACAAAGTTTGTCGGCTTGGGCGTTTGTGATTGAGCTTGCGTAGGGGATGGTGGCGTATAGACCCTCGCTCTTCGATTGTTCGGTGGAGGCGACGAGGTTGACGAAGATTTGTTCGATGGCTGTCTCTGCAGAGGAGGAGCTTGGGGAACTTGAGAGGCCGGAGGGGCTGGAGGAGGAGGAGCTTGAGGAGGAGCTTGAGGAGTAGCTCTCGGTGTATCATCAGTGCTACCAGTGCGATTGAGATGCTCGACCACTACAGAGTGTTAGTTAGAATGCCCCTTCACACAGGTCCAATTCAGAGTATGGGACTCACCTTCCCGCTTGACTCTCTCAGTGATTGCGGCGATAAGTTCTGGTGATACTGTGCTCGTATCATAGCTCGCTGGCTCCGGACGTTCTGGAGAAGACGTCATTCTGTCGCGAAGCGGATATGATTGCTGTCGAGCGTCTGAAGTTGATCTGTCTCTTGGGTAAGTGCCGGCTGTATCGTGAGGCTCTGCATAGTCTTTGGAATCATTGAAGTAGCCGCCGGGTTGCGGACGGCCATAAGGTTCGTAGGCCATGGCAAGGCGAGGCTGCGGAGGTCACCTCATCTATCGAGTGTTTCCCGATAGCAGCGATATCTTATGTTGAATTCCGCAAAGGTAGTCGGTCTCCAAGGACCATCTGTCCAAATGGAAGCGCGTGGTTGGACAAAGGGATGGAGGAAATAGCTCGTTTGTATCGCTTTGTAAGGGACTGCTCGGTGAGAGAAGCGTATCCGCCTCGCAGGATTGAGTGTGGTGGTGATGGAGGTGGGTGCCAAGGTTGGTTCAAAAGCCAAAAACATGGTTGTTCTCCCAATCCTTGCTAATGCCCCGCTGTGCAGGGCGTAGATGCTCCAGAGGGGTGGGTTTGCATTCCTCTGTGCAGATTTATCCGTCCAGAGAGCTCATGACCCACGGGAGGGGGATCCCAGGAACAATTTGGAAGGGTCGATCTACGTTCGTATATGTGATTCTGATATACACCCATATCAACGGCTCCTATTATCGCCAAAGCCTCTTTCTCTCTCGTCAGGCGTTATTGAGGATAAGGAGGGTCCATTTCACCAAGCTTGACCAACTCCAGAGCCAACAAGACCTTAGCG
The DNA here is from genome assembly GCA_003988895.1 of Hyphodiscus sp. D1413. Taxonomy (NCBI): domain Eukaryota; kingdom Fungi; phylum Ascomycota; class Leotiomycetes; order Helotiales; family Hyphodiscaceae; genus Hyphodiscus; species Hyphodiscus sp. D1413. The sequence goes on from QYAO01000030.1 coordinate 243,842, forward strand.
AAGAGGCGCCTAGCACTTTACTTGTCCTTGGTACTGGGAACGAGCGAAACCTGAGCCGAGAGTCCAAAGTCCTCGACGTCACAGAGTGCCTGCATATCTCAGCCTAAAAGAGCACCGTTTCATAACTCCAGCGACGTTCTCAAGTCAATCAGTCATTGTGGCTGGTGGCTGAGAGCAGTTCATGACGACGCCCGAGTCCCAGCTGGGTGTTGGTGCGGAACGGCGCGGTAAGTCCCATTCGAACGAGTTTCGCCCAATCAACCTTCCTGATCATGTTCTGCAGCTGCCGTCCTTGGATCCCCTTTCCTCCGAGCCCCAGCATGAGACTGGTGTTACCTTCCCTTCCTCTCAGCTCTTTGCATTGTTTGCTTGCAAGATCCACCTGATTATTTGCTATGAATGAATCACACCTAGGAGAGTTTCTGGGAGCTTCAGGATTTCTATACACTTAGAGGTAAGAAGCGAGTGCTTTTCGAATGCAATCGTACAGAAACACCCCTCAAGATCCAGCCTCTCGAGGCACCAGATCACCAATACACTACACATGAAAGCTCGGTATCTTAAACTGATAGCCAGGAAAACATTGAGATCAGCCCGTAGCTTGACTCATAGCAGCGCCCCCCAAAGAGGCATTAACACCCCCTATCTTATGCCTCCTCCTCCTCTCTCTCCAGCAAGGCTGCGCCATCCTCGAGCAACAGCCCAGCTACAATCGTTCTTGCCAGAGAAACCATGCATCCAACCCACTCCAACACCCTGAACGTTATGGATCTAGTCATCAGACACTGTGCGAGCATTTTGCTCATGGGTGTAATGCTACACTTGGCTTTCATGGGCTTGGAAGCCTTGCGCAAAGCAGACACCCACCTTCTTGAAAGTTCTACAACGAGGGGCTATCGTACCACTTGGTACGCAACACCAGATTCTAAGCAGTTGGAGGTCATGCGACATTCGGGAGCTTGAGGCACTTCTTAACTGTCAATGCCTGGGCCTAGTTGTTCAAATTTGGTAGGCGATCGAGGCTGGGAGCCTCGCTCTTCGTGTAATAGAGTCTTGACCGAATCGCTCGGGATATATGAATCATTGGAGTCATTCATTCTAAAATCTTGGATTTTTGTTCTAGTGCTCTAGGACTGGCGAAGCTTTACCATACCCATTCCAAACTCTAATGGCAATGGGTGTATGGGTTCCAACTTGGCCTTGAGCGTCCACCAGAACTGGAGGACATGTAAGAAAGCTATGTGAAAATTCAGGCAAGCCAACTTCGCGCGAAACTGAAATATGATTGAGCACCACCACAAGCCAAAGGTTCGACGTCCAACATCTGCCCCAACCTCTTATATCTCGTCTTGACTACCATCGCTTTCATACCCACGACGGCCAAGACCACCAGTCTTTTGTGGCACCCAAGTTACGGGTCCCACCTTGCGGGATCTTGTCTGTTGCCTGAAGTTAGCACACGAGTTCATATCTATGACTTGGAGGATTTTCTTACAACCTTGGCCCAAGCTCCTCCAGAGCCCGGAGCATCAGTGGTAGAAGAAGGTGGACTCGTGGTAGAAGGACCAGCAGAGCTCGTCGCCGTAGTCGTAGTTCCAGAGGGCATGCGATATTGTCGGTATGCACGTCCATTACGGTCGTAGCCGTTAAATGGGATACCTTGGCCATTGGTATTCGCACCCTCCGTAGGTGACTCTTGGTATTTTCGAGGATTACTGGCTGAAGCAGATGAAGCCTCCTCAAGGCCTGGGGATTGGACTCGCAAATGGGGAGGGATGTATTCGGGGGCATGAGCTGCATTGATGGTGCGACGGGCGGCATGTAGCTTTTTAGATGGAGGCGCGGAGGCGTTCGATCCCCGGAGATAGGGGGGAAGGTAACTGCTGCTGGCAGTTGTCTCGGTGTGGCAGGTAGATCGAGTAGAAGGGGAAGTTGTAGCACCAAGAAGGTGGGGAGCCTCTTTCTCGGTATCGTTGATACAAATCTTCGCCAGCAGATCAGTAGCCGTAGACTCATGTACATCGTCAGCTTGCTCAGTTTGAGAGTGAGATTGGGATGACTGAGGATCAATCCGGCCGAAGTTCCAGAGGGAGGCTGCCGGTATAACAGACTCCGCCTATTCGAGTCAGTTCGACAATGCCAATAGAACGATTTGGGAGTCTTACAACATATTCGTCCCATTCATCAACGTCATCATCGTCGGCTGCAGGTGGATTAGAAGGAACCACAGGGTATGCCTCGGAGTCCTCGTCAGGAGCAAGCTCATGGCCAGGACCAGCAACAGCTATAATACCAGGCTCCTGGGACAGCTTCCACGAAACACAGTCTTTGCACCACTGAACCCTTTGGATTAGCACAGCATTCTCAACCATTAAAATATGTGTTTGATGTATAGAGGTCAGAGTCGTTCAAATAGATTGAACAATCGTGATACAAATCGACACTTCACAAAACTCTGAATTCTCTAGCTAGTCTGAAGGGTTGGGATATGCTTTCGCTTTGCAGGAGGACATTCGAGGAATCTGAATGAGTGGAATGATTGAAATCAAAGATAAAAATGGAACTTACATAGTCACCCTTAGTTCTCTGGTTCTTGGAGAAGTCATTCAGAGGCTTCCATAGACCACACTGACCCTCACATCTGAGCTCATGGAGTTGTACACCTGTACACTTTCTGCATCTCAACTTCGTGTTTGCAAGGGTGATAACATAGCGTGGGTTATTGTGCTTATTGAACCGATAGATATTTTGTTGTTTGTTGGAGAACATCGAAGTTACCTTGTCTCGACCACAGTCCTTGCACGGCAACCTGAAGAGTGTAAGCGACAATATGCAGATGTAGGGAGGATGGTCAACTTACGAAGAGGGCATAACAATCTTCTTCAGCCTAGGAGGATTTGTCAGTTAAGATGATGCAGGGGCATTGACCATGACACAGAGGCAAAGGTGAGGACTTACTCGTCTGCATCCGCGATGAAGGTACCCTGGAGGGATGCTCGTGGCGGCTGCATATTCAAAGAAGATCCTGGTAGTTTTCTTCAAGACTGATTGTCTCATTGATCAGTCATGCCATCAATCTCGAACAACTGAAGTAGACACTTCACAGTGCTAGCATGTGATGAGAAGCTGAAAGAGTGAAGGTTGATGAAGGAGGGCTGCTGAACATCGGAGATGAAGTCAAATATGTGTGTAGTGAAACGGAAGGAGAGACATGAGAAAGATGTGCGTACCTTTCGAAATTTTTGGAATTGACAAATCTGTTGAAGGTGAACGCCTTGTAAGTGCGTCAACGATAAGGTGAGTCGTCCGAGATGTATAAGACAATTGTCTGTTGTCTGTTGACTGTTGATTGATGGCGCGGATGAAGACACAGAGAGACTAGCTAGAACAAAATATCAATCTACAAAAGTTGATTTTTTGAGGCGAAAGAAATTGTTGACGGAGGGTTGTTGGTTGTTGTGTGGGAGAAGACGGAGCTATTTGTTGACTTACAGTAGTTGAACTTCGGTGCTAAGCGAATCGAGAAATCCCAAATCGGCACTTTCGACCTTCCTAGTCGAAGATAACAGGATTGGTCACTTGAGGTGCCAAGAGCTTGAGCAATTGATAGCAATCAACGATTATCCTTAAAATCAACTGCTTAGTTCGGCTGAGGATGTGCTATTGCTAAAAGCTTCGGTAGGAGAGATAGAAGAGACGAAGCAGTGAGACTCGACACTTTGCTTCGAGACAGTGCGTGAAGCTTTGAGGCGGTGAAAATTCGAAGTTTGAGTGGTGCCGGATCTAAATATCTGAAGATGCAAGATCACCAGGCGAAAAACACTTCATACGAAGGAGACCATCAACAGGGCCTGATCCGAGAGCAAGTCCCCACATGAACACGCTATTGAGCGTGTTATCTCTGCATGCTTCAACGGCTGTTCAACATCTCATATTTTGAAGTATGGCAATGTGCGTTATTCGCTCGAGGAGCCGTTGACACAGAAGAGACTTCGGGGATGAATTTTATGCTACTACAACAGAGCCTGCAAGACTGCTATGGCCAGAACTGGTACTCGGTTTCAGCATCACGCCGTTCACATACGCAGGACTTCAACGAATCTGGTATTCCACACCACGGATCTTCACTATCATAGAGATCAAGAGCGTGTTAGGAAGCTAGATTTTGGTCCAGTTGCTGCGTCCGGGCCGCAACTCCAGCACAGAGCCATGGCCGAATTCACGAGACCGCAATGACAGCCCCGCAGCATACCACTCCCAGATGAAGAAACATCATTTACTATCACCGTCTTCTTCAGCTTGAGGTTTCAACATACGGTATCGATAGACGTTGTGGGGAGCCTCACGGCAGCATCAATTTTATGCACGCGTGAACTTCTGCAGCCATCGGCATTTGCTTTCTTTTTGCAGGAACATCTGAATTTACATCCCTATGAGCACTGCACTGCAGGGTGGGATGTTTTGGCTTCTGAGACGTTGCTCTCGTTCCAATCTACCCAATTGCTCACTATACTCGACTCGAACTATCATGCTCACTATACTCGACTCGAACTATCAAGGAGAGCACTTCTCTGCGGCTCCGAAGCCTGGAACGTCTTTGAGCGACTAAGGCCATTGGAAGCAATTATACCACATTACGTTGTAGCTTACGAGTCATGCAAGCCTCCTGCTCAACAGGTAAATCTGGAAAATTTTCGCCTATAATTCCAAACCGATGCAAACACATAACATGATGGATGACACAATCACAGGTACTTTAAGAGTCGAAGGAATGTATGTCGACAGACTAAGCTTCCGATACCCACAGAAGTTTTACGAACTACGTTGTCCTCTCTACGAAACCTCATAGCAGAAAATCCTTTACGGTTTCGAAGGATTCGAAGGGAAAAGGATTGGACGAGCCTTGTGCGCTTGAGCCGCCTTGGAGAGTCGAGCATTCTCGCCCTCGAGCTCGAGACAGCACCGACTGAGTACTTTACCCTCGCTTCGGTGACCGATTCAGTAAGGTTTTACAGTAAGATGGCCAGCAGCGTTCGTATCGAGCCCTACGGAGGTAAGTAGGTTATGTATCTCGGCATATTCTGATCACACCGCTTCGATTTCATGTCTGGCAGCGACTTGCTCGCATTTGTCGGGAAAAAGGCCTATGGAACCCGGTGCAGTGGTTTTGGGGACTCTGCCCTGTCTGCAGGGTGAAACGCACCCATCCGAATCCCGATCGCCATCGACAGCTGTGGGCAAGGATCGGACCAGTTGACTCATGCGAAGCTGGCACACCCCCTTTGCCCATCCATTACCCCTTCACCAATACTTCAAATGCCGAGGCTCAGAGTGGACCCGGCTCATCTAGATTTGATTGGGATCAAACGCCCTTGCATGAAGTCCGAAAGTAAACAGCCGTCCAGTCCTTGATACGAGAGCTGGATCAGGGCTCAGGAGGTCGCATAATCTCGGATGTAGCCAGTTGCAAAAAGACAGGCAAAAAGATGGGGAGGAGAGAGAGAGAGGCTTGAATCCTGCTTGGGCTTGGGCTCGAAGCCAAATGCGAGCCGGCCCATCAAACAAAGAGCTTGAGCCGTCAATAGAGCCAATACTGGACTGGCTAACTGGATAGCGGATGACGGAAAGGCTAAACAGAAAAACGGCCCAATTTGACTCAAATACATTCTTACATTAGTGGTCAGGTACCCGAGCCACTTAGCAGCGCCGTTGCATAACCAATCCGTCTTAGTGCTGCCAATCCTTGACTGTTCCTGTCGATGCTTTGGGATTTGGGAAGGGAGAGCTGGATCTGTGGAAAAGGGGGCGGGCCGCTGGTCTTGCAGCGGCCCCCAAGTCTACGGCTCATAGGGAGGGCGGGAGGATGGAGGTGATGGAAGTGGAGAGGGGCGAGAGAGAGGGAGAGAGATAGAGAGGGAGGGATGGGGAGAGACAGAGAGAGGGATACATATATATGTATATATGTATCTATACATTGGGAGAGTGTGCGCGTCGGCTGCAGCAGAACTCCATTGAAAGTCAAATCACCCCTAACGCCCGTCCAGTGTCCACCCTCTCAGGCTGCATTGATGCTTCGAAACAGGCTTAACACATGAGGATCTGACACTCCGGTGTGCATTCCATGGTAGCATGGCATTGAAATCCACCTGTGCCAATAACTACATGTTCTATTCTTGACAGCAGCGTTGGTGGTTGAGATTCCAGACAGCAGAGGACTACAGTAGGAGCTGCTCCTCCTCACACAGCCCTTCGATCACCCTTCGATCATTATTGGGCACACTTTTCGCAATTTGCGCAGCAATCGGCCAAGTCCAACAGAGGTACGGAGTAAGCACGGTAGTGTAGTGACCGCCGAGGAAAGGTGATATTGTCGATAATAATAGGGTGGTTTTTGGTTCGCAGTAGTTCGTAGTTTCTTTTCCATTTTGCCTTCAAGCCCGCCCGTCCTACGTACAGTAGGTAAGTACTGTACCTCAGTAATTCGTCCACATACGGACTGTCGTCACTTCCCCCTTTCGTACCAAAATACTTGCCCTGCATATGTAGACATACATACTCCGTAAGTCACACAATAATAGCCTCACGTAATAAGTCCTTGTCGTCCTCGAAAGAAATAATGAATCCTTTCCAAATACTTTGATCTGACACTGCTCGCACTCACGACACTCATCGACACAAGACTGCCGTCTTGAGAAGGCAAGCTTTTGAATCATCAACCAATCACTCACTACTCCATGCGACGGGGCCCTCGTTCTCCAGTTCCTCTGGTTACTTGGACTCGCGTCGTGTCGAATAACATCAGCGCTGAGCTGGCAGTTGCAACGACCTCGAGCAGCGAGTGATGCTAGCCGATCACTCCGAACTTCTCGACCGCTCATTTGAATTCAACAACTCCAATAATTCCAACAATTCCACGCAATTTTCTACTTGACGGACGAACAAGAAGACCTCTCTCACAGCCTGACCCTTGCTCTGCCTGCGAATGCGATCACTCCTCCGACCTCTAACCTCGCGCGTGCGTCTGAATAATTAGCGAAATTGGGCATCTCCCAGGCTCATGCCGAGCGAATTGCCTTCAACATCCAGAGCGATATTCACACTCCACGGCCATATTATCAGCCAGGAATAGAGAGACTCCTCCTCGGATCGAGCCTGTCGTTTCGAAGACCCAACTCTCCATTTCATGCGATACCACACACCTTCCCTCCTTGATCGCTCCTCACGCCGAATGCTCACAACCCGGAGTTCTCCACCACCTGGTACCACCCTGAAAAGCAACTCTATTATCAACAACCAAACCAGCCCAAAATCAACCCACAGACAGCAGAAGAACTCCTCCCCCACGCTGAACTGCTGATTTGCCGCCCGCAGAAAAACAACTCTTTACCTCCGTACGCCAATCCATCATCCACTTCCCCCTATCGTCCCCCAAGTCTCACGCTAAACCAGGCCATTCCTGTTTGTGATCGCCCACCACTCCACCAGACTCCACGAGCCTGGTCGGGACCCGCAATTCCTCCTGACTGCTTCGGCTTGGACCCTTCCACGACTTCTTCCACGTCTTCTTGACCTCTTCGTTCACTCTCACTCTCTCACTCATTTACTCGACCCCTCAATCACCATCAGTCATTTCAATAAGCAGCGAAATCCAGCCTCGATCCTCCTCAACACCGTCTCCCTCGACCTAAAGATCCCGAATAAGACGTCGACCTCCATCTCGCCTGAATGCAACGGTGACCGTTCTGAGCTCTTCTCTAGAGCTCCTTAACGGCCATCTAGGTAAGAATTCACCTATCCCCCGCTCGATGGTCTTGCTCTACGTGGTCGCGAACTCGTTGCTGATACTCTGCTTCAACAGTATTGCCGTTGGTTGTCGCATTGATAGTTCGACCATCCCCATTTACTCGAACTTCTTTCCTCACCATTCTTTACGACTCCGTTAATCATGACAGTCGTTCATGATTTGACCCATCGAGGGTCTATGACGGCTCAAGGTTCTGCAGGAATGGCGTTGGAGGATCGTTTTGAGGTCTTGAAGGATATAGGAGATGGCAGTTTCGGCAGCGTCGTTCTTGCTCGAGTCCGGTCCGCAGGCTCCAACGTAGCACGACGAGGCACTGTTGTAAGCAATGCTGGGTTTGATGGTATCGTGGCAAGCACTGACCGTTAAAACTAGATTGCTATCAAGACTATGAAGAAGAGCTTCGAATCGTTCGCGCCCTGTCTAGAACTACGAGAAGTGGTCTTCCTCAGAACACTTCCACCTCACCAACACCTCGTTCCAGCGCTAGACATTTTCCTAGATCCTTTCAGCAACAAACTCCACATCGCTATGGAATATATGGACGGCAATTTGTATCAGTTGATGAAGGCCCGAGACCACAAATGTCTCGACACAGGCAGCGTTAAAAGTATTCTTTTCCAGATCATGCAAGGACTGGAACACATCCATGCACACCATTTCTTCCATCGCGATATCAAACCCGAGAACATCCTCGTCTCCACTTCAGCACAACAAGACTCGGGAAATTCTTTCCGTCGATATTCAGCTCTGGTCACTCCTCCATCCACCCCCCCAGCGTATACCGTGAAGATTGCAGACTTCGGACTTGCCCGGGAGACGTATTCAAGGTTGCCGTACACGACATATGTCTCGACTAGATGGTACAGAGCTCCCGAAGTATTATTGCGAGCCGGCGAGTACTCTGCACCTGTAGATATTTGGGCCGTTGGAGCGATGGCCGTCGAAATAGCAACGCTGAAGCCACTCTTCCCGGGGAAAAACGAAGTGGACCAAGTCTGGAGAGTATGCGAAATTATGGGAAGCCCGGGGAATTGGTACAACAAAGCTGGTGTACGCATCGGCGGAGGAGATTGGAGAGAAGGAACTCGACTGGCTGGCAAACTCGGGTTCTCCTTCCCAAAGATGGCACCTCATGCCATGGATACAATTCTCCAGGCACCGCAGTGGCCCACATCACTGAGCAACTTCGTCACGTGGTGTTTGATGTGGGATCCCAAGTGTCGACCTACGTCGACCCAAGCTCTCGCGCACGAATTCTTCACAGATGCTGCCGACCCCTTGAGGCCGAAGTCATCTGCATCCAGGATGCTGGGTCGAAAACACTCTGATCTCAGCTATCGTGGTTCGAAAGATTCTACAGAAACGACACCAACCTCATCATCAAAGCCCTCGTGGTTCAGGAAGTCTCTCATCGGCAGGACCGACAGCACCAATGTAGCACCGCAACCAGTTGGCAAGGAGAACATTGCCCCTAGGCCCACTCCTACCCATGCTGCTACGGTCAATGATATTCCTGTCGCTAAGACGCGACCGCAAGCCTCGAAACGTACGACGTGGAGTAATGGCCCTTCCAATGTTGCCCCTATGCCTATCCTTCCGACCATCAAGCCCATTTCGCCTTTATCAGACACAGTAACAGCGCAGGCCAGTAGTAGAACGCCGTCATACAGTGATGCATATGCCAGCGCTGGACGGAACTCAAATTTGAACGACAAAGTCGCCAAGAAGATTGGTCGGCAACTTTCGGTCGCTTCCAGCAACAATCACTATGCCGAGATACATCGACACCAGGCTGAGATGGCCCTTAACGGCAACAGTGGTCTTGCGTCGCCACCGAATGGGCAAAAGGAGAGCTTTTTCTCCCATCTAAGGAAACGTGCGAGGAGGTTCTCCGGTCGCCAATTTCAAACACCTGTCTCGCCAAAGTCCATGGATATAGAGGCTCAAGCTGGTTGTGGACCATGGGCTAGCAACAGATCATCAATGGTTCTTGATCCTAATCAGCTACCTAGTCCAGCCCAAAAGGTCGACACGTACGAGGCCCTAGACAAGGCATTGCGGAATGTTCAACAAAATCTAGACTCACCACAGGCTGTTGCGCCGGCGCCACCTAGTCATCTGATCACTCCAAATAGCGTTCTGAAACGACATCATTCGTTACCCCAGCAACAAGCGAGATCTGTTGACAATTTGCGTGGTGTTGCTGGCACAATATCGGGCAGGACCCGTCGGGGTCAAGCATATGGAGTCCATCAGTACGATACACCGGATGAGGAAGATGAGTTACTTGACGAGGCGTTGTCGAACACGCAGAAAGCTATGAAACGGCTGGATCGGAACACGATTCAGAGTGACACTCGGCAACTTCGCCAGTCGAACAGCAACTCAGCGTTGTCAAATCCTTATCCAACTCCCTCGCCGTCTGCAAACGGCAACACCGTTCTCTTTGGACAGGGTCTCTCCAATGCGACTCCTTCCAAGATGTCGAACAAGCAGTCGTCAACCCCGCCCTACGATTATGGAGAAAATGAGTGGGCAGCGTCAGCTGCGGCTTCTATTTTCGCTGCACAAAACCGATTCTAGACAGAATCAGAAGTTCATCTGTATGTAAATCACGTGGAGGAAAAGTTCTTATCGCATCTACATTGCATGGTGTTTGGGGATCTTCTGTGGGCATGGGGCTCTCAGCATTCAAGTCGTTCCTTTGTCACATCAATTTATTATGTTTGCGCAACAGTCATCTTCGGAAGGGAGCTTGTACAGAGGCGTTTTGTCTGCCTTTTTCGAAGTACTCATTGTCCCTTTTTTCATCGATAACTTACATACCCCCACAACGAGAACGCCATAGACGCGCGTCATCTCAGTGTTTTCATTATTATTCTAAATACCCCCTATAGACTGCACTATATTAGTTTGAACCAGCGAGCGAGCAAAGACCGCTTCACACTGAACATTTGATACTTTTCCTTTGTCATGTTATCTGTACTGTACGATTCAAGGTTCGGATGGACGGATCACCTGGTCGTTTGGAGGCTGGGGTCTGTTCTTTTGGAGTGTTCTTGGGCGCTTGAGGTCTTCTTCCGGGCTGCCAGCGTGTGACCGCTGGTCGCTCTGCGTTTCGGATGTGCGAGTGCGTGTGGATGTATTTAGATGGAGATTCAGAATATTATGGCATGATGTCTAATTCAAAATTCTTGACTTTCTTAGCCGCGCTGAGCTGGTTCGTGAGGCGAAGGTTCCGTGGGAGGACTCTAGCTGCAAGCCGGCCCTTTGGTGACGATGCATCCAGGCCGAACTTGCGGCTCATCTGAATCCTAACTATAGTTAGTGAAATGGTGAATTTAGCTTGCATTGTCTCTGTTCACTATTTCGTGAGCTCGCGTTATGTTTCACGTCGGGGTTCGCACATGCCAGGATTCCATGATCTCTAGATATGCTTTTAATTGAGTCTGATATAATATTGCAACAAACTTCCAGTTGAACCCAGACAAGGAGAGGAATTCGTGCCGTCGTTACATGGTCATTACTACATCATTCTTCTCCATCTCATCTTTCCCGTCCACCTGCATATCGATACTTTCTATTCCCGGATCTCTAGACGGATCTAGCTTCCTAGCCTTCAAGATCTGGATAGCTCGCTCCGCAGCTCTGGTCTTGACCTCCTCTTTGCTGACGCCGCCGTCCATTTCGACGATTTCCTCATCCCCTACAAATACCTTACACCAATACTCCCTTCGCTCCCCATCCCCCTCGCTCGAACTCTCAATCTTACGTCTCTCGATAACGTACTTCACAGTTTCGGCACCGGCAAGAATGCCAATCTCTTCTTTGGGATGCCAGATCTGCACCTTTTCCTCCAGAATGCGTCTCATGTACGGCAGGATCCCCATTCTCTCTACGATCTCTTGGCAGGTATCCAAAGACCCGGAATCGATCCACACAGCGCCTAGCAAGCTCTCCACGATATCGGAGTAGAATTTCTGCGCTTGGAGTCTTGCGAGTAATGCCCATGGATAATGGGTCCCGCTCCGTATCGCATCGTTTATCCCGTCTCGCAGCTCGGCATGGCGCTTAGCTGTAGCTACCTGGACCGCACCAAGTTTCGGCGACGTGTGCCTCATAAACCGCCAAAGAGGAACTGAGACTGTCGTCGATACTTCCTGGAACTCAGAAGCCTTATTTCCATTTTTCCCGATTTTCCTGACTTCCACCAGGTCTGATTTCTCTTGCTCGGTAACCCATTCCATACACATGAACGCGAGAAAGTCGGCGTTGACCAGAACCGTACGCAGAAGATGCATCTGAAAGTGTGAGAGTTCCGGCTCCTGCTTCCACATTGCGGTGACAACGATGTTATCTAGAATCGAGTCTCCCAGGAATTCAAGCCGTTCCAAAGATTGGGAGCCAGTAGAGCTGGAGGCGTGAGTCATGCTTTCGATCAGGAGGGCTTTCTTCTTGAAGGTGTAGCCGATGAGGCCTTCTAATAACTTCAGGGTCGGCGGCAACTCCACGTCGGGGACTCGCTGAAATAGAGTCTCCTGTCTCTTGTTGAGAGGATGCCATTCTAGCTCAGGCAAGAAGACCCGCAGACATTTAAGGGCTTTGGGTATGCCACCATCGACCATGGACGCTCCGATGAGCGCTTCAATAACATCTGCAAGAACTTTCGAAGACAAGCTACGCTTTGGTCTTTCTGGCGCGGCCTTCAGCAGATCGTCGACATAAGGCGGTCTCCATTTGTGACCAGTAAACGCTTTCGTGACAATGAACTTGTCGAGACCGGCTTCGATAGCCGCCCTCGAAAGTCTCGAATTGCTGACCATGCGATCTTTCTTCGCTGACAGATACCCCTCGTGCCATAACGGGTATTCCGCAACGAGCTGGACAGATGTGCATGTCTTCAAAATAGAGTCGCCGAGGAATTCGAGGCGCTGATAGTTGCTGTCCTCTTGAGCACTAGAAGCACTAATAGCCGTGACGATTAGGTCCAAATTACTGATTGAAACCTGCTCAAGCAATGTCTTGGATAGTTGGTCTGCAATGAAATTGATCTCGAGCCGCCGTAAGATGGACGGAATGAATCGTCCAAATTGAACGATGCGAAAGTCAATGTCATCAACAGTACAATGCGATATCGGTAGGACGATGGAGTAGGCTTTAGTAGAAATCTGCTCATTTCCTGATGAGCTCTTGTGAAGAAAGTCCACCCTTTTGGGAAGGGCGACTACTGACAAGTGAGGAATATCTACAGAAACGCTGCTGTAATTTTCATATGGATGCTGTACTTCCTCAACCGGTGGTTTTCTCGAGAGCCATTCGATGTACTGGTAGGGAACGGTGTTCTTGGCCTTCTCTCTGATCAAACCCGAAGACCTTTCCACCTGAAGGGCGTCACGCACTGGCAGGCAGCCCAGCTTTTCTCCCAGTAGCGTTTCATTTTTTGGAGAAAAGCAGAAGGGCAGCTGCTTTTTTTCAATGAGGAACCGGTTGCCAAATGAAGCTTCGAGGATTGCAAAGGTATCCGCACAAGTCCTACTTGTAGGCTTCGTTGATAAATTTTCCGAAGAGATGGTGACTGTCACTTCCGACTTACTATTCCAGTACAAACGGAATGGTTTCACCGGTGGTAAGTCAACAGGCAAATAAGCACAGATCTCCAAGTCTGGATCGGACCGCTCAACTTCTCCGAGTGATTCCGAAATTAAAGTCACTACATAACTCCGAGCGCTACTGTTCGTTTTGCTTGCTTTGGCAACCTCAATCCAGGGATTGATTTGATCTTCAACCTCCATAATTGCGGCACGCTTTTCAACTTCTGATCGGAATAGCTCGTTCACGGTGGCATCATGTCGGAGAAGAGGCAATAGGTTGTCATTGATCAATCCCGCCTTGTAGAGGGCAATGTAGGCCTCGAACGCAGCGTCTTTCATACTATTCTTTTCGCTTTGCCATAATGTACGGCTCTCATGTCTCCTGAGATGCTCAATTACCGAGATAGGGAGGACTATTCGGCATCTAATGAGCTTCGGCCCTTCATAGGAGCAAACAAAATCCGGCCGTTGGTCAACATACTCCTTTGCCGGCAGCGTTGCACAAAAATGATAGAGGTGAGCCATGGCATTATCGAGATCCAACAGAGCGCCGGTGCTGTCGATCCGAAACTCTCTACCATGGCCTTGCTCGGCATCCTCAACCTCCAAGACTTCGTTCAATGTTCTCATTTCATCTTCGTATAGCCTCTTCATATCGGCCTCAAGCTGCTGCCAGTTGTTGGCTTTGTCAGTCTCCGGATCGAGAAGCAGAATTAGCCTCGATTTCCGGTGTCGGGCTCTTCCACGACGTTGGACGAAGCTCTTCAAATTCGCTGGCTTCTGAAAGCAAACAACTATATTACAAGCAGGGACGTCGATGCCTTCCTCTAATACACTGGTTGCTATGACAAGGTTGATGATTCCGGCTTTGAAGAGTGAAAGGGTATGCTTCTGTGAGTTGACGTCGATCAACTCTCCAACGTTCTTCGTTCTGTAACTGTGAGCTGACGTCCCCACCATTGTTCCTATTCTGAAATGTCCTCGGGCCCTGGGATGAACTGATAGGATATGGAAAAGAACAGCAACCTCTGCTCTTGTCTGGACGAATATAATTCCTCGAATCGCTGCAGATTCTTGAACAATGATGTCGATGACTTTCTCTACTTTGTTCGAAATGATCACAGCCGCTGGCGTTGGACTAGAGATCGGTTTAAGCCTGACCTTCCTCAACTGCTTCGCAACATAGAGCTTTTCGGCAGCTGAAAAGTCCCAGATACCCAAGGTGCTGTCGTTCTCATCCGCTACTTTGAGGCACTTGGTAACGACTTCAGAGATATAATGGTCAGCCCCATATGCTCCCATTTCATGACAAATCTTCAGAGAGGTGGCGTGAAAGCTCTTTATCTGACGTTGGCATCTGGTCTTCTGGTGGAGCTGGACGTTGAGGAGTTCTCTCATGCTCTGCTCTGTGTTCTCGTTGGCCAGATAGATAACGTAAGGGTCTTCGGCGATTTTCAGGCTGGCATATACCTGCCCAAGGCTCTCGATTGAATTTGTGTACCGTGTGAGCAAATCCAGCGGTTGGAGGCCTTGATAAAAGACCTGCTGGAAGACTGGCAAATTTACTTGGAGCCTGAGCTCGGCTCGGTGCTTGGTAGGAGTTCTTGCAACAGCATCCAGAGTCTTTTCGATCTTCTCCAAAGAGAGTGGATCGGATCTCATCACAGGGCTTGCCGTCAATCCAAGGATATGGGGTATCACTTGCCAGTTAGATTTCCTCGGGTGGTAGAAGCTTCTCATGATTTTCGCGCCGGGATGGTTTCCAACACAATTGTGTGCTGTTTATTACCCGGTATCAGCAATGACATTGAAGTATCCCAATCATTCGAAACGTTTGAAAGACTAGAGTATTAAAATTTGTTGCTGAATTTCACCGAGTTCAGGTGGGCGGAGTACCCTAATCGTTCAAATACTTGACAAAATAAAAACTAGCAAGCTCACCTTCATCGAAGACAATTAGAGCCAACGAGCCTATGTTAATGAATCCGTGAGACAGCGCATCGAGGAGAACTTGAAACGTTGAGACGACAATCCTCACATTCCTAAGAACAGTGTCCCAATCGTTCTTGCTCGTCCAGCGATCAACTCCATCGTCTCCCTTGAGGCACTTGATCTGAACGGAGGTAATTTGTGATTTCAGGTAGTCGAACTGCTGGGAGCAAAGAGAAACGGTTGGTGCTAAGAACCATATGAGCTGATGTTGAGGGATCCGTTCAAGCTCGTAAAGAATCCGAAGGACGGCACTAAATTGCCTAATTAGCTGAGATTCAAGTGAAGGGGGACAGTAAAATGAGATAGTAAAGGGAGCTAGAATTATATGACAGAAGTCTGTATCATTGCCTAGATTTGAGCGAATTCCGCTAATTTAAGTCTTCACGGAGAAAGAGAGCGGAATATCCACATACGATAAAAGAACTGCCAACAAGATGCAACAAGTTTGAACAACTGGTTCAAAAGAATCCTAGAGAGGGAATACAAAGTAGATCTTTTTGACTTGCATATGAGTTTTGCCCGACCCAGTATCTGCAGCAATTATGATATTATGCTTCAGAGATTCCTCCAGCATCTCAATCTGGTATGACCAAGGCTTGACACTGGGTCCACCATCACTCAGATCGAGGGAGAGTAGAGATGACACGCCGTCGCTGGATAAGTCGTCTTCACCAGTAAGATCGTCAACAACCTCCTCTTGCCTCTGTGGATTGATGTCGACATCTTCAGGGACCTGCATTGGAGCTCCGCCATAATCCGAGTCCGAATCACTCATATCTCGAAGGTAATGAAGCAACGCAACGTCAGTTGTTTACTGCTCCTTTGGAGCTGAGTGCATTTTTAAGGAGTAATGAAGGATTGCAAGAGCGAGGCTGCCAAGGAGCAAACGACGATGCAGGATCTCGGCTCGTCCCGGAAGCTTCTTTTGCAAGGAAACGGGAAAACACCTCCTCCCATCCCCCCTGCGGCATTTTGACAAAGGCAGATGATATCCCCGAGGATTCTCCTTGATATCCTCAAAGGGATTGTAAGATGCCACCGAAGGCTTCACCACCGCGTCTTACCCACTTCCTTTGCATCCCGCTGGTTACCCCGCAATCCCGTCCTCAACTCCAGACATCTTTGAACAAATTCCGTGCAGATGTAACAAGCACTTCCCGGACGGTGAACAATGCAGAGACCATCCCAGAGAAAGCTATCAGACCGATAGGAACCTTGCACTTGACGCTCGGAGTCATGAGCCTGCTCACCCAGGAGCGGATTGATCGGGCATTGGGTGTTCTCCGAAATCTCGATCTGGCAGAGATGCTGAGGCAGGTCTCCAGCTCGAAAGATCTAAGATGCACGCTGCGGGGATTGGCAGCCATGCGTACGCCTTCGAAGACCTCTGTGCTGTATGCGGCGCCGGTGGATGAGGATCAGCGGCTGCAGACGTTCTGCCAGAAACTGTGGGTCATCTTCAAGGAGGCGGGGTTCTTGGTGCCGGAGTCGAGGTCGCTGTTGCTTCATGCTACGATTGTGAATACGGTTTATGTACCGGGAACTATGGATCGTGATGGGCGTGGTAGAAACAGGGCGAAGTTGACGATCGATGCTAGGGATGTCATTGAGCAGTACGAGGGTCATCAGTGGGTGTCAGATATGAAGGTAGAGAGCATTGTGATCTGTCAAATGGGCGCCAAAAAGTTGGCAAATGGAGATGAGGAATACGTGGTGGAGGGTGAGGTGAGAATGCCTTGAGAGGTTGAACGTTGCAAGTCCCAGTGCTATAATCTGTCGCATGATCCTGAACTGAGTGCGATGAGCAAGAGGGGCTAGCAAAAAAGGTCTCAATAGTGCTTGGTCACAGGCCAAAAGTCGGATGTAATTGTCATTGAAAGTCATCATTGATTGCTGCATCTAATGCAGAGAGATAGAATCCATAAAGTCGTTCCTGAATCCAGGCCTGCCTCAGGTCCATCTCAACCTTGAGAAACATTGAAATCCGCCAGCATAGAAAACTCCGAGCGAGATGAGGACGCATAGAAGTAGTTTCCAGAGATATGAAATCGAGACGCACCAAGACGCCAGAGCTATGGAGAGCATTGTTGTAAGAGAAGACCAGCTCTCATGCGTAGACTTCCAATGTCACCGCTAGACACACGCAGCCATGTTGCTTGGGCCAGCATGAGCTCCCGCAGGAGAACTTCCGCCCCGAACGCCAGTTACACGTCTACTCAGCTTTCATAGAACCTCTTCAGGACCTTCTCCACTTCCGCGTACTCGGTCTTGACGCTAACCAGTGTTTCCTTGATCCGAGACAGACACTTCTCCTCATCTGGCTCATCCTCTGTTCCTGCGTCATCTTTCTTCTGGCCGTAGTGTTGGATCTTCTCGCAGCTGTCCTTGACCTTTGTGAGACCAAGGGTGGCTGAGGAACCTTTCAGAAAGTGGCCGAGGGAGGAGAGCTGCGCAAGGTCTTTCTCTTTGCTGTTCGCGAGGTTAGCAGTCTGCCATGCCACAGCAGTCGCATGGCGGCTTACAGCGCCTCGTCCATCTTGGTAAAAGTCTGCTCAGCCTGCTCAAAGAAACCAAAGACAATCGACCGACTGAATTCACG
Organism: Hyphodiscus sp. D1413; assembly: GCA_003988895.1. Taxonomy (NCBI): domain Eukaryota; kingdom Fungi; phylum Ascomycota; class Leotiomycetes; order Helotiales; family Hyphodiscaceae; genus Hyphodiscus; species Hyphodiscus sp. D1413. The sequence continues at coordinate 261,828 of QYAO01000030.1, forward strand.
ATCATCTCCGTCATCGTCCATCTCCACTGACTGGGTTAGGAGGGCTCTTTAATGTAGGGTCGGGGTTTGCTCACGGATCTGCTCAAAGGTCAAGGCATCGATGCTGTCACCAAGATCTGGGGGACCGACAGAGCCTTCCTCGCTCTGGCAACGGCGTCAGTTGTGCAGTCAAAGGGAAGCAGACGAGGATGATCTTACGGGGTCCTCAGCTTCATGATGAGTGCTGTCTGGCATGATTGTGAAGTTGTCGCGTCTTGGGAGGTGAAAAGATTCGCCGACAACGCTGAGCGTGAGAGGGGGATGGGGTTCTAGTCTCTCCAGGTTGAGCTGTGGTGGGGTGAACTGGTTAAAAAGCAGTCAAGCGACGCTCGGCTACGATAGGTAAGATACGAACGAACAAACTCGACTTCCAACTCTCCACTCCCGATATGCTGTAAAACCTTTGGGGCTGGGATATATGAGGGCCAGGAGCAAAAGGATGACCTGGATTCTCTTTATTGTGTTTGTTGTCAGTAATTACTTTTTGTTTCCTTTTTCGGAGGCGCCGTGCTTCTCCCAGAGAAGTATCGACTTCGGCTCCTTCTTCCTGCATCTGGGATCACAATGGTTGACGGCCGACCCCACAGACGTTTCCAAGGGTGCAAATCCAGTGGTTTAGACCAGATGGTGGTACCACTTTATCGACTCCATGGCAGGTGTACGGAGGGATTAACAACGTGGAGCGTGGGAAAGGGCGGATGATTCTCAGAGTGTTGTGAATCCCCCGTGATCAACACAATTTATCTACAACATACATATTGCGAGCACCACAGAGTACAGTACAGTATCCAGGGACGCCTGTAACATGGGCGTCAAGGAGCAAAGGAGCAAAGGAGTCAGTTGGATAAGGTCTTCTCAGCAGCGACCGGAAGGAGGCTATAAGTTGAAGTCCATATCGTCTGAGCAGACGAATCGGGCTTTGCTCATCGGACTTATACAATAGCTCTGGCTCTTGCTACACAAGTCCTGTCGCAGATCAACAGAGGAACAGTATTGTTTATTCGACCTCTCGCTTGCAACCTTTCGCTTGCGAACCCGAGAACTGGAGGATTCGACAAACTTGAGCAAGAAGAGGCGGGGGTGGGTGGTCGGTGTATTTTGCTTTTTCGCGGACAAATCTCTCCTCATGACGCCAGCGACAGGGGATACCACTGGACCCCATTTTCTACGTCATCCAACATGAAGCTTATGCAGTGTGAGGCAATCAGGAGTCCGTCCCTCAGCCACATCACCGTCTCAGTCTCTTGGCCCAAACACCCCAGACCATCCGAACGAAAAAGCCCAAATGGAAGCGGATGGTATTTCAGACTTCCAATCCCCCAAACACAAACCCAGAGGACAGAAGACCTGTGTGTTCTTGACCGCTAACAGATTCTAGAGATTCTCCCATGGTAGCACCAGAAATGTAGGTTAATTCAGACATATCAACGATCACCTTGGACTGGCCCAGAAAGAGTCTGATACACAGAGAGACAGAAGCTAACGCACCATCATTTCTTAGGAATGTCTACCTCCGTACGTAGAGATCACATCCGCCAACGAGAGAAGGCAGAGAGACGACCAAGATCCAGACAAAACGGAAGGGCCAACAGGGGCAAGCGGGAGCTGTCCGGTCTGGAATTCGCTCTCTCGACTACTCAACCAATGGCAATCACCACTCTGTTCCCCCTTCTCTTTGACCTCTTACCGACGGACCCATCAACTGCTGCTGAGTGGGCACACGGCTGGCAGCCCGAGTCCCAGAGTGATATCAGATCGCCGATGGCACTCGGGACCGCCAGCAAGTGCCACAATTGAAGGAACCGTCTTTCCGAGACCGTGTGGTGGTGTTGACAGGCTTCCGACCCTCGAGTCCAATTCGGAGGTCTTAATCCTTCCCATAGGAATCTGGGAGAGGACAAGGACAAGATGGATGTTTGACAGAGTATATTCCGGTGTTGACTGCGTGTCTGCTTCTTTTCCATGGATGCAATCCGCATCGTACAGGAGGATATTTCCCTGAGAATTTCTGTCTCACAGATATTTGAAACATCACCTGTGACGTTACACTGCGTAACCCGGTTTCCGGTGAGTCTAGACGCTTCTGAAATCTATATCTGTGTTCGCTTGCCGAGACCCTCCAGACCACTTTGTCACGGCTTGCTGCGAAAGAAGTCATCGAGACTTCTCTTACATGGCTTTTGGCTGAAGACTCTAAATATTGTACAGCTCATCGAACTTGTATGTACATTTGTACAGACCAAGACACTCAATGTTTCTTTTCCACCAAGTCAGAATGGGTGGGTCTTGCTCTTTTGGATTATTCAAGATATGTGGAGAGTTGAGGGTGGAATGGGTTCTGCCGCTCAAATTCCGTAGGTGATATGCACATTCTGCATCATTCCAAGCGGAGTGAATAGCTCAACCTAGGGGTATCTTTTCATATTGGATTCATTTACTTGCAATCGGACTTTAGGTTCCACAATGGTAGGTGACAAGGGTTGCTTGCTGGAGCTGAGGAATATTCAAACTATCCGCATATTTGACTTTCTTTGAGCCTCATTATTCTTATGGCTATGATCACTCTCATTGATCTTGAGTTTTCTTTTCTCGCTCTTCGCGTTTCGCGTTTCCCGGACCGAACTCTCCCTTGACTGATCACGCATGGACAAATTGAACATTCGTGGGGTGATCCCGTTCTTGATGGAATCATCAAGCCGACTTCGGATTGTAATGAACGCAATTGAGGGGTAGCTATAAGAAGTCGCCAATAACATCTCAAGTTGTCTTTGTCCGAGGGCTTTAGACTTGAGATGACGCTTGGCAATGGCGGGGTAGACTAAGCCTTGGGGTGGGTTACCGGGAATAAGGATGAACGTGGAGGTGGTATAAGAGGCAATCAGTGCTCGAAAGATCCTGATGAGAAATCCAAATTCTTCATTCAACATCACTAGCTTGGACTCAGAGTCTAGGTCTCTAGATATGGCAAACACAAAGACAGTTCATGTCCCTCATCTGGGTGGAATCGATGTTGGGTTGCTGCCCTCTTCATTCAGTCGTAACGAATGTGGGTTTTGCTAACTGTTGTCAGATACCAGATGCCTCATCCTTACAATCCAGACAAACCAACTTTGGTTCTAGTCAATTCCTTTACAACCAGCTCGGAGCTCTATCGAAGCCAGTATGCAAATAAGGAGCTCACCGGTGCCATGAATCTTCTGGCAATAGAGCTCCTCGGCCACGGAAAGACACGGACCAAGGCCGAAAATTTTACTTATTGGGATACTGCGTTCATGAATCTGCAAGTGATGGACGCACTTGGAATCAAAAAAGGTTTCGTTCTGGGCACTAGCCAAGGCGGATGGATCACAGTGCGTATGGCTTTGTTGGGACCAGACAAGATCGAGGGTATCATTCCGCTCGGGACTTCAATGGTGAGCATGTCTCAAGCCCAATACTTCAACGATAAAGCACTGACTGGAAGCCTAGGATTATGAATCTGAACGCACCCGTAAGCTAGGTTGCTGGGACGGAGTCGCTGCTTGCACAGGACCTATCAACGCATGGACGACGACCAAATCCACTCCTGACTTCAAGCCCGACCTTGACTACTGCAACTTTCTCATTGACGTTGGCTTCGGCAAGGATTGTCCATCCGAAACCCGAACCTTCTGGCAGAAGACTGTTCAGGCAAACTATCAGGGCGATGATGGACGCGGCCGTGCTAGGATGGCTGCTATAAATCTGCGAGAGAGGGATGGTCTTCATGGCCGTCTTTTTGATATCCGCTGCCCGGTGCTGTGGCTTCACGGGACTGATGATGTCGTTTACTCGGTCAGCAATGCTCAAGAGGAGATCAAGCTGTTTGTCAATTCGAAGTCTGTCCAGTTAGTTACCGTGCCAGGCGGGGCTCATTTCTTGAGTGCTTCGCATCCAGATGTGGTTGACAAAGCATTGATCAATTTTGTCACCCACTGGGCGAACAAGCATATCTAAATGTAACATACGTAGGAGATGATGTCAATAATCCTTACGATTATGGAATACGGTACATTTGAGGGCAAACCAACATGACAATTTCCCCCTTCTGTAGTGTCAGCCTCGTCTCGCTTAATCGCGTCTTCAATCAGCAGTGCATCAGGCACCAACATTAACGCTCCACGAAGTACCCTCCATACCCATCTCTCCCTCTCAGTCTCACAACGATGTCCCCAATCCCTCCCTCATACCCTCCCCTCCCGCAACCATGAGCGAGAAGAAAGCCCCTCGCTCCGTGCGAGTGACAGGGACAGCGAAATCCCCCATCGCAACCCCTCCACGCGCAGCAACCGGCGGACGCTCTCGGACCGACCACCACGACGACAACGCTTCCACCAAATCCACAAAAAGCACTCCCGATGGCAATGCCTCGGATGCTGAGGACGAAGGCCCCGAGAATCCAAAAGACAAGGAAATCGCGGCGCTGAAGAGGGAATTGGCGACTATGGAAGACGAGTTCGAGCGGGAGCTTACCCAGCTATCGCATAAGCTCACGAACGAGAGTGAAACGGCGGCGTTCTGGCAGCAGAAGCATTCGGCGCTGAACCAGAACTTCTTGAAGACCGACACGGACTTGCGGCTTCTGAGGCAGGAGCAGGGTGGGGTGGTGAAGGAGAGGGAGGAGCGGGATAGGGATATCAAGACGAGGATTAGCTCGTTGATGTTAGATCGGGATGCGTTTAGAGAGGCGTATAACGAGGCTATGGGGGAATTGAGGGGGAAGGATGATATGATCAAGGCGCTCCAAGGGCAGGTTTGGGGGTTGAAGAGCTTCGTGAGCTCGAGTTCTAAGATGGATGAGCAGATTACGGATGAGGTTTTTGGGGAGCGGATGCAGAGGTTGGGCAATGGGCTGCAAAATTGGGTTATTACGGGCTTTAGGAGGGCGAAGATTGGTATGTTGATTTTTTCTTGTGTGATGGTTAAGCTCTGCTTTGAGAGATTCCAAATAATATCTGGCTTTTGTCTGCCATGTCTGCAAAGCTTATCCGATCTACTTCCACTCCATTTTCATTGATATCTATGGTGAGTTTCGAGATTTTGGCAGCTTCTCAAGTCGAAACAGAAACCAAGTTGGTACGCTGACGACTACTCACCGCCAATTTTGTCCTTTCACTATCTGAATGCTCTCAGAATGCTAGGTGGCTAGCAGGTGTAATTCGGACCATTGGAAGTCTAAAAGCTTGCTCCTCGATCATGCTGTAGATGGGATCATCGACAAATTAAACGACATGGGCAGAAGCGCAGTGGACATTGAGTGGGGAAAAATAGTTGGCTGCACGGGATAAAATTTCTTTGCGTTTGGACATTGCTCTCCTTATCATTATGCGGCTTTATGAATAAATCTGACTATGAGGATAGACGTAGACAAGGCCAGTAATGGGACAAAACAGCAACTGTTACAATTGGTCCCAACCTACGAATCGTTAGCAGCCTCATCCAAAGTTCATCTCATCCAATCACTTGTATCACGTCTTCTCGTTGACCGTATCTTCAACGTGTATTTTATTGGCCTATCAGAAGAACATGCCGACGACCTGAGTAACGTCGAGAAATACCTTGCTGACTTCGGTGAGACGATGAACCCCCGCCATGTTTGAGCTGCAGCTGATTGGTACAGGCTCTGCAGAAAGCATGAACCAATGGCGTTCAGCAACGCTCGCAATTCTCCGGAAAGAAGCGCCCCAGAAATTGGAAACAGAAACGACTGCAGTAATAGAAGCCATCGTAAAGCAAGTAAACAGCATCATGGGCTCCATCAGTGATGCCCAGAGCTCAGAAACGAGAGACCAGTCTCTGCGAGCGCTCATCGCCAGTTCCATCGAGTTGTCTCGCTTATTGCGGGTTCAGAAAGCTGTGTTGAGTGTTAATATGCCTTCGATAGAGGCTCATCAGAGAACGATGTTTGATGCGGAGAGTATGGAGGATATCGGGGGCGAGGATGAAGATACGTTACATGAGCGGGAAATCAGATGTGTGACATTTCCTGGGATTGTCAAGAACGGGGATGAGAATGGAGAGAGGGGACATCTGAGAAACGTTGTTGCCAAAGTGAGAGTGCTTTGTGCTCCAGATTGAGGAGCAATGGAATGCAGTAAGGAAGAGGAAATCGATAGGCTCGATTCGGACACGGCGTGGTATGGATCCAGGCTCCAGGTCTACAGTCACATAGATGACGACGCAGGCCGGTCAGGCAACATTTGGTAACCTCCATGAGTGGTCAAAAGCCGATCAAAAATTGAAACTTCCTGTCTGGTCAAGAAGCGGTCAGAAAACAAGGGAACAATGGTGGCACCACGTGATACTATTCCTTTTCAGCCTCTCCTCGCCGTGTAGTACGGTCCTTGGAGGGGGATCGGCTGCGCAAAATTTGACAGAAAGGTGTGAGCCGACTGAGGCTCTGTTGCAGAATGTGGCTGTCTCGAAAGGTGGTTGGACGGTACGGCCTGATTTCTGCAGGAAGATCCGCATTGGGATTGGGCATATGTGCGTTGGTTTCATGAAATCCGCGAAAGTTCGCTCTTGAAGGGGGTCGGCCAAGTCCACGCATGACACAGGCAACACCGCAAATACCACGGTAGAGATGGACGTTCGATGCCGTTCTTCTGAACTGATTGAGATATGCGTCCAAGACACTGTCCTTCGGGCAGGCCGAACTCGTTGCCAGAACACCTTAGCTCCTCATGATATTCTTGACCTTCGGAATAGGTCCAGCGACAACGAATCTGTCACTATGTTCCGCCATTCGTCCTTGAATTCGTATTTGAAATAACGATAGCGAGTAATAGTGACAGAGAGCATAAAGAAGAGCGGTGAACAAAGTCAAAATGGCAAGCCTATCGCGAGATGTTTGTCGTGTCTTCGAGGCCGTTTTTCAGACCTATGGACCGGATACGTGCATGTAGCACGGGATAAACCATGGATGCATGGATGTTCCACACCCTTTGAACTTCTATTCGTTCCAAAGTCAAGAGGTTCGTCTTCAGTCCCAGAAGTACTCGAAAAGCAGGGAGCTTGCTTCAACGGTGTAACCTTACCAGTTCGTCCAGAGAGCTGCTCGACCAAGCAAAGGCGGTATGTACGAGTGGAAGTGTGCCGTGTCGTGGGGATCTCAACACCACAAGATCCAGAAAAGTACCCAACAAGCCGGTTGAATAGGTAACATGACTCCAGGTTGTATTGTCTAGTGCCTATTCGATCGTCGCCCATATGGTGATGATGGTGGGGCATGGCGGTTAGCTTTTCGCCCATGTCTCGACACTGTAAAAGCCGCGATTTCTCTCCCCGCCAGCTCCCATTAAATTTGCTTCCTCTTGAAAACCCTCATAGGCCATCATTGCACTGCATTAAATGGTGCTGGTTTGATCCGTCTCGAAGATCTTGAACTCCCTGGAAGTACCGATACACGTGCAGGAATCGTCCGTTGGAGGTTCGGATCGTGTATAGAAGCGAGCTTCCCCTAAAATTCGCCTCCAGCGTTACTTATTCTACCACCACGGACAGCTTCAAAATCGACGCACTCGCATTCTGGCTCAGGCTCATCAGGGAAGTGGGCTGCCTAGGTTCAGCTCCATATCGAACAGAGCCACTTTATATTCGTAGCAGCAGTCTTGGGCTGGCTCCCCATACATCACTTCCGCTTCTTATCGTTGCGATTTTTCTTCTCCCACCCCGCATCTCGTTCTTTGACGCTGACGACGCTTTCCCCCAACTTCTTGAAGAAGACAGAGGAGAACATGAATTCGATCGAAAGAACTCGGTTTCTGTATCTGGACAAAGACGACGGACCTAGAATCCCTGGATTTTCATCGTTCATCGAACGAACTGTATCACCAGATAGGATACAGAGACGCCGCCCCATCCCTCAGCCGGTGAAGAGATCCCATGGCAGAACGTCCACGAGTTCAACTGTTAGTAAATATATTGATAGCGATAATAGTTTTGGACGGAAGGATTCGCTGTCGAGCGCTGCCACTTCTACCGATGCTGCACCTCCTTGGCACCACCCGACCCTGACCCAACAGCTGGCCACGACTCCCTACAACTATGGGTACTTTCTACCATGCGAATTCCTCATCATAGGGTGCGAGGTGCGATTCGATCCGTCGCAATTCGAAGCGTGGATTTCCCACTCTGCTTCACATCTGGGCACATATCCTCCGCAGAAAGCGATCTGCACGTTCTGCGACGAGAACGACGGCGTCTTTGAGAGTGATGGCGATACTTTCTTAAACTGGCGTGAGCGGATGCTTCATATCGGAAGTCACCTCGGAAACTTCGAACCCCACGATAGTATGCGGCCTGATTATTGGGTAATCGAACACATGTGGGAGAACAGGCTCATAAGTCCCGAAGACTATGAACATGCACGAAAAGGCACTGAGCGTCCAGCTTGCGAGCACCTGTATCCTCTTGATTATGAAAGGCCCGAGGCGATCATGCAGAGGGAGAGGGACTTGCAACAACGAGTTGATTTGGCGGAGGAGAAGAGACAGATGAAGATCGAAGCAAGGAAAGGGAAGAGCAGAAAGAAGAGCCACGGACCCTCACACTTACATCCATTCCGAAAAGCCGTAATCCTCGAATAAAATCGACCTAGAAATGACGGTGTGACGGCGAGCACATGGGCGGTGTGAGCAGGCGATGAGGCGCTATATGTTCAGCACCCATTGGACGATCCTGGATAATAACTTTATTGTGATTCCCGCGAGCGCGTCTGCTGGAGAACAGAATGGCTTGAATATATACCTAAAGTTTGGGTAAAGCGAATTGTCTTTGGAACTAGGCGGGCCTAGAGTGGCGACTCCTTGGCGTGGGCCGTTTTCGCGATATTTTCTCCCCTAGTCGACATCTTCTGAATGTTTTCTGAGATTTTTTGGGGGTGCTAAGACGCTGGATGCAGGTACCCGTTTCATTCGGGTCGGGTTCGCCATGAGGCAGATTTGGTACTCTGCAATGCCGGAGCCTGATGATACAAGTTCCTTCAAACCTCTCGTGATTGGAATGATACGGTTGGCGTTTTGAGGGGCGAACCTTGTAATGATCAGAAAACAAGGTGACGAAAAGCTTCATGCCTGTTTCTTATACCCATTTTGGCGATGTTTCTCAGATAGATTCCAGCCTTGTTGTCTTGCTTTGGACTTCGGATGCTTGATCTCACCTCATCATTTATTAGTATATCCATCAATCCAAATTTATGAGCATTTCGGGGACCACATGCCGTGTGTGAGTGAACTCAGTCTCAACGTTGTACTTCAAAATACTTTCCGAGTCCTTGGATATTCAGCCCGCAACCCATGTAGCTTTGAGGTTTGTGAAACAGATGACGATAACGGCTTGTACGCCATGAGGCCATAACCCGAGGGCTAAGACAAGCAAATAAGACGGCTGGCTGAGTGCTGTACAAGAATGGGGATTTTTTTGGGGCTGAATCGGGTAATCATGCAGCCATATTCAGACGTCAGGAGTTCGCCCAGGAAGTTACTCCCAAGGACTCCTCATATCGAACCTGGTAGGAAGAGGTGCTGAAGGTTGAATAATAGAATACTTGTATCAATAAAGGGGCCAATGAGCTGAGGGAAGACGCAGCAACAAAACCGTCGTGGGTCGTCAGTTCCTCAGCAGCTTCTCCCTACGCACCAGTCATGCAGACGACGTCTCACGCCACTTAAAACTTAAAACAAGGTATAGAAACCCAGTTGATTATAGAAACCCCTGTATGTTCCACTTGAGTGGCCGTTCATACAAAGGCGAAGTCGAGTCATTTTGCCTTCATCTACACAGCCTCGCTGCTCGTTTACGAAGCATAGAGCGGGGACGTCTTACCTCCCAGCATCTTCCTGTAAATGTGTATCCTCCCCAACGATTCGTATACTGTGATCTTCAATTCTGAATCAGAAAGCTCGGGCTTGTTAGATTGACTGGGCAAGGATTGATGCTTTTATAATTCGCGCTCGCCTCAGTGTCGAAGATCATTCCTATTGGTGAATGGATGTTGCCCTACATTGCTGCCCAAAATTCCCCCACTGTAATTTCTGCAGGACTCTAAGTAGAGGACAGGACATAGTTTGAGTAGGGAAAATATTGTTAGTGTTGCCACGTATACTCCGACAAAACTGTGGCGGTTTTCGACTTGGATTTTCCTCGGAGCAAGCCAGAGTCGCCTTTACAACTAACGTCACTTCTTATCATCTACCTTCTCTCAAGTAACGCTGATCTCTTATTATAGAGTTACCCCCATTGAAGCAATCATGAATATGTGGCAGGGGAACAGACTTGATTCTAGTGGAGTTCGTCCACCGCCATCGGATACTGTGGAGAACTTAATGGTACGGAGATCTTGACTATGAAGGATCTAACGCTTAAGAATACGGGATAGGAAATATATTATGGATACCCATCGAAATTCCCAGTATATAATACACCTCATTCACCAACCCTGAAATCACTCTCCTCACCTCTGCCGACAACTTCCAGAATCGACAAGCCTACGCAACGGAGGCGCACTTATTTTGACCCGCCTTACTCCAACGACTCAGTACCATTCTTCCTTACAGTACTTCAATCTTGGAAGCAAGTACGAGCCCACAGTTTGGAATAATGATAAATTGGGTCGGAGAGGAGGTCTTTATGCCGATAGTCGTTGTCCGAAGAGATGCCTACGCGCACTGTAAACCGAGACTCTACGGGAGATAGGATCTATCTAACTTTTGAAGATTGCGCTCTAGGTGAATGATCTCAATATTATGACCAGGTATGAAGCAACGCCAAACGTAGGTCAAGATAGTATATGCGATACTGGAGTCCACTGATGCCTAAAGAATACCAAGATGAAAGTACCTGCTGCGACCCACATCAAGTCTAAGTTATGAGGAATAGTCTGAGAGCGCAGAAACAAGCAGCCGGCGGTCACTTTTGCCCATGGTATCTACCTCGAATATTTCGTCGAGAAAATAAGGAGAATATCCACCGGCTTTTTGGGAATCTTCTACACATAGGCTCAATTCTTCACATTCATTACCAGGCAGCCATATACATTAAACTCAAGGCTCAATGGGCGGCTGTAACGCATTGAAATGTGAAGGGCGATGCTATTGTTCTCATGAATAGGGTTTTCACTTTATGAAATAACATCCTCACAAAAAATTAAAATTCATACTCCAGAGCAAGATCAATCCGAAAAAGCTCAACAAATCAAAGCAAGAATCAAAGCGGTCCACCTCGTGAGGTATTCTGTATCTTCAGATCAACAGGCTCCAGCAGAACCATAATCGACAACGCTGGCGCCTCCTCCGTCCTTCCTTAGGCAACATTCAACGTTGTCAACTCAACTGACTTAGCGAAGGTGATGGCGATGGCATCAAGAAGAGTGGACATGAAGGTTGGTTAAAGATTTATTTCTGTAGACTCTAGTCTACTTCAAACAGAGACTGAGCTCCTCAGGATATATCGAACACAACGATGGAATTGACCGCAATGTGCAGCGAAATTCTTTATTCTCGGTCTTCTAGCCGAGTCACGTGCTCTAACCGTCTATATCCGGGCCAATCAGCTAAGCCGCCCTCAACTCCCAAGTATTCGTATATCACAAATAAAGGGCCACGAATAGGAACATTCTTGGGGAGAAAGCTTTAGCTATTGTAATTCTATTCAGAGCATTAAATATATATACACACCCATAGGTGACCCTTAAAGGGATTTAGCGTCTACTCATCCTCATCCTCCTCCTCTGTCTCCTC
>QYAO01000031.1:0-234742 GCA_003988895.1 Hyphodiscus sp. D1413
TAGTTAGCTCGAAGAAATCGCCAGATTGGAGTCGTTTCCCATTCTTATCTTCAAGCCATATAGGACCTCCTTGGGATCCTATGGCTCCTTTGAGGTCTTTAGTAGAGGATGGTCGAGTTATGAGAGAGATTTTCGGAGAGAGTCCTTTTGCTTTACCTGCCAAAAGAATTGGACTTTTAATGTCTTCTTGTCGTCGGATTCGGAAATTGGTTTTAAGGCGAATAGCCCTTGTCCCCACATTGCGTGTACATGTGGGGATAATGAAATAAGATTGTAGATCTCTTCTTGTCCCTTTTGGTCTATGCCATCTGGGAAAAGTTTAGCTTGCCAGCTAGTAATCTTCTCTATAGGCCAAAACAGCCTTAATTCCCCCCAGAATTTATGTCGTGGCCCATTTCTATCGTCTTCTTTTTGTTTTATCCCATGAAATGGATAGATATGAGCGACGTCGATTAAATTGAGCCCTGTTAAGACACAGCAGAAACCATCTCTCTCTTCGGCGTACTTTTTGGCATTCGCATATCGAGGGAGTGATATTGGCGAATCTAAAGTTTTCTGTCTTTTTGAGATGGGAGATAAGAGAGAAGGTGATTGTCTTTTTGAGGAGGAAGGTAAGGGAGAAGGTGATTGGTCAAAATCCGACGCTATCAATTTCTGTCGTATTGTTGGGTTTGGAGTAGAGGGCCGCGACTGTAGTCCAGGAGAAGACCCCCCTATTAAAGGACGTTATTATTAGCTTATATTAAAGAAAAGGAATAGAGCTATTAGACATACAATAGCGGAACATTTGGCTGATCACAGCGCTCGTATGCTGAACATATACGTCATGGTTGGGTAATTGTAAAAAACCACGAAGACAATCGAGGTCGCAAATCTGGCACGCAGCCCAAAAGTGTGGTGTTACATCGCCGATTGTATCATCTAGGCGCTTGAGCAGATCGATTCGTTCTAGACTCGGCTGGTTGAAGTCTTCCATTATCGGTATCGAGGTTGATGTGAAGAGCAGATCGATTCGTTCTGGACTCGGCTGGTTGAAGTCTTCCAGTATCGATATCGAGGTTGGTGGGCAGACCAGGCTTGTTATGAACGTGTAGTATGAGAAGGAAATCGTATTTGATTTCCTATGCAAAGCTGGCAGCGGCTACGGATTGCGCGCTGAGAAGGTTGATTGAGTGGCAAGTTGGGAATCTGAAAGCAAGAGCAGCTACTAATCTAGCTATGAGCTAACCCCATCTGGTATAGCTCAACACGTGATCCCAGTTATCCCCTCCACAAGCGCTCGGAGCTAGCCTCACGCCCGACCGCTTTCTTACAAACATCAGCCCTTCACCACATCGACTAACCGCTTCACCCTTGTAATCCTTGAGCGGTGTAAGTGGCGCCCATCAAATCCGGACCGAGACAACCTTATCTCTAGATCTATTCGAGGGAATAATCGAGTGTTCCGCCATAGCCGTCTTTGATTAGTCTTTGGCGGGATTTGAGGAATTCTAATTGGTGGCATGAAAATGGAGAGCGAGGAGCGAGGCGCGAGGCTCGTAGATATTATTAAGAATGAGGAGTGCGAACGCAATGTCATATGGCGTGCCAGGTGCCAGGTGTCGGGATCGGCATTTCAAGACGCGGCGATAGAATGTTATATAGAGAGCGTTTCCGTCTGATGAGAGAAAGAGTGTGGAAGTCCAATATAGGAACCACTTGTTTTCGAAGCTATTCTGGTCTTTGAAATCAACTCGAAATTACTGAAGAAGCAATCACTTGATTCAGCACATCGCCTTCTACTCAACCACCATGCCTTCCAAGGCGCAGAAACTCGATTCTAAAGTCAATTCTGATGAGCTTTACGACGCCATCCGCAATGGCGTTCCTTTTGAGTTCGTCACCGGTGGGGTAAAATACAGAGCTGTGTTGGCACGTAAAGACGCTACGTATGACGAGTCCTTGCCGAAGGTCGGATGATCAGTCACTAACTGTGTCAAAGGGAACATAAAGCAACTGGGGTCTTGGGTCAGAACTCGTCGACCAGCTCTCCTATTCTGGGAGTAAGACACCAGGAGCCCGAACAAGGTCTCGATGAGCTTGACAAGTATTGGAATAGTAGACATGACGAGTGGAAATGAGAGATGCGAGGGCAAGAGAATGTAAAAGAAAAAGGACTCTCAGAATTGTACAACAGATGGGGAAAGGAGGGGCGCTTGTATGCATGCATTGAAGGAGGAGTTTGAGTGATTTGCGCCTTCTAACAAGAACGCAATGAACCTAAACTGGAAGCAGTCATCCCAAAAGTGGTGACTTTCACTTGCAGGTCCACACATGCTAGGTTGGTATTCGTGGAATCCAAGACAAAACGCCCATAATGCTCTCATGCCAAAATCGATCACAGCATTTCATACTACGCCAGCCGGCAAAGTCTTCTCGTCTTCTTTAGAAGTCGCTGTCGGCTGAGGATTTGCATCGTCCCTCTCCACCAGAACACACTCGTCATCTTCTCCCTTCTCTACAGCTGTAGCATAGTCGCCCCAGAGCTGCTCCACAGGTCTCCCACAAAGTTCTGTCCAGAACTTTTTCTCTTCATATCTAACAATCCTCAGCTTCTCATTCATCCTCCTGATTAGCCCTTCCCCAAATCTCTTCTCAAGATATTCCAAAAAGTATCCAGTATGCTGATACCCAGCGTCCCACTTGCCACTGGCATCTTTCTTCCAATGTGGAGGGCTCAGCTTCGCATTCAGTCTCACCCAATCGGCAATCCCCTCTATCAGCCCTCCTGGACATGTCCCAAATGCGTTGTATTGGTAACAATGTACCATTTCGTGGGTCAGGACGCCCATTATTTCGTCTGTTTTCCGTGAGGAGGCAATGCTATCGTGGATGTAGTCAAGCGAAAAGTGGATTTCTTTGTGATCAGAGTCGAGGTCACTGCCTGTTGTATAGGCCACGCCTGGCATGGACCGGAGTATTAGTGTGACTGAGCGGGTCGGTGGTGCGGTCGTAGTGGGGGAGTTTGGGGATTTGTAGAGCAAACCGAGAACACTTTTGACTGCGGTTGTGAGGGCGTCGGAAGCAATTACCGCGGTGAGAAAGCTTTGCGCTCCTGCATGCTTGAGATCACGGATCTCGAGGCGGAGAGTAGGGAGAGTGAAGGTTGACGTCGGGGCTGTCTTGGATTCCTTAGACTCTGGTTTCGGAGAGTCTCGAGAAAGCGACGGAAGCGGAGTTGGAGTTGGAACTGATTTTGAAGAGGATGTAGGAAGCATGAATACCAGGGGAGGAACTGGAGTTGTTGCTGGTATTTCAGTCATCGTAGCAATGCCGGGATCAATGGACACTCAGTCGGCGCGCAAAAGACGGGATAACGACGGGTTGTATACAAGAAAGAATCGCACTTCCACAGGAGACCTGTCCGCACCAATTAAAAAAAAGGAAAGAGGGATTCCAATCTTGAATGTCGGACTGCGCAACGTTGTGTCTTTCGAGAAACGAGGGATCTTGAACTGGGGATCTTGGACTAGAAATCAGAGTCCAGCCTCGCGTCTCCTTGCAGGTGTATGTACCCTTCGTACTGGACTGTACATACAGTAGCGCCAGGAGAGGGTGGATCCTCGCGTCAACCGAATTGAATTGTTTACCGTCGATCACGCTGCACCCTGTCTACCTGAGCTGTGAAATCCCTCAAGTTTCGATTTCTCTCTTCCTCCAGCCAATCTTTGGAGTCAGTGCTCCCTCTCTGTAAGTTCCCTGTCCTACTTGGACATCTGGATCCTTCCAAATTCCTGTGTAGCTGCACAACCTGATGCTAGTAATCTCCTTTCTTTACATCCCGGCTAACCAACGCATTAGCAGACACCATATTGTAACTCAACCTCCCCACCTCAAAGATGAGTGAAAAGATCACCGAAGAGCAAGTCGCAAACTTGTTATCGATCCTGCGAACCGATGCGTCAACGGATGCAAAAGTACATCAAATCAACAATGTCAAGTCCGGTATCAAACAAAATAATGTGCCGGAAGTCTGCGTCCTTCCCCTCTTCGAGGCTACGCGCATCTCGATGACATCGCCCCATGCTGCGATTGCCAACGCTGGATTCTCTACCCTTAATCATCTCCTCACACGGTTATCGCGACAAGAACCGAAATATGTTGTCAAGGAGGCTGGCCGGACATTACCACTGGTAATCGAGAAGATGGGGGATCTGAAGGAGAAATATAGACAACTGGCCGCGCAATGCTTGACAACATTTTGGAAGGCTGCACCACTGGATGTAGAAAGAATTGTCAAGAATTCTGGTCTGGTTGGCAAGAATCCCAGAATGAAGGAAACCAGCATGAACTGGCTGGTGCAGGTGTGTAACACGTCAGTGTCCCCCCCGCGGGGATTATACTTACTCGACTCGTTATAGATGCATCAAGAAAATGGTATGCCTTTCAAGGCTTTTGTTACGACATTGATGGACTTGCTCGAGGACGCAGATGGAATGGTCAGAGATACAGCAAGGAATGCCGTAATTGAGCTTTTCAAGTGAGTATATACGGTGGTAACCACGTTTACGAGAGCTAATTTGTACAGAAATGCCCCCAATGCAGCCAAATCCGACTTGAAGAAACAGTTGAAAAACTTTAACGTTCGCCCAACGATTGTATCTGCCATCACCGCCCACCTTGGCCCAGGAGGTCCTCCAGAGCACGAACCTGATCCAGTCGAGGCACCACCACGGCCACGCCTTGCCAACAGTGTATCTTCGATGTCCAGTGTAAGACCCTCGACACCTGTGGTAGAAGCGAAGGTTGAGCATGTTGATCCATCATACGTCAACACGCAAAGAGAACTTGAAGATACATTGAAGGATATGCACCAGTATTTCGAAGGCAAAGAGTCCGAAGGAAACTGGTTGAAACGAGAGGAAAGCTGCACCAAACTACGGAGACTGAATGCTGGCAACGCTCCTAGTGACTTCCACGACGCTTTCCTCATTTGTATTAAGAATCTCTTAGACGGCATTCTCAAGGCTGTAAATTCGCTCAGGACGAGTTTGTCCAAGGAAGGATGCAGCGTTGTCCAGGAGATCGCAAGGACTGCCGGTCCGAGACTTGATCCAATGGTTGAGATCCTGCTGCAAAACTTGATCAAGCTCTGTGGTGGTACGAAGAAGATCAGTTCTCAGCAAGGAAATGTCACGGTCGATATCATCATCAGCACAGTGTCATACAATCTTCGAATTATGCAGCACATCTGGTTGGCCTGTCAGGACAAGAACGTACAGCCCAGAACATACGCCACTGGCTGGCTTAAGACCCTCTTGAAGAAGGAAGCTCACCACAAGAGTCACATCGAGCATA
The DNA here is from genome assembly GCA_003988895.1 of Hyphodiscus sp. D1413. NCBI lineage: Eukaryota > Fungi > Ascomycota > Leotiomycetes > Helotiales > Hyphodiscaceae > Hyphodiscus > Hyphodiscus sp. D1413. The sequence goes on from QYAO01000031.1 coordinate 5,338, forward strand.
CCGGTGGTCTCGAATTAATTGAGAAATGTCTCAAAAAGGGACTTGCAGATGCAAATCCAGGGGTGCGTGAAAACATGAGATCAACATTTTGGACATTCAATATGATTTGGCCAGCCAAGGCAGAAGGGTAAGTCACTTGTAGTATAATGTGTGCAGGATGCTAACGATCATCAGTATCATGGCAACACTTGATGCAACCCAACAAAGGCTCTTGGAGAATGCCCCGGATAATCCAAACTCACCCAAGAAGGCCGATGCTGTCGTAGCTCGCCCGGGTTTGGGGTTCTCGAAAAGCACTGCTGGACCTCCAAAGCCATCTTTGAGAGAGACCATGCTAGCACAGAAGAAAGCTGCTATGGCGAACAAGAACTTGCCAGCTCGGCCCGGCTCAGCTATGTCATCATTTTCACCAATGCGCACCGTGTCGTCCTCATCAACAGCCTCCACCGCCTCAAATGTTTCATCGACATCAGAAGCAGCCCCTGTACGAGCACGCCATGAATCCTCGACGGCGGTATCACACGGTGGTCTCTCAGTAGCACCTATGCGACCAACGAAGTTCCGACGTCCGGAATTAGCAGCGAGACCGGCCACAGCGGGTCCTTATTCTGTGCGAAGACCCGGTCATGGGCCAACGAATAGCGAGTCTAATATCAGCCCGTCCACTTCCAGGGCATCAAAACCACGGACCCCTAGCGCCAGCAGTACAAGTCCTCCCAAGAAGCCTCCAACCAGGCCGAATACCAGCCACTCCAGTCATACCAGTCAGTCTAGTCACACGAGCCCAGTGAAGAGTACTATCAGCAGAGTTGCGCCTTCACCTCGAACAAGTCCTGCTAAAGCCAAGTCAATGGCCAATCTTCACAGCTCAAGTCCACTAAAAGCTGATGAAGACTTCACAATGGTGATGCCAACTCTCACGGGACTTAAGGGACGGCAGCCTCAGAGTGTACCTCAAACCATTGACTCCTCAGACGATGAAGATATGGTGACACCTCTGAAACAATTGAAAGTGTATGAAGACCCCTTCTCAAGCACAGATGATCAAACCACACCTCGGCCTATGGTTAGTTCTACCGTTCTGGAAGAAGTCCCTGTGAATGAAGACGTCATGAATCTTGTCCGAAATAGTCCGACAAATGAAGAGCCCGCCAAACTCCCACAGATGCAGAATTCGAAACTACTGGATAGTGGCATCACAAAGATCAAAGCCAAGTCACTTGACGTCCATGGTTTCCGGAAACTTCAAGGTATGATCAGAGACAACAAAGCTAGCTTCCCAGCAGATAAATTCGACGTCTTGATACTGGGTCTGTTCGAGTACCTTGAAGCACCACTCTCTTCCCTATCACCTGAAAAGGTCCAAGACGTCAAAGCCCAGATCCTGGCCACGATCAAACTCTTGTACAAGAAAGACCGTGATTCCTTCCGAGCCCATGTCCCTAAAGGTCTCGAATCACTCCTCGCAACTCGTAGCTGCTACGATGCGCGCACACATATCGTGTCCGGACTCGAGCTCCTGGCAGACGAACTCGTAACGCTTGCTGACCCCAAACAAAGCCTTGATACTATCACCTCTCAACTCAAGAACGAGCAAACGACCCTTGAAGGATGCAGGACTCTGTCCATGGGCTTACATGTCCTAAAACAAACACTAGATTCCAGAAAAGAGTTCGCGCCTTCTGACGAAGAGGTCGCGGAGATGTGTCGATTGGCTGCTAGATGTTTGGAGAGCAGTGAAAGCGGAGTGCGCATGGATGCGGTGCAGCTCTGTGTGGCGGTCCATGCCAGAGTTGGGGAAGGTAGATTTTGGAGTGCATTAGGTGGCGTGAAGGATGATCCAAAAAGTTTGATTACTTACTACATTGTTAAGAAACAAAGAGAGGTTGCCGCCTCTGGCAGTTGACCGTCCTCATCGAATGGCGAGTGAGGGGTTGGACTATTATGCTGGAAGAGGTGATGTGTATGAATACGTTGTTCCTCAGTAGAGTTGTTGGTGTTTGGAGTAGCGTTCGCTGTTCTTTCTACGCAATCTTGGCATGATGGGGCAATGAATACGTGCGCAAGGCGTTTGGTCTTTCTTAGATCATGAGGTATCGATTATGGGCGTACTCTTTTTCAAGTATTTGACAGTAATTTGAGATGTTCGGGTAGTAAATTATAATATCCATATGAAACCGCGAATATCCATCGTCTGAAAGTTGAATGCCTCCCCTACGTGAATACAATGAGTAGTCGTCCTATATAAAGGTTTGGCTCCTGTCACCAACGCCTTCCTACCGTGCGTCCACTTCTCCCAAATGCGTTAAGGGAGGTAGCGAGGCGGAAGAGGCGCGTGAAGGCAGGTATTTTGTCATGATTTGGTTGAATGAATGGTAGAATGAGGCAAATACTAGCTTATTCTAAAGCTTGTAGAAGCTACTAGATCAGCAGACTAAAAAAGTTGTCGGAAATCATGGGCTCTCTCCTGAGCGTTTCGAGAAGCTGTCTCCTTTCGTCCAACTCGTACTTGAGCCGCTGGAGGTCGTGATGCCGGCACAGGGATTGAAGAGGTACTGCTCGAAAGAAGGCATACTACAAGTGAATGGCGATGCCCTCGGCTAATTTGCGCTTGATGCCCATACAGCCATCCAAAAAGATATCATTTGAACCAATATCTTCTAAACCTGGGTTTGAATTTTAGGACTTAGAATCGCGTGCAAATTGTCGTAGAAACAAGGGACTCTTCCATAGCCTCCTAACGTCGTCAACTATCAACCTGCTCATCGAGACCACTTCGTCCTCTGACCATAAGCAATTTACCTCCCTCATTTGAATCTCTCAGTCTAGTTGAATTAATTAGGTTCCTATAGGGCTTGTCTACGAGCTCATTCATGCAAAACCTGAAGCTCGAGCCAAAAAAATTCAAGTTGTTGACTTCGTCGTCGCCTTGTCTCGCTTAGCCACGCGTAAACAACCTCACTTTCATCTGATCTTCTCAGCCTCGCTCGCGTGCACCTTTATCAAACAGTTTAAGAAAAATTCTCGCACCTTCTGCAAACTCGGCTTCACGGTCGAGTGGCTGTTAACAGCCACTTCGTTACGCAAGTTCACCACACCGTCGGTTCCTGGCATATAGCATTATCACACCTTGTGGTTTAATCGCTTGTAATACAACGGGGAGGTTGTATAGGGGGCGCCTACAGCGCCACTTGGCCCTTTGCTATTCGGATGGAGAAGGACTACGTGAAGAACGAGGCTCAGTGGCCGGTGGTACTTGTACCCTACCGATTGCGGGCTTAGAAAACTCGTTAGTTTCGTTCTTCATGTGGTGGGCTTGCCGTACAACAAATACCTTTTTTTTTTGTTCTTGGGGTATATTTTTCTTAGTATAAGCGAGAAACGAGATGGGATTCTTTAGGCGGCGGGCTTGTCTATTCATGACGAAGCTCTCTCCGCATATTCGCGTCCTTAAGCACATAAACAATTCTTGATGTCAAGCAACAAAAATCAACAACATTGAGTAAGTGGATTCAAGATTGTACCTTGCAGATTCTATATGAACTACTATAGTCTTCGGAGATATATCAAGGAAGATATATGATATGTCTTCCAGGTATGGGGCCAAGTATGAACATGGGGCAGAGGTAAACAAGAACGCATGTCTTGGTAGTGGGTTTGGACCATCAACAAGCCTTCCAAGACCACCCACGAGTTCAAAGATCATCTTCTAATAATTGATAGACTCTACCATATTACGAGATCGATATTCAACCCATTCTATTTCGTTGTACATTAATATGCCTCGCTGTATTTAAAGCGAAAAACTTGGCAAATTCCGATATTTCCAAGAATCTTGTAAGAAACAATCTTCGATTCAAGTGTGCTGCAGGAATGGACCTTTTCAAATCACTGATCTGCGGTGTTCGAGAATTACTGAAATGACGAGCAAAAGGCTCGATCCATCCCACAGGGCAGTCAATATTGTTGCTAGTCCTTGACTCTTGTTCCATTCAGGCCTGAGCAATGACTGGTATTCACAAAAAGATCTCAAGATCCTAGCTCTGATACCTTTTGAGCGATAGCAATATGGATAGAAGACTTGACATCTACTCAATATGTCTTGCCTGCCTTTCATACCCTGGTGGAGACATATGAAGCCCCTTACGAATTTATACGACCCGATCTAGGCGCAGGTATGCTTGCAATTTCTCTTCCCAATCACAGGTTACTGCTCAATCCTCCGATGCTCGTTCCATAATGCGTCGATTTGGGACTTTTTACTTAGGCAGTCCGAAGTTAATTGACGCTTGGCGACTGCGTCAACGGGCTTTAAGACCATCCACTTGATGGCTCGAAGATCGTGGCCAAGAAGTTCGTAATATGTTTATGGCAGCAAAAATCCCAGCAATAAGAATAGAAATAGACTGAAAGCGAATTGTGGCAGCTAGGAGCCTTTCGATTATTCATTGTGATAATGTTCAAAGATACACGTGTAAGCTGACAGATTTGCTGCAGAAGCGATCTGCCCCTGAAATAAATCTCCGAGTCCCCCCACCTTCCCTTCCTCGCCCACACTCCACACCCTGATCGTTACAGCGAAGAGCGGTGAAGCGAACCCACCCCTTCTCCTATCCTATCCTAATCCTGATCCTCAACTTTCTCTTCCCAAACCTTGGAGCTGGCGTTTGACATCCGGCATCTCAACATCTCGCAGCTCATCAAAAGGTGCTGTCTCACGGCAATCTGGAACGCATCTTCCCGCTCTATAGCAAGATCTGCTTAAGACGTGATGTGCACGCTCTGGGCAGCATTCGAATCGTGAGTTGGCACAGACAAGATGAAGGGGCGGCGGCACGTGATCGACAATCTGTTCTCCCCTCCGTAGTGATTTACATTGCGCCAGACGCGGCTCGGAGGCGGGGATGAGATGGATGGGGTGTGAAGCCCGAGTGATCGACAGGCGTCCCCGCCGTCTGGAAGATGTTTGGGATGGGACGGGTTTTGGGCTGCGTGTTGCGGCGCTTAATGGATCAAGGAGACATGTTGGGAATTTGTTGGAAGTATGCAACAATCCTGCAACCGATCAGACGGAATGTGGCGTTCTTAGAAGAAGGCCGAAGACAGTGGCTTTTTTGGGTAAAGGAGGTGATGATATGCGAGGAGAGGGAAATAGGGGTAAGAGTTATAAAACGGCTGTTGGATCTCCCAAACGTGAGTTTATGACCTGTGCAAGGTAATATAAGCCTCGTGAAGTATTGCTAACCTCAGATTATGCTTCCGACCCATAATGTAGTTGCATAACTCTCACATTTTATGAGTTCTGACAGCTTTCCGCGGTTGTGGATAACGGTGTGGGACCTCGACTCATGAAACGCCCTTTATCTTCATCGTGCAGCTGAAGATTTTCAGAAATATGTATATCAAACTGTAGATCCTGCCCAGCATCAACCTCAGAGGGCCCAGATCTTGCAATTCTTGTCTAGTCTTTCCTCATACGCCAGTCTGGTCAGGGCATATCAAACCCGCACACCCCGTCTGGAGTCTGGAGGACATCCAAATGAGACACAATTGCCCGGCCAGTCACAGAGCTTACCACAAAATCCCGTGCTCTTCATGCGGGTGGATTTTCTGGTATGCCATTGAAATCGCCCGTCCAAGGTTCCGCTATAATGACACCAGATCGCGCATCAGTCAGGCGGCAAAGAACAGTGAGCCCGTATCTTTTTTGCGTAATTGTGCGTAATCTTGTAATACGATGGATGGCATCTTAGCTGATCGTGGCAGAGCGCAAGTCAACAGCCTATGTGACTGGCCAAGAGCAGGAGGCGAGAGATTTAAAAATACATAGCCGGCGCACATCCGTCGTAATATCACCACCTCGTGTGCATTGATCGGGATTTTGAATAGTCATCGGCGACGGGTGACAGCATAACTGACACGAGATGAAAGGATGTGGAAGTCGTGGCCTTGGGGAGAATGAGAGTCTCTCATTGCTTGCCTCGCTGTCGCTGTCGCTGTCGTACCTCCGTGCTGAGGTTGGCGTTGGCCTTGTCCTCCATCAATCTGAAACAACGTGCTGTTCCCCCTGGCCTAACGCTGTTGGAACTGGCCCCTCGTAGAAGATACGGCGCCGCTCAAGCCGTAATGAATACACAACCCACCGATGTTTCAATAGAACAGCCCAGGGCAGAACACATAGACATGGAGACAGGGCCTCTGTAGTAATCCGTAATCCGTGCCTGAACCAGCATCGCATCCGCATAGTTGTCCTTCGCAGTGAACCTGACTCTGTCTTGGCCCAATTTGTGCTTTGCCTCCTATCCAGGCACCTCCGTGATGAAAGTGTAACATTGTGCCGGGACGAGTTCAGGACCACCAAAACCAGACATCCCCTGGCTTCCATTCGCCCCAAATGCCTGCCCCTTCACTGCCCCCATGCCTTGTAGCGGCAGTCGAGAACCCCTAGGCTCTTCATCCGAATCGAATTCCACCACGGCCTCCAACTCCGGCTTAACTCGAAGGGGCTTGGCCTCGTCTTGCATGTCGTCCCCAGTCCAAAGGATCATCAGCCTCTTCTGATACTCCCAAACACCTCTTCGTTGCATCGATGTCAACAGCAGGCTGAATTGCTCGACCAACTCCTCCGAATATTCTTATTCCTCTACCTGCCGTGCACCGCTTCTGTGCACTCCCCTTCGCCCGTGATATTCGATCCCCAACGTTTAAAGATTGTCCTGGACTAGAGAAGCCCCTGCGAGTTGCGTACTCAATTCTCCTGCGACCGTGCCCTACCGTTTCAACAGCACCACGCTCCAGGCGACGTCGAGGCATCGCATCTCCCAATTCATGTTCTAGTGTCCGTTCGCAGATTCATATACTCGAGGAGGAAGGGTCCTTGCTCAAGGACAGCTGAATGACGCTGACGGCATTGCTGCATCCCACACGATGGACTCGCCCGCCGACTACCTCGACTCTCCTATGGATGGTGATGATGTAGCATACCCGTGTAAAGGATGTGGAGATGTGGGCATTTCTTGGAGAGATTCGATGGTGCAGTCGGCTAACAGTGAATCAGATACTGGAAGAGGGCAAGGCTTTCGAACTTGGTGAGTAAATCGTCTTTCGAGTCGTGCACGCCTCGCCGCATTTCAGGTCAAAGCTGTACCCTAATATCACTATATCATTTACAATGAATCCTCCTAAATCAAATTTCAGCGATGCTAATGAGTCTGCAGCTGGCAACCGATGGCATCTGAATTGCTTTCGATGCAACACCTGCGGAACGCTCCTCGATTCTGACGCGAACCTCCTTCTCCTCGGCGACGGCTCTCTCATTTGCAATAATTGTACATACAGCTGTAGTGCATGCGGCAACAAGATTGAAGACCTCGCCATTCTGACTGGCGACCAAGCATTCTGCGCAACGTGCTTTCGCTGTCGAAACTGCAAGCGCAAGATTGAGAACCTTCGATATGCACGCACATCACAAGGGATATTTTGTATGAGTTGTCACGAGTCTCTGATGGCTAGAAGAAGGAAAAAATCTAGAGCTGCAGCCAGTGCCAACAAGTTGAAAAAGGACGATCAGTCGCCAATGCTGGTCGACAAGTCCCTGCCAGCTCTCCCACCTAATGCCGCCTTACAGAGCGCTTTTTCCGCGAAACCTGAAACTCCTGACTCAGTAGCTACAGACACGCCCACTGAACTTTCTCCTAGACCTCGTCAAGGATACCAAGATTCGTCTTCAAGAAGCAGTTCGAGGCGTCCTCAGGAGCGGTCCCCAGAGGGCACTTCGAACGAAGCCCCAACGAGAGATGGATTAACGCTTCCGACGACCACATACAAGAATAATAGACATTCGGCTATCTCACAAACTTCAGATGTGAATGGGAACGATGAGGAGAGCTTCTTCATACCCCTCGCACTGGATCCTTCTCCTGCGCCCGCAATTACACCCCGATCAACGTCCGAATCATGGACCGACCCATCGAAGAAGGGCAAAGAGAACAAGCCCCCAGAGAAGGACTATTTCGGTGTGAAAAGCCGGACGCAGAACGAGCCCAAGTCGCGCGAAGCCAGCTCTGCGTCATCCACTCCGCATATTGCATTTCAAGAGAAAAGCAGACAACCATCGGCAGAGGAGACTTCGCAGATCAAAGACAGCATACGCAGGGCGCAGTCAGGGGTCAGCAAAGCAGATTCTACGAACTCCTCACCTATCGTTAGCAGCGACGAGCCGAGAATACAACATGCGAACTCTCCCAAGCCCTCAAATCTCAATGGCAAGAATCAAGTTTCCGGAGAGAAGTTTAGACTAGGAGACGTACCCAAAGGGAAGAGGTCTGGAACCTCAAGGAGCAATTCTGCATCGGAGATAGCGAGCATCAATAGTAGCGTATCCAGATCTACATCTGGTGGTGGCTTTTCTGCAGTCCCACCCCGGAAAGAGGCGCCAATGAATATTCCAAGAACGGATTCTCCAAACGCACAAATAACTACGGACAAGACTGGAGCTCCTCAATCTTCAAACGACTTACGACTAAGAAATGATGCGGATTCCCGGCCTTCACTTGACAACACCAATTCTTCTTCACCGGTCACAAGGATGGATTCGGGAGGAACCTCGAAGTCAATACCGCGGAAGGAAATTGCTGCCAGTACAGTCCAAAAAACGATCAGTTCAATGAGCTCGTCCTCAGAACCAGATACTTCGCCCTCGTCCGTCTCATCTTCAGATACGCCAGGGGTTACACCAACTGTGAATGGCAAAACCATATCTGCTCCTTTGCATCAGTCGCCCTTGAATGCAGATCCTATTCCTCCTCGCGCGGCCAGCCGGCCAGCTGGTCCCCAGCAGAAGTTGAGCGACTCCTACATGGCTCCTAGAGCTCCGCCAGCACCTCCGCCGATGGGGCAAGCAAACAACGCGTTGGTGACTTCGCCAAATGGAGTACCAATCTCCCCCAAGCTCCCAAGATGGAGTGCAGGTGGTGATTTCACAATGGATGAGGACATGGCTCGAATTTTAGGAGGTACTGATGAAAGTTCGGCGTCAATTATGCGCCGCGTCTCCAATGCAGTTCGGCATGGTAGAACTGGCAGCGACCTAAGCCATGGAGTTCGGGGTCCAGGTCACGGCCGAAGCGTCAGCGAGACGACGGCACGTACTGCTGCATCACCACGATGGCCGAAAACGCCAATTGCCGAGGACTCATCAGCGGCACGAGAGATTAGCAGTCCTATATCTGTGACTTCGCCCGCATCAGGCGACGATCCTGCACTGCTACGGAGACAGCTCCGCAACTCCGAGCAACGAGTCGCTGAGCTTGAAAGGCAATTTACGACTGAGAAGGATCTCAAATCGCTCAACAGGAAGTTGATTGAGAAGAGAAAGACAGTGTCAGTCTTGGACTCACAGACGGAAATCATGATTCAACAGCTTGAAGTATTGGCAGGATATGTGGAAAGAGCTAAAGGTTCGAAGGAGCCGATGAATATTTCAGAGCTTGAAGACTCGGCGATCAAGGAGTTTGTACAGAAACTGGAGCGCATCAAACAAGCCATGTCTGGCGCGGTCGAGTCATTGTACGAAGAGCGCGACCACCTCCTGGAGGAAAAAATACAGATTGTGGCAGATCGCGATCGAGCTTTGGTCGAATTCGAGCAATTATCTTCCAAGAATGCACAACTGGCCGATATGAACAACGATCTTACACACCAAATTCAAGAGCGTTTCAAGGCGCAGAGTGGAAACAGCGTGGACAGCCCGAGACCGCAAATGAATGGCCTAGGCATTTATACTCATCATCAGAAGGATAAATCGAGCGTTTCGGTACAACTCGATGATGCAAGTCTTCGCACTTCAACGAGCACCACCCTATTGGGATCCACCAACAGCTACCCGCAAGCTATGGACCAGGACCCAAGTATGGAACCTGCGACCGTATTATCCGCCCCACATGTGGTGAATATTCGAAAGGGACAAGCGAAGAAGTTTAATTGGAAGAAAGGAGGTCAAACTGTTGCCAAGGGCGTTTCAAAGGGTTTTAAGGGTGCTTTTGCCTCGGTTCAACAAGAGCGAAACCAACAATGGCAGGGGCAAATAGGAGATAGCATTGGGATGCCGTATAATATGACGGTCGCATCTGTTGAATCACCAGCTGGGCCACCGAACAGCCTACCTCGTTCCGTCTCGAACGATCCTTCGAGGCAAGGATTTGGATTGTTCAAGAAGGGGAACACCATGGCCAAGAACAGTTCGAATGGCAATTTGGCACCTGCTGAGCATCCCTCAATCCTGTTTGGATCTGACTTGGTTGAGAGAGCAGATTACGAACGCCGCCAGATCCCAAGTGTTGTCACACGCTGCATAGAAGAAGTGGAACTACGCGGAATGGACATTGAGGGCATATACCGAAAGACCGGCGGGAGCGGTCAAGTAAAGCTCATTCAAGAAGGATTCGATAAAACCGAGGATTATGACATCTCAGATCCTGGACTTGATATCACGGCTGTGACGAGTGTTCTCAAGCAATATTTCCGGAAGCTCCCAACTCCTCTTTTGACATTTGATATCTATGATCGTGTCTTAGAGTCAACGAGTAAGTGTTCTACCGGGACTCGCTGCTTACGAAAGATGCTAACCCAAATATAGCCTACGAAGACGACCAGGAACGATGTGCTCATCTCCACAAGACCTTCAACTCACTACCTCCGAAGCATCGCGATTGTCTTGAATTCCTGATTTTCCATCTTGCACGTGTGGCAATCAGAGAGAGCGAGAACTTGGTACGTTCATTTATTACTCACGAGGCAGACACGGTACTAATAACTAGAAGATGACACCTAAGAACCTCGCCGTTGTCTTCGCTCCGACCATAATGCGTGACCATAGTCTAGAACGCGAAATGACTGACATGCACGCCAAAAACAACGCCGTGCAATTTGTCATCGAAAACAGCCATGAAATCTTCGGCAACGCCTAAGCAACATAACGAACTCCTCTTATGACAGAACACCTTCTAGCAAATTGACATCATGATTGTCAATACGATACGCGAACTGTACAATTTTCATTCTTGCCAAATGGCAGGCGTTTATGAACTTGATTGAACTTGGATTCAGCGATTGAAATTGGCGAGGGGAAGGAATTGATATCCTGGCGTTCTTTTTCGACTTTCGATGTCTTCTGTTGAAATGATATCCAATTTCCCTCTATGGAGCTGGTGCGAGAAGCGAAACAAGAGCTGATGTCAAGAGGCTTTGTGGGGAAGAGGGAGGATAGGATATATTTGGAGGGATGATGCGCGGAAGATTCACTTCGATTTTCGTTCTGGACTGAGATTGTGAATCGAGGTGGGGATTAGTTGAGAAGAACCGAGGCAATCCCATTGAAGTTACGACTTGTAGTAGATATTTTTGGGGTAGCAGCAGTGATCGATCGATGATGAAATGAAAGAAATTTCTAAAAGGAACGCTGAAGTTCGCAGTATATGTGATTGGTGATCTCTCTTAATCGGTCCGCGGTCACTCTGTAAGGTACTAAATCATACGTCCGATAGCCTTGATCCTAAGCTCATATAAGCTTCATCGATTTCATTTGGGTATTATGATACCTGAGGATTGAAGGCCTGGGTGGGAGAAGTTCTTTGGTTCAAAGTTCCGGGGCTTGGATCTGGCTCAAGATATTGGTCAACCGTTCTCGAACTGGACCTTTGGGAGTTGCAGATGTCTAGATGAATAGCTTTCCGGCGCAGTGGATGCCTGAGAAGTGTGATTCTATGCTTTTTGATTGGACTACAGGTGATCCTGAATGGGTATTTCTTGATCGGTACGTGACGACCTACAAGCTCCGCCGTGTTCAAAGAACGGTTTGAATACAGATATTAAATTACCTCATCATGCTTCTTTAATGCTTCCTTCTAATGTGCATCTCATTTAAATCAGTAATGGGCCATTTCTTCTTGTATTCCAAGAGCAGTATAAAGGCGTGTGCTTTTGCGGTCTACTTTAAGTGAAATTATAATACGGGGTCATCAGATTTACTCCTTAAATAGAAATTTATATTGAAGAGGAAGTAGATACGACGTCAATATACTGTTCCATATTATCTGTGTAATTCGTTTCCTCTTTTAAATTTGATAATGGGAGTATTAATTATAGCTATTTCAGCTACCATTATATATTTCGCACTAGCGGGTCGCCAGCTGTCACAATACCAACTGTGGACGATCGACATCCTACATCTCCAATGTCGACTCACCACATACATAAAAAAAAGCAACCTATCATGGCAGGAAAGAAACCAAGGATGAACTTGCAGAGCTTCCTGAAGAAAGAAGTAGATAAGAGAAAGATCAAACTACCACAGCCCGACCCCCTAAATCCACCCCGATCTAGTCATAGTGACAAACACTTCACATTTCAGTCCCCTGAGACGTTGATAACGGATCACCCTAGTCAACATCTCGGTCCAGCAGTTGACTATAGTGATATTGATAGCTCATTTGTGGAACAGGGGGTCGAAAGCCTTGATAATGACATCGACAGTTTGTTTGCTGACCCCCTCGACACTCTCACCATTAGAGAGCAAAAGATACAAGCTCAAGTCAAACAACTCCTGGCCACCAGCACTTCAACAACACCAGCACCAACACCCAAATTCGCTGAATCTCCGATCCTCAAGGACCTCAAAGATGAGCTCAAAGTGCTGGTTATGCTGGAGGTAAAGGGAATTTCAACGCTTCGGGAGCGAGCTTTACTTGCAAGACAGAAGAATCCTTTAATTGAGGAGATTCGCTACAAGAGGGAGCTTGAGCGAATGGTCTTTGAAAGTCCGTCTATTCACTTCTCATTCTCCCACCCTTTGAGCCTGGAAGAGATTGTACTGACATTTGGCTTCAGAAGAGCGATTAAAGAACAAGGAGTTCCCAGAACCCCTCACACCTGGCGAGAAGCGGGATATTCAGCGGAAGAGACAGCGTGCCGAAAAATCCTTACCACTTTCATTGGTAATTGACTCATCCTCTCTCCCCGCTACCTTTCGTCTGACGAGTTGCTAATGTTGAGTGCTAGCAACTTCAACCAATCCGACGCGCAAAGCGCCAACGAACTCGGGAAGAGATCGACGAGGACAATGAGCTCGATGGCGAGGACCGGTTGCGGCGAGGGCTGGCCGTCAGAAAGAAGCCTCGGCGGCCAATTGCTCGCTTTAAAACTCCGAGACTGTACTGATTTGATCATTTGCGTTCCTTGCTTGCGTTGACATTCTACCATAGTCGTTGTTTACTTGGGAAAGGGGCATCACGTGATCGGTGGTGTTGGTGCCACATTGACCTCAAGCAGTGCTTTTACCTCATTATCCTAATAAACCATTAGCGTTAGTTATTTGGACTTACGTGCGATATGCTTGCGTATGGAGACCCCTAAGCCGTTTGCTATACATATCCTGGGGTGAGTGAACTGAGAAATAGATCAATGTCTCGTACCTTTTCTCCCATTTGATCAGAAACGATAATTTTGCTCACCAGAATCCGCTTCCGTCTTTGAACATAAGCAAAGTCCTGAGGACGGTAACAAGCCATTTGGATTTGGTCAGGGAGTCCTTTTCCGGCTCGATTTACCTCAACTCGACTCATTTTCCCCATCTTACCTATGATCATCCATGGTCGCGTGACCATAGAGAGCGCCAACTCCTGATGAAAACGATTTAGGAGAGCTAGAACGGGCTTTAGAGAGACTATAGTAGGCCCTTAGTACCTACTTTCAAGATATACTCTTGGGCTTACTATCCTAGCATTGAAAAACAATATGATCATAGAAGTCATGTAAGGTATCGTCTTAGGGGTCTGAATAGGCTTCTTACGCCATTGAGTAGAGGCGAGAAGGGTTCCTGACGAGTAGCTTGCTGTCTGGTAACCGGGGTCTGACTCTCATAGGAGACAGTACGTGGAGTAGCATGATTTGTGAACTGTATAGGATGTCACATTGTTTGTAGCGCGGGTACGGAGACATAAGGAGGATGGTTGAGGTCTACTTTAAACCGGTGACAGGGCAACGAGAAACATCCTTGGACGCGTCGCGACATCTCCTAAGTTGGACGCGACGTCTCCGAACTTCCAATAGACATCATACAATACCAAAGTCAAACACAATCAGAACAGTCACAATGCCACCCCAAACGCGATCCAGAAATGCAGCTAAATCTGCACTTGAATCTATTCCCCCAAACACCAACCTTAAACGAACATTCACCAACTTCTCCAAAGATGCATCGCCCAGGCCAGAACAACCCACTCCACCAAAGACATCCAAGCCTAAAACAACTGCAACGATCGAAACACCCCCCGATTGGGCATTCAACATCCCGGGAACCTGGACTATTGATACAGAAAACCTACTCAAAGATCTGCCAGCGTTCAAGCGCAAATACGGAGACAATCCTCCTCCATTTACAATGGAGATCAAATACACTAATAAGCCTTCCCGTAAAAAGATTGGACGACAACTTTGGGCAACTTTTAAATGGGGGGAGTATACTGGGTGTATGAGATTCTGCCCCGGCCACAAATATTCTACCAGTCATGTAGATTTTGAGGAGGAATGCGTTCTGAAGCCTGGTGTTTGGGCTGGTGCATCGCCCAAGGGTGTACATGTTTGGAATTTCAGGTGGAGAGCCAAATTTGGGAATCTAGGGGTTCACGGATCAGATGAGCGCGAGACGCAGATTGAGTTTGGTAAGGATGGGGATGGTAGTTTGACTGTTGCTGGGAGAATTTTCTTCGAAGGGTATAAGGCGAGGAAATTTGAAGGTGTCAGAACAGGAGAATTAGAAGCCAAAGGGAATGAAAAGGAGGTTGATAGTTGCTGGAAATCGTTGACGGACCCATTTGCGGAATCGAAGCATATGCTGTGTTATCAGATCCCGACCGACAGCGATAGTGAGGACGATGCGAGTTCGGTTGATTTTGAGATTGACTGGGAGAAGATTCGGAAGAATAGAGAGGAGAAGGACCGGAAAGAGAACGAGGAACAGAAACAACCATGGCCTACTGAGATGACGGGCGAGTGGAAGATTGTCCCAGAACAGAGCTTCGCCATGAGTGATGAGGACCCTGCGGCTCCCCGCTGGATGAAGATTCATTATGAAGCTGAAGCAGGCCGTGGTCAGTATTACGCGGAATTCCAGTTTGGACATAATTGGTCCGGGATAATGCGATTTTGTCCGGTGCACAGTGACCCGGGGAAGGAAATCATCGACGTTAAGGAATTTGAACAGGCCTGCATCTTGAAGGAAGGAGTAACGGCTGGCCCTCCTCCTAAAGGAGTCAACCAATGGCTTATAAAATGGCGAGGCACATATGACGAACCAAGAACTTGGGGCAGTATCAACAGGGAAAGCACTCCCACTGATAAGATGACAACAAGTATGACACTTAAAAGAGGCGAGGAGGGAAACTTGGTTCTCAGGGGTATCTTGGTTGGAGACTGTCAACTTATTTCTTTCACGGGAGTCAAAATCGGCGAAACACCTCCTAAGGGGCCAAATGACCCCTCGATCAAAGAACTCTGGGACTAGAAGGATACTTACCACCATATCAACTACCAGTACCAAAACTCTGGCCCTGCGTCTCGCCTCTACGAAACCCTACCATCGAAGCTTCTCCAGCGTGGGTCTGGAAGATTGACTCATTTGAGGTTTCGGATCTTTGAGGGATGTGGTTCGAGTAGCTGTATGGAGTATCGCGATCGTTCAGATAATCAGTACATTTTGATGTAGGAGCCAAAAGCTATGAATGAGTATTCGCCTGAATTGTTAAGACCTATTGAGTAATCTGGCTTCCAGATCGCGGATCATTCATCCCTGTTTTCTATCCATGACTATGAAGTTTTATTTATCTTCGTTCCCAATACTTCGCTGAACTGAAGGTTAGGATCACATCATACCCGGGAAGAAGACCAGCTTTTCCAAATGACCTTGTTCGCTTTCTTAGGGCTTTGTTGATTATGTACTTTCTCACATCTAGTTGACGAAGTTCCATTTCTTGCCAATCTGATCTTCCTCAGGACTGAGTCCCCAAATCTTGACTCTCTGACTTGAGCGATTTGAACCACTTGTTCAATTTAACTCAAGCCCCAGACTACCAGCCAACGCTGAATAGCAACTCAAACTAGTTGATAGAAGTATTTCTGAGTTCAATACCCAAAGACAGGCTTGGAAAGCATATCACCTGGCTAACTTGAAAGTGAATGGCGACGCTCGCCGACACTCACTGCGTGGACATAAGTACCGACGAGACCTTACGCAGACGACCTTACACAGACGACGAGACTTCACAAACCATTCTCCAACCCCCCTCAAAGTCAAGGTTCTTCTTTGATCTCAAGACACAGCCCCTCAGTTCAACTCGGATTTACTTTAATTGAGCGTCACCCGAGACTACAATCATGGAGAGTGCCATGAAACCTGAAGGTCAAGTCAAGTCGCCAGGGTCCTCGAGCTCCTTGAACGTTCCGATTATCAAACCTGAGAGCGAATCACCAGGACTTCGCAATTCGGCCACCGCCGAGCCAAATGAGACAAGTAGAGACAGAAGAGGGAAGCGTTGGTCCTAGGAGGAGAGAGCATCGCTGATCAACCTTGCTACTGCAAATGGCTTCGAACCATCTAAGACTACTAATTGGCAGTTGGTAGCTCAGACGATGAAAGATCAAGGTTTTGACCGGTCCGGAAGGTCATGCCACGACATGTATAAACTCATTGCGGTTAAGAAAGAGGGCAAAGGTGCGTCAGAGGTCGAGGATGATTGTCCGTCGAAGTTTCAACCAGGATTAAACAACGTATTAGATGGGCCAACGACTCTCAGTGCGTTCCGCAGCCAAAGAATACAAGAGGAAAGGCTCGCTGTTGCTCGCATGAATCAAGAGACATTCGAAGATGAGATGATCGACGACGAAGTAAGGATTTAAATCACGGATATGATGTGTTACTGACATGCTGGCAGATGGTGACCCATTTTAACAATCTTGGCGACCCGTCCCCAAAGGCAACCAGCAAGGATCAGGCCATCGGACATCCAAATAAAAGTTTACATGCATCAGAGTCTAAGATTGCTTCTTCGCCAATGTCAACATCGTGTCGGCCAAAACGGGCTCTGAAAGATGTCAATTATGAGGACACTGCAAAGTCCTGGCCAAAGAGGGGTAAACTATCGACATCTCTTCCCAGCCAAAGACCAGAGAATAAACATGATGATGAGGTAATTCTTTTGCCCATTGCCCATAAGAACTAGTGCTGTGGCAGCGGTAGTGGCAGCGGTAGCAGAGTCAGTGTTGATGATCAGGTCAGCGGGTTCTTTTTCCATACGGATTTGTAACTCTTGTGTACCAACACTGACATCTGCCATATGCAGTTGAACTACAACACACAGCTCGAGCTGGTCAAACACCAGGTTTCTGAGCTTCGCACCAAGAAGACCGACCTCACGCGAGGTGTCGCATGTCTACAAGTTGCGCTTGCGAGTTTGCAGAAGGAACTTACGGCAAAGCAGGCCTCCCTAGAAGGTGTGAACAGAAAGCTTGCCTCAAAAGAGAAAGTCGAAAAAGCGCTGTCGGCTTTGGTGGAGGCTCTTACGGATGGTGCTTGATCTCGAAGTACTAATCATAGCTGGGAAACTTAGTCCATAAAGTTAGGAAGTGTTGGACGCTGGATGTTAATCGATGATTTTATCGGCCATGGCTTCCAAAAGAATGAAGCTATATCAACGAATGATATTGCCAGAGTCTTTGGCGGAAGGTAATATTGGTGGTTCTCGGAGTCGGGATGAATGAGCGGCATCGCTGGAGATTGGTAACACTGGTATCTGTCTACTTCTCTTGACGCCTTAGAGATGACGACATGAACCTTTGTACTTGACTCGGAGGAATGACATAGGAAATCAGCATACGCATTCACCATCCATAGCAGCCTATAACAAACCAATTGGAGGCCTCTCAGCGTCGATATGAAGACGGACTTAGCCTTGAAGCCAGGTCGAACTTCCTCTCATGAACTATAGGCAAGAAGCTTGCTTGAAATGTAATTTATTCATCTTCACTGGGTATCATCAACACACTCACTCCCCAACCATCCTCCTGACCCTCTCTAAAAGAACCTGACTCTCTTTCCCCAATTTCCGCTGCCCATTCCGTCCCCCGGTTCTGGCCTTAGCCATCGCCTTCCGAAAGCGTTCTCTCTCCTCAATCTTCTGCTTCTTCTCCTTATCTCTCCTCTCAAACTCTATCCTCCTAGCCTCAGCCTCCGCCCTCTTCTGCTCCGCAATCGCCTCCTCCTTCTCGAAATAGCCCGGTCTCCTGTTCCTCCTTTCCCTTGGCAGACGTTGCTGGAAGGAGCCAGGTGGTGGTGTGGGTTCACGAGGTGCGTCGAGCATGGCTTGTCTCTCTGGATGGAGTTCTTGAGAGGGTTCTGCCGGGGGAGGGGAGGGCGATGTTATGTATGAGGGTACAGGAGCTGTGGGCTCGCGGGCCTTGAGCTTTGCGTAGGACTTCTTAATTTTGGCTTTGTAGATCAGGTCCTTCTTGATCTTGACGACTGAAAGACGTCAGTTATAATGATATCCTTCCTATCCCTCCTTGGGTTGTTCATACCCTTTCTCTTCCATGTGCCGTCTGGTAGATTGTCAGGGCCGACATTGAAGCCGCTGCGCTGCTTCTTTGGTTTCGATGCTGGCGCATCATCTTCGAGGGGTCTTTTGGGAGCCATTTCCGAATATACGATCCTCTTGAATCCTGTCGTGCTTTGTATGCCAAATTTGAAGTTTCTCCGCAAGGTTTTGTTGTCTGGCGGGCTAGGCAAGGGTCTTTCGGGCACTTGCGATAGGGCGATACCGGCAAGAGGTGACGACTTGGACGACTCTAACGACTTCCGTGACTCGAAGAAGTCATCTGTGATTGTTGTTATTATTAAGCCCCTTCTCTACCCTCTATCTAGCTTCTTCAATTTCTTCCATTTTGTTTCAACTCCAACAAGTTACTCTGCTTTCCTGCTTTGTGCACTTTAGCTCCAGTTTTATGAAAATTGTGCATTCTAGTTTGGCACAAAGACTGACAGACGCTTCACTACTATCAAGCCACTGAGCCACCCCTCATTCTAGAGGAGGACAACGAGTCGTCCAGGATCCTCTTTTCACCACCTCCAAACCTCTAAGTCTCTCTCCAAACTCTTGCGATGACTTCATGACAAAGAAAGGGAGCATCAACACAGCTCCAAAATGCCCATCTTTCAGGATGACCTTGGTAATAGCCCAGGTACACCGCCACCAAAGCCTGGGATCTCTTTGCTCTCGAACTCGCCGCTGGACCGGCACAAGGTTGTGAGAAAAGCCTCAGAAGAAAGTATACGGACAGATTTGTGTGAGGGTCCTTTACTAGATGATCCAGAGGGACACCACGACTCTCCTGCTGCGGATTTGGAGGCTGGCTTTGCGTTCCCGTTACTTGGGACGTCAGATCGGGTGGAGCTTATCGAACGACTGAAGAGAAGACAAAATCCAGAATGGTTGCAAAATCGGGATGTGAGTAATATGCCTAGTGTCTTCAATGGTCAAGCATCTAATGAGGTGTCATAGCTGGAATCTTTACTCCATGAATATGACCACAAGACGCCGACTAGACCCTCTCTCACGCATTCGAATTCGTCCCTATTACTGCCGTCTGCGGAAATATCAGAACCCAGCAAATCCCAAACTCTCGACATTCAGCATACGAAAGCAGGGCTAGAGATAGAAAGACCACGGTCAGCTTTACATAGCGGAGATTTCACAGAAAGGGAAGGCCAAGGAGATCGAAAGCTCCTGGAAACTAGTTCTGGGCTGTATGCTGAGCGACGACCTTCACCATGGCTATCAACATCTCCGCCCAGAAACTTTTCTCCCTTTCAATTGGATACCAGATTCCCACCAGCAGACAGCTTAGACCGGGCCCATTCACGAGCGCCTTCCCTGTCATCGTCTTACTCGTCAAGCTTCGTGCTGAAGCCACCGACAAGCCCATTAGTACAGTCAGAGAGCAACGACGATCTGGACTTTTCAACGAATGTAAATGCCATTGATATCACTACACAGTTCCAGCGGAATCCACGACGACATACGTTGCAAGCTTCCGACTCCATTTCTTCAACCCCCTCGGTTCCAACAGCCGCGAGTTTCAACAGGCCATTGCCGCATTTACGGCGAGATTCAACTTACCCTTACCAAGCACATCAACCACGAAAATCCCTCGCGTCAAATCCTCCGACGCCTCAAATTGGATCTTCCCCGCAAACCCCCGCATTTTCAAGAAGACCCTCTTATACTTCGGATAGCTCGCCTCTTCAGATGGTGGGATCATACGAAGAAAGCATTCTTCGAGGGAGAATGTCAACAACACCTTCTAAGCCACTCGATTTTCTTGCTCAGATCGCCGTTTTAGGTCTTGGGACGTGCAAGCCGAATCTTCGTTGTCCAGCTCACGTGACGGTTCCATTTCCAGCAGTATTCTACAGCTACGAGACTACAAGTCACGGTCGAGCGGGGAAACCTGAAGATGGCCCTAGTCCTTATGTCGGCCAAATCGACCTGGAAAATAATCTACCAAATCTTGATGAGGCGCGTGAAGGCAAGCGGAGAAGACATAATACCAATCTCAAGCGCAGCCATATTGATGAACTTGATGTCGATGTGGCCAATATAAAACAGCTATCTGAAAGGGAGATCCGCCGAGCTGAGAAGCACAAGCGAAGATCTACCTCGCCTAGAGCACCTCCTGGTGGTAGTTATCGAATCCCCGAAAAGGGACAGCTACAGATCATTATCAAAAATCCAAACAAGACTGCTGTCAAATTGTTTCTCGTACCTTATGACCTTGCTGGAATGGAGCCTGGAACAAAAACCTTCATTCGACATCGGAGCTATTCGGCAGGCCCAATCATTGATACAGCATTGTCGTCAACGGCACAAACACCCGCTGCAAACTTTTTGGATCGTCCCACACTTCGATATCTTGTACATCTACACATCTGTTGTCCTTCACGTGGTCGGTTTTACTTATACAAAAGCATTAGAGTTGTTTTTGCGAATCGTGTCCCAGACGGGAAAGAAAAGCTCAGAAACGAAATTCAACTACCTGAACCAAGATTCAGCGTGTACAAACCTGGCCGAGATTCAAGTCTTGGCCTAGGTCTAATCAGCGGCGCAGGTGCGAGCCTTGCAGCCGAAAAAGCATCCAGAAGGCGAAGCGCTGGCTTCGCTTTGGGAGGTTCACAAAGGAATTTCGATGCCATGGATGGCATCACGCAGGCATTGGAGAGAGGAATTAGCGGTGCACCGTCAATACTGAATGGTCGAGAAGCAAGCACTACGCCTGTTCAACCCATCCCGTTCAGTATTCACCGCCAAGCACAGCGATCCGAGGACGACGAAGGTCAAAGGCCTCCTGATATTCAGTCGCCAACATCAAGCAAGAGCAGCCGCCCCCCTACCTCCCAAGGTTCCGGTAATTCCATGTCCTGGAATAGCGATAATGCGAGTTTGGGCGGCTACGACAAGCTCAACAAAGGCGATATTGGATACGGAGGCAATTGTTTTGGTGGTTCTCCAGACGGGAAGCAAGGAGTAGCGGAGGGGCTTTTAGCAAAGAAGTTGCGGGATCTCGGAGTCGGTGTTCCAAGTCAGCAGGATCGATTAGATGGTATGTAATACGTCGGAGTATATTTGATTATGGGAATACCCGGATTGCAAGCAAGGAGCTTTGGGCATTCGGAGTAGGATTGATGGATATGTTTCGTCAGATTGGTCTCGGAAAATAATTGGCGTTGTATTTATCTCCGTTGTTGTTACACGATTTATGGCTAAGGAACAAGGAATTGATCCGTTTACAACTATCTCTTCCGACTTATTTTTAAGTGCTTTGACGGGCTCTGATGAATTTGCGAAGCATTGAGGCATACTTTTGATAATGGGTTGAGCCCTCTTCCCTCCCTCTATTTCCCGAAACACTACTCAGTCGTCTTCTACCTCTGTATTCAAACGACCTCCATTTGTCCATGTGTACTTCGCTCTTGCTCAAAACCGAAATGGCCAATTCCCTCGATATCGTAAGGTAAGCCGATGATGAACACCACAAGGTGGAGCTAACACATGAGATGCTTGCTTGATTGAAGAATTTGGTACAGTTGAGGGATTTCGAGTCTGGTCCAAGTGTTTTCTTCGTGAACTCTTCGGTCATCTTCCGGAGTCTTGATGACATTTTGACAGCGACCCGGCCCACGTTTCATGTATACACACAACGATTTTATCTTACTAAGTTCTTCCGGAATTTGCAAAGATCGGGACATCCGCTCAGAGACCTCAAACAGAATGAAAACAGGGTTAAGTACGATGCCTCGTGACCACAACCCGTCCCGTTTCAACCATTCAACCTGCATCCGTACCCCTCTCTCCGAAACCAGATTCGCGACAAAAACCACTCCTGGCAATCTAAATAAGACATAAAACATTTTTCTTTGTCCCCATTGGCGCCGGGAGAATTAATCACTAAACAACCTTCTCCCAACATCACCTTATGTTCTCAGCCAGTGCTGATCCTCTTCTTCAACAAAGATGCGTTTGGACATGTCTGAAAACGATCAGATCTTCAGCCTCATCATGAGCTCATCCCTTCCCTTGCACCTCAAATTATAAAATTTCCTTCCCGAATCCCCAATTGCGTTGAGTGATAAGATATTACGCGAGAACGGCAGGTCTGACTTCTCGCGCCAACGACCAGCGATGTTTCTCGCAACGTTCCTCTTCTCTCTTTGCATATGTTTAGAAACAGCATATGCGCAAGGGTTTTCCTGTTTGGTGGGAGATCCGAAGTGTCTTGGTACTTTCTTCAACTCGTCCTCGATTCTCGATACGTTTCTGGGCAACGGTGAGATTATTTTCAGGAATGATATCCTGAAGAACGGGAGTGATTGTGCGGCTATGACTGTGCTGTTTGCGAGAGGCACGGCGGAACCTGGTATGTATACATTACTTGCTTGAATAGAGGATGGACTCGGGAACGAGACGAGAGAGCGAAAGGTTGACTACTGCTAATGAGAGATGTTATAGGTAATGTGGGGATCTTGACCGGCCCTCCATTCTTCGCTGCCATTGCTGCATACATGAATGGTACAGGGAGACTGGCTATCCAAGGTGTCGACTACCCAGCCAGTACCTCCAGATTCCTCGCTGGTGGCTCGCCACTTGGCGCAACAATGATGTGTGTCCCTTTCATCGTTCGCTCTCTTGTGCTACTGAACCTACTGACCCCTTCCTGTCAGGGTTTCACTCATAAATTTTACCCTATCAGCCTGTCCCTCCACAGTCCTAACCTTGAGCGGCTATTCTCAAGGTGCTGAACTTGTTCATCTCGCAGCCTCCCAGCTTCCCACAAGCATGACATCTAAAATTGCTTCTGTTGTCCTGTTCGGAGATCCGAAGAATGGAACTGTACTGAACGGCATTAATGCACAGAAGGTCTTGACGATATGTCACAGTGGAGATGATATCTGTAAAGGGGGTGATGGTGTGGGAATAGCTCATCTAAACTATAGCGGTGATGCTAGAACGGCGGCTGCGTTTGCGCTTGGTGGGGTGGCTAAGTTGGGGATTACAAGCCAAAGAATGTTTCGGGGTGGGTATACCAATGGATGAGTGGAGGAAACGGAAGACGTATTGAGGGGATTCAAGGA
This sequence comes from Hyphodiscus sp. D1413, assembly GCA_003988895.1. Classification (NCBI taxonomy): domain Eukaryota; kingdom Fungi; phylum Ascomycota; class Leotiomycetes; order Helotiales; family Hyphodiscaceae; genus Hyphodiscus; species Hyphodiscus sp. D1413. Next base: position 29,072 of record QYAO01000031.1, read on the forward strand.
AGTGTGGTGTGAGATTGACGCATTGAACACTTGGTCTTCATGGGTTAGACGTGTATTGATAAAGCAGATGATAGTTTTGGACCAAGCGTTGCAAGAGAAAAGTAGGGGGGAGACATCGGCTGGAATACCTACAAGCCGTCTTTCTATTCTGTGTCATTTCATATACAATATAATACATACTTGATACACTTTTCACACTCATCCTATAACGTAATCTCTCAACACATCTCTCTCCAATCCATCATCGACCCGTTGCATCGTCCTAATCGCATCTATCGTTTTCGGGCAAGATTTTTCCAATTCGGCAAGCATGATCTGACTCGCTGTTGACTCAGCAGCCGCAGACTGCAGCTCCAGATATCCTCTCGCCAGGTAGAGAAGAGTGTGAGATTTCGGGCGGTAATGCTTAGGTGACTTTCTCAGATTGCGCAACTCGACTGGAAGACGATTTCGCTCAGGTGCTTGCCATCGAATCCGAGCCCAACCTGTCCATTTTGGCATAAGCCTCTCCTCGCAAAGCTCAAAGGCGAGCTTGTAACGATATCTGCGCGCTAGGATTTGGATATAGAAGTTCCAGTTTTTGTTGTCGATGAGGAAGCCTTCTTCGAGTAATGAATTGATCAGAGCCGCGATCTCATCGGTCTTTCTCTGCATAGATAGACAAATCATTTGCGTGGTAATGAGTTCGTTGAGGTTTAACTGATGATCAACAAGTATCCTTTGGGAGTCTACTGTTTGACCGGAGTCAGATCGACCTGCCTGCAGATTTCGCCCGTATGCCCTAGCTTGTGATAAGGCTAGATCCCAGCATTCTTGGGTCCCAACGAAATCACGCGCTCGCTGTTTTGACATCATCAGAGCTGACAGTACTTGGATGGGAGGTGAGTCGCGTCGACTTTCTGGTAACGTCTTTATGTAATCTTCGTAGACTGCGTTAACTGTTTCCAGTTCATCACGTTGACTGAGAACGAACATTATAAAACTGTTGATCGCTGATGGAAAGGCAATGTCTCGTGGGAGTTTCCCAAATCCTTTCGATACGGATTCCGACATTTCGCTGGGGTCCATAGCACTCAAGGTATCCTGGAATATCTGCAAAGCTCGCTGGGGCTGTTGTTCTTCTGCACCACTTTCAAGAAGTTTCTGGTCTTCGGCAGCGGCAGCTTTAATGGCAAGCAGGCGAGTACTTGCAGACTGCTTAATGTCTCGACTTTGCATTGCAAGCTGGACTTTGAAGACCTTCTGGTACTCCTTGTTCGCTATGTACCCTCCCATGAGAACTGCGTAATGAACGTTCGTGGGTTTCATTTCTGCTTCTTTCATAACTTGCGTCATGATGTCTCTTGCGCGGTCCGGCTGCTTGACCATGCAAAGAGCTTGCATCAAGGCCGAATAAGTAAATTGATCGTAGTCAATCTTAACTTCGGCCATGCGTCGAAGAAGGCGGTTGACATTTTGAAGGTCCCGGCGATTGGCATATGCAACAAGCAGATAGTTCCACATCCGTGATCGCGACCCCTTCAGCTTCAGCTTCAGACTGTCTTCGCACAATTTCTCTGCTTCGCTGAAAAATTCGTCTTTCAAAAATGTGAGAACAAGAGAATCAATCATCGTCGTGCTCCTCTCGACAGTCCTACTCTCCGAAAGCTTATAAACCTCAACAGCCCGTTCCCTATCTCCATTTGTAGCGCAAATGCCCATCATGGTACCAAATGTGTAATCATCGGGCTGCAGGGAAGTCATCTCGAGGAGCTGCTCAAATCGTTGGAATGCGCCATCAATATCACGGATCTTGCCATAGGCATTAAGAACGATATTCCAGCAAAGTATCGTAGGCTGCAAATCGTGCCGCCTGTGAATATCTTCAAAAATCTGTTCTACAATTGCTAGCTCGCCTCTTTTAGCATGAACATGAAGAAGTGGAGTGAACTCGTCAGCTGATAACTCAAGCCTTCCTTCGGTGTAAAAGCGGTCGAGATATTGATCAAACAGGGCGTGAACCGTGTCTGCATCTCCTTGGAACGCGAACTCTCTCATGCAAAGCTGATAGGTCCTCCGACTGGGTCTTCCATGCCAACGAAAGAAGTCATCTAGAATTTGTTGCATGCCCAAGATGCTGTGTTGGTCACAGAAAGTGCTCAACAGTCCGTGCAAAATCCAGCGGCTCAGTTTGACTTCCTTGACACGACGTGCTCTTCGATAGAGCCGTATAATTGGTTTTGGATCTTTAGAGCCCTGGAGGAGGCGCTGAAGACAAGTTTCATACACATCATGACTATCCCGACCCCAACGCCGAAGGATCCCCAAGAGCCGGTCCTGCTTGGATTGCTCCGAGGGTGGTTCGGTAAACAAGAGGTGTTTGACGATCTTCGAAGCAAAGTCTAGGAGTTCTGGCATATTGACATCAGGTGTTTCGGGATTCGACAGGATCTTCCCTGTAACATAATTGGCTAAGTCATAGGTTTGTCCTACGCGCGACGGTAGTTGATAAACTAGCTCAAAAATGTCGGATGGAACTGCGAGTGACGGATTTTGAAAATTTCGAAATTCTTTCCAAGTCTCAAAAGCACGCAGCCACATAGATTTCTGGAACAGAGAGGCAAGAAGTCGGTCAGCGCCGACGGGGAACCCAAACTTCTTAACGGCATCTTTGTTCAAGGTGACTGCGGTGTGAATGTTGTGCAGCCTCAGGTAGGCCTTAATTGCTGCCATAAACTCGGGTTGTTGTTGGCGCTTCTGACCGAGTTCCTTAAATAGTTCAATAGTCCGTTCTGCATCGACCACTCGATTTGATGTCGCGAAAAATTGGATGATGTGAGAACGTAGTCGTTGCTGTTGCGAACTTTCTAATAGAGAGTATCTCCGCCACGCCTCCTCATAGTCAGAACGTCTTTCCACCCCCAAAAACTCTTGTAAATACTCTGCGCTCCCTTGTGCGTTGTCATCGCCATGAGCATCCTCGATTACCTGGACGGAAGGGTCCTTAGCAGAGGATGTATATAATCGATGACCAAGTTTTGCAAGCCCAGCTACAGACCGTCTGCCATCCTGTTTATCAAAGCCCCAAGCCGAGTATTGTCGTAAAAACCTTATGGTTCTGGCCGGGTAAAGGAAATCCAACAATATCCCTCCTTGCGCTGTCGAGCTTTTCTGCTCCGGCTCACATCTTTGATCCAGATTATCTGGGCCACGAATAAGAGCAGCCCACAATGGAGAGAGTTCGAGTTCAATTGCACCGTGGGTCCAAAACCCGGAGTGTAGTTCGCGACGGCTCTTGAGCGCTTTCTTTGATCCTGGGAGCAGGCGTCGTAGGCTGCCCGATTCTAGACATCCTGCCGTACGCTCCAGCATACCCCTATCCGCATATATTGGATCTGAATGAGCTTCCAAGAGCCAAATCGATTCCTAATGGTCACCGCGTAGTATTGAAAGGGGTAATGGAGTCTATAAGTTCGATCAATCAGCTCTATCTGGTTTAGTATTCGTTCCAGCGAAGAAACTTACAGTTCAGCATGCTTAGGAGTAATAAGAAGATAAAAACAATAATAATACCAAACCCTTGGACTCCTACCAGAAGTCTGGCCGACGGCAGAACAACAGATGAAAAGTGGCGTGGGCTGAACAAAAGTTGCTTAGAGTATTGAAATCACGCCTCAGTACATTTTAGATCAACATCGGAAGAGCTTCTCTTTTCTCCGATCCACGTGATCTCCATCGCTAACTTACATGCCTCCAAACCCCACCAAGATATTTCTCGTAGGAAGGACGAACGAACAATATAAATCAAACCAAGCCATGGAGGTTACCAAGTTTGTCATCTCTGGGCGTGATAAGGCGAAGTTGTATGGTGACTCTGCATCATATCGAACCCAGCTATCGAATCGAATTCACAACTTGCGAAAGAAACTTGGAGTCGCGACCAAACCCCGCGCAAAATACACGCCCAAAACCCCACTGACTGCAGAAGATATTGGACGCAACCATGAGTATTTATTGGATCTAATTATCACTAGAGAAGATGCTAATTGTCTCCGAAGATTTGTACATTTACTACTCCTCACCTCGGAACGAGCATGGGCAAATGCCATGTCGATGCGTGAGGTCCACTCCTCAGAGAAGAAAGGCATAACAGGCTCGACTCGATCACATATAATTTCTCGATTACACAAAGCCTCTAAATACGCGACCGAGCTTTTCAATCTCCTGACCGATCAGACGCACACTGGCGCAACCATCGAGGATGTCCTGGAGACACGTGCGTATGCTGCTTCTCTTACTGGGGCCATGGAATTCGAGAAACAGAGTTGGGAGGCATGTGTCAAAAGTTATTCGGAGGCTAGGGTCATATACAGCGCTCTCGCAACATATACGAAGAGTGATATCTTCAAGGACTTGTTGGAGGATCCTATTGATCAGAGTATACGATACGGAGCATACCAGCTGAGGACGCCCCGAACGATTGCGGTTCCTGTTATTGCAAGGAAATACTTCCCTCGCTCAGAGAGGGAATTGGTGTCACAAGTCGAGAAGCTCGATTCAGATGTTTTGAATGATCAGCCCACCAAGACGAAAACTACAGCCGAGTCTGGAGATACACCAAAAACAATCACATGGAGGTCAAGAACAGTGGATTTGGAGGATGCTGCTATAGCTACAGCCTTAGCTTCAGTGAATAGCGCAACTAGTAGGTTGTCAGAGACCCTAGGATCTGTTACCGTTACCAAAGACCGGGCGTCGGCTTATGATGACATCCTCATTGCGAGCCAAGATGCGGTTGACGCAACGAAACATGCGATTGACGAGTTAGCGGGCGAAGGACTAGGGCAAGGAGACAGACGAATGCAAAGCCTACAAATCACGAGGACAAGTGTAAGCTACGACATGGTCAGCTGGCGAATAGGTCGCAACAGGGTACTCGTCGGTGAACGAGACGGAGCTGTTCTCGACGCACCAGCCGTTAAGCAATCCAAAAAGAAAGACACTAAGCCAGCCAAGGAAGAAGGAACAGGAAAGAAGCTAGCTCATCTTCGAGAGAAGGCCGTACTCTATGACTCCATTCTCCAAAGTTTGGATTCAATCAAGGAGCTCCCAGGAGTAGCAGCCGACTCATCGTTCCTCGAAGAGTTGGAAGCGAAGTATGGTTACTTCTCTGCACTGAAGTGAGTTTTCTAACTGCGTCCCGTCACACTTTACTTATAACCATCCAGATGCCTAACAATAGCCCGCTCCCATGCCATCCTCTCCTCGCCTAAGAATGCCCTAGCCCTTCTCTCCCGCGCTCTCGAAAAGTCCACTGCAGCACAGATCCTCCTCTCCTCCGTCATGGACACGGACTCCACCACACCCCCCAATATCACCATATCCGCAGACGAATCGACTTTCCTCCAAAACCTCCTCACAGGCGAAGTCCAACGTTACCGCGCCCTAGTCGAGCTCTCGAATCTCAACGATAAAGTTTCCTCCATCACTAATAAACAGCCATTAGTCGAACGTCTGAATGAATATCCGGCCCAGGGAGTCGATCTGCAGAACTTGGTAGCATATCCGCCGAAATTGGAAGCAGTACCTGTTAAACCGCTATTTTTTGATGCTGCGTGGAATTATATCGAGTATCCTGGCCGAGAAGTGGAGAAGAGGGCACAGAATGGAGTTGTTGGAGAGAATGGGGAGAGCAAGGAGCAGACCGCTCAGCAGAAGAAAGGTTGGTTTGGTTTTGGAAGGTAGATTTAAATTATAGAAGATACCATTGCGTGCTGAAGCATTATGTTTCACTGTCCACGTTAGAAGGAGAGCGTGACAAATGCAAGGAAACCGTGGTATCATTTCTAAAGTATATACAGCTTCTAGTTCTTGGTAGCATGGCAAAATCTAGCTCCCGAGTGTCTGCCAGATGATGAATATGCAGCCATAAGCAACGAACGTGGCAACTTTTACGTCTGTAGTAACTTTCTCCTAAAACTACCTCGCCAAATCTGCCACGTAATCTGCGTAGTATAGTTAAGAATTTTCTGGAGGTTGAGGATGTGACTGTGGATGCTTTTCTTGTAGTTCAATTGCTGATCCATCATCCGAAACAGTTCGAATCAAGCTCGCTCGACCTAAAGGGCTTCTTCCATTCCTACCACCGTTTGCTTGACCTTGAGGCACCGTTAAAGGACCAGAATTTGCAGTCTCCAAAGGTGGCGTACGCTCTGGAGATGACCCATCCCCTGGTAAGGAGCCGAGACTGTTGTAACTATTTGCACGAGAGTGTACCTGACGTCCGAAATGATCTCCAGTCTCTTCCCCCTCTTTCTGACCCTTCTCATCTGAAATCTCGTAGGCAAGAGTTTGAGAAGGTACAGTCATGTACGCACCACCGGCAGCACGTTGATTTGCTTGAGCCATGGCGTACTTCTTTCGGTCTTCCTCTCCCATGATGCTCTCTACACGACGGGGCATGTAGACGGAGTTAAGACTTGTGCGTGCTGAGAGCCCGCTATCGAAGGAATCTCTAGATGGAATGGGATTACGAGACGGGCCGGCCAATGTACCCCCAGCTCCAATGCTCATCAGTGAGTCGTTGACTTGGTCGTACCATCCTCCTGGTAGTAGCTCGGCCGCAGCAAACCGGCCATCAAGTCTGTCTGGTGGTTGCAAGGGAATGGCCTTGCGAGCGATTCGGTTGTTCCTGGCTTCAGCAGCTGGTTTAAAGGTTTCTGGAACTATATTAAGCTCATCTCCAGCAGCATCAGCTTTTTCGATAACCTGCTGTGGCGTTGTGGTAGCATCCGCTTCACCGGCATCCGCTCGAGGTCCACCCCAGGTTCGCTGACCTGCAGTAAAAATACCATATACCATGTACCACCAATTGAAGAAGGGATTTATGACGAACATCAATGGGTACAGCCAAATCTTATAACGTTTCAATTTTGCTCCAAAGTAGATCATCAGCAGCCAATTTAACCCAAGAGAGATGCCAATGAACCCCACTGGGAGATCTGTAATCTTCTTGGAAGTGCTGATGAGCGAGATGACCATGATGAAGAAGAGCAAGGCAGTAGTTCGGATCGTGTTCTGCATAAATCGAATAATGGCCAAGATCGGATATCTTCTCCAGACTCGAATATCAGTCAGCATACAGACCTCATTGGTAATAAAACCGAGAAACCATCGTCTACGCTGCTTGACCAAAGATTGGAATGTCTGAACCGCTTCAGTCTTGCAGAAAGCCGATGTGCACATCTGGATTTGATAGCGCTTCTTGGCTCCGATCATAAACAGATGCGTCAACCACCTATCTTCACCGAGATGACATTTTCCATAGTCAAAGAGGTCTTCACATTGCTCTGCTTTATCTGCGAAGTAGTATTTGGCCATTCGTCGGAATGCTGAAAATCGAAGCATCGTTAAGGCCCCTGGTAGGCAAGTGACAGCGCCGCATCCGGATTCAACAGTGCGTTCGAACAGTTGACCATGGATATATTCCATGTCTTGCAGTAGCGTGATCAGACTGTGTTTCTTTGTAGTCGAAGTTATGATTCCGGTCATTGCTAACATATCTCTTGAGTTTCCCGGGCTCAACTCCATATCGTAGACGAAGTTTTGAAGACAAACACGATCCAGTATACAATCCGAGTCAATAAACAGAATAAATAGATTGTCGTTCCGCTTGACATACTCTGTATAGACCTTATCAATGAGTTTGAAAGTTGCCTTCTGACAGTGTCGCTTTCCTCCATGTGGAAACCGAGAGACCGTAACCCGTGCAGTCCGGTACGTGACATCAATACTTTTAGGATAGGTGTCAAGTGAAAGTGGGACACCCAGTTTCTCGATTGTATTGAGATAAAGCTCATCTTCTTGGTCGCCATCAAAGGAGAGGAAAACGTGGATACAAGATGGAGGATAGTCGCAATCAACCACGGAATCGACAGCTTTCACTAGAACTTCGGTCTTCTCCTTATAGCAAGGCATCACGATAACCACCTTCGGAGCCGAATTTTCATCAAGAATATTTTTGATGCGTTTTGTTCGTCCGAGGGAATGGGTTACCAGCTGGTAGATGCAAAAGAGCCAAGGAATTGTGAGGAGGAGGGCGAATGACCAGAATCCGAACCATTGAAGAACAGATACCATGCTCATGGGAAAGTATTGCGTGATTCCGTTTGGCAACGGAAGCGTGACAACCATAATCGGGAGGAATATGCATCTAGTCCCGGATCAGTAGAGCTCTCCCAACGCATTGCGGAATCAGAATTAACGATAGAGGTCGAACGAGAGTTGGGAGGCGTCTGACCTGAGAAGAGTGAACAAAATGGCCACCACAGCCGCCACAACCTTCACAGACCAATGCTCAGCCTTTTGGTAGACCTTTACCAGGCAGTAGAGGAACGCTCCAAGCCAGAGAAACCATTCGAGGAAGGCAGCTACCATCACTGACCCAACGATAGCGGTGTATACTATCTGCAGATAAACACTACGTCAGTTCTAAAGTCTTGAAACCAAACAGAAACTTCATCACTCGAGACTTGAAGCTATTGAGCACGGAAATGTACTCACATCCTTCACAGGCCATGGGGAGTGGTCGAGTTGAGACATATTTCCTAAAAGGCTGAGCGTACGGGGTTGCGCGCAATGGTACCTCCTGGTGAGTTTATGAACTCCGCGGGTCGAGATGAAATGACAAGATAGAATAGTGGTCTCGGAAAATCCGTGACTTTGCTGGCAACCTGCAGGGACCCGTGGATACGCCCACTTGGGAGTGGAAGGCTGCAGAGGAACGCGTCAACCAGAGATCTACCTCAATTGTGCGATATGATAGTAGGTGAATGAAGAAATCCTACATTGAAGGACACTCAGAGAATGATAATGGTCAATTCGTTCGGCTGAGACGGCGGCATTCATGCGACCCGGACGAGCTTTGGCTCGACCAACACATCGGGCTCGTGATATACAGAGAGTGAATTTGTTCGGACGAAAATGGCTCTAAAGTGAGTGATTGCGGAACAGCCGAGCCTCGTAGCCGGATTCATCCAATTTGACCTTGAGTACAATGAAGGAAGGCACGATGCTCGACCTACCTCAATATTTTAGACCGGAAGCGAGTATCTCAAATACAGCTAGAATGAGACAGGAATGATCAGTAGTTGTAGATTAGACCCAGGCTTCCACAGCTGCAGTAATTACAATAATTGCTGTTGCTGTACAAGTGAAATTTGTTCTGCAAATTGAGGCGTCTAAGAAACCAAAAAGGCTTACTGCTCTCGATCCTCAGGTCTGTTTCCATATTGGCGCGATCATGAGTATTTATTGTAGTCTACTACCTTCTAGCAAAGCAGATATTAGCAAACGGTCATCTCGTAGCACTTGAAGCCTGTTGCGTTGGCCGGCCGAATTCTCTTGGCTTTAGAAGCAGTGGTTTGAGAGAGCGTTACCCTTTCCGTCTGCTTTTTAAGTCGTCCACTTTAAGCCTTTCAAGGCCGCGGGCCACCTGGTACAAGACATTTCCTGAGCTCGGTGCGTAATCTTGGACAAGAAAGGGCCAGAAATTTGCTGCCACTGGATTGGAAAGTAGAGACGCAAGAAAGAGAATGTAATTCAGCCGCTCTGTCTCTCGGCGATCGATAATGGTATGCTATGCAGCAAACAAGCAACAATGAGACCTCCTCTACAGCCACCTACGAGGTCCCTCAACACAGCCTTACCCCCCTGTCACCCTCTTACAATCGAGCATCCACCATCAAGAAGCACATCACTGACACTGACACTGCCACTGCCACTGCCAATTCCAACATCAATCTCAATATTGCAGTCTCTGACCTTCCACCACAAAACCACAAAAGTGGTATCTATCGCATCGCCATCCATCGTGGTAGAGATGAGCGTGGTCAGTCTCCATCGGTCGTTCTCAAGCCGTCGTGGACGAATGGGATCAATCTCGAGTGATTCGTACTAGATGAGCAAGAAGTAGCAGTAAGCTAGCCAAGCAGAACTCGGCAGCTAATAACTAAAAATCTATCACGTCCTACAAAACAGTCCAAGCAAGGACACAGTCAGCACTCATCTATCGTACAAACATCACAACATAAAAGTAGACAGTCAGTGAGGCCACTGCCAAAAGCTGGAAGCTAGTTTTCGCTATCAGCTTTCAATGCAGCGTGTGCCTTCAAGATCTCCTTTCTCGAGAGTTTCCCATTTCCGGTCTTACGAGGGGCTAGAGGTTGCGACTTTCCAGCATAGACTCTGGGAGAAGCAACGTTGGGGAGGAATCCGCCGCCAAGAGGCTTTCTTGAACTCGACTTTGAGGGGCAGCGTAATTGAGAATTTGTGGTTTCGGAAAGATGCTTTTGTTCAAAAGAGGGTACAGACCAATCGACGTCGCTGAGCTGCAGCTTCCTTGCGCGTTGGCCGCTGCGATTGTTTCCTGACTTGTCAGGTCTAGGGTGGTTCATCGCGGCAACTTTATCGAGACCTGCAGTAGGATTGTGAATATTGGGGTTGGGGGATATTGTAGGTGGTGATGAATCACCATCTTGCTCTTCGCCATCTCGAAGATCATAATTCAGGACCAAATTCTTGATCCGCTGCTGTTCCTCCCGTTCAGCGGCTTGCTGGGTTTTCATCGCAATAGCGAATGTGGAATCGGAGGGCAAGGCTACAGTGCGTGTCTAGTAGACAAGTTAGTAAAAATAAATCGGGTTCAGCTCCAGAAACCAACCTGTTGGCGATTACCGCGCTTTGTGAGAAGTGAGAAAGCCATTGTGCCGGTCGGTGCGGTACTGGGAGCGGCAGACTCTTCAGCAAAAGGTTCGCTGGAAATGGTGGCTTCTTTGCGTCTCATTGGAAGAGGAACATCAAAGGTAGCTTTACGTTCGTGCTTTCGCGATTCTAGACTTTCAGCCATCATTTTCGCATACTCACGCTCGAAATCTGCCTCATCTTCAGGGTCAATTTCTTCCTCCTGTCTAGTCACGATGATAGATTCTTCTTCTGAGTCAGTACCTAGAGCAGAGTTCGCAGGCTCCCCAAGACTGTCAGCCTTTTCAGTATTAGCAAATTAAAGCATTGTTAATTGGTGGTATCTAGTAACTCACATCCAGATCTGATTCGGAGTCCGAATCTTCTTCTGCTTCACCGGCACCAACTTCGACGTCAGCTTCAGCTTCACCTTCAGCATCGCCCATTCCATCCTCAGATAGACCATCGCTATCGACATCTTCAGGCTCAGCTGCCTTATCAATGCCGGCAGTTTTTTGGTCCTGAGCCATAGCAAGCTGAAAAGCACGGCTTGCCTCTTCCGAGTTTGAAGCAAGCTTCCATTGAGGTCTGGTCAAAGCGAAAACATCTTGGACGATGAACTCGACGTCCATGGGTAGAGGATCCTTCGTGTAGATGTAATATTGGAAGAAGGAGAGGAAGTAATCCAACTTTTTGCCCGCAATACCACGATTAAAGAATATGCCACAGGTCTCAAGCAGTGTAGCTACAAGCCGAATTCGGAAGAAATCGTCTGGCATGTCAAAAGGATTGATTCTACCGGGCACTGGTGGTCCACCGTGTCCAAAGGTCATGATCCGATACATGGTATCAAAGATGACCGGATGATCAAGCATGCGGAAGTTGTAGAGCTCGGCAAGATATTTGACTTCGGCAATTCTACGTTGGTTGAATTTGAAGTCATTTTGCTCCAGACCGAGAACAATATACTCGAGGACGTTGTCAATGACGTTGATGACGAAATCCTGGTGGTACCGGTAGAGAGCACCTGCGAGGATAGCGAGTAAATGTATATTGCCATACTTGACTTTACCAGGTTTCGAGAATATTTTCTCTAGTATTGTGACAACCTGTAACAAATTAGCCACCAGATTATTCAGAAGATGAGAATAAGTTACCTCTGGCTCTTCCCAGTGAAGTCGTCGAATTTGCTTTAGAATTCGAGTATAATTGCGGCTATTCATATCCAGATATACCAACTTTCGAATGAACAAATCCATTGGAGTCCGTTCCTTCTGCTGTATAGCAGCTCTGACCGGAGGATCGACATAGTACACGGCGTTCTCGATGAGCATCTTTTCTTGCTGTCCAATATGTTGCACTGACTTTTTGCGTTTCAAAGTCTCGAGGAAAGAAGTCATGCGTGGCGAGGTCTCTGGGTTTCGGAGAAGATATCGCCCACAATTCTCAAGCAAATTGCATATGATCTCGATATTCATTCTTGAGAAGTCATCAAGGCTGACTTTCAAGCAATGGAAGATGACATGTTCTGGGACCACACCAAATTTGGTCAATTCTGCCAAATAGCGGATATTTCCCAATCGAGCCTGACCCAAAAATTCTTTCTCTTTACGTCTTTGTAAGCTTCGGAATTCTTGGTCCAAGTGATCGACCAAGCCTTTCGTGACATCGGGCATATATTTGCCGAGAGTTGCGACGAGTCGAGAGTACGAGGGTAATAAGTCGCTTCGTCCTTTGGGAATCTCTTGGACTGCCTTGACCAGACGATTGCGGGAAGCTTTTGAGTTAAGGAAGCAGAAGTCGATAGCAGCTTGATCAATTAAATCTTTGCTAGTAAGATCTGGAAGTCGTGCTAGGAGGGCATCGACCTGAGCTCCGGTGGTCTTATTGGCAATGGCTGTGGATTGATCGTCTTCGGTAGGCTTTACCGCAGTAACGGCTTCGGCAGGGTCGGCTGTATCGACTTTCCTGCCAACTTGCTCATCTGCATCGGTTTTCTTCTTCTTGCCATCCTCGAGCAGCATTCCTGGAACCTTGCCTTTCAGATCAACCAGATTCTCGTAATATCTTCTCTCATCTTCATCCTCCCAGATGCCAGCACCATCGCCTTCTCCTCGTAGGTACTCGCCGGTCTTCACGAGACCAATACCTCCGTTGCCGGCTGCAGAAGAATCTTCGGAATCTTTGAGATCTGGCATTTCGCTGCCAATAGCATCTGCAAGTACCTGGGCGTTTGATACGAGTCGTTCCTGTGCCTTCAATGCCTTCTCATAACTAGCTTGGCGGTCCTCAAAGACTTGGCCAGATTTGACATACGCTTCCGCATCTTTTCTTGCTTGCTTGCCGATAGCCTTCTGATCGCTAATGAGATGAGCCTTGACGTCTTCGAAGTATCGCTTTAAGATATTGCGGAATCGCTCTTGAAGCTCGGGTGAAGCAAGTGGAGGATCATCGGTCGTCTCGCTTGCCATTGGTCCCTCGTCGGATGAGTCTTCATCTGCTTCCGTAGCGCTGTTTGTATGGTTCGTAGCACCATCCTCCTCGACCATCTTCCGACCTTCGGATCCAGCTTCTTTAACTCCCAAGATATCCCAGCCAAAAGTCTTCACGAAAGTAGCTAGCAGCGGTAAGTTTGCGTGCTCTCGATCATGCCCTAACAAATCCTTGAGAACCTCCAGAGGGAATGGTTCCGCTCCACCTCCTTTCCCTGCCCAATTGGCCTTCAACTTGCCTTCTGAAACTTTAGCAGAAGCTGCGCTAAGCAGTTCCTTACCTCTTGATGCATCGTCAGGACGGCTGACATCATCTAACGTCTTCAAAGCTCCCACCAACCATAACTCAGTGACTACCCTCAAAAGTAGTCTCTGACGCGTGATGCGCTCCTTCTCTTCCTTTTCCCTAGCGTCTGCAGCAAGGGTTTTGAGCAATGACTTCTCCGGAGTAGCTAATCCCTTGCCCACAAGCCATCCAAGAAACTGTGTAAATTCGGCGGGTCCGAAACGCTGATGCAAAGCGCTAACAATTTCAACCCCAGCCTCAATTTCTCCCGGAGACTTCAATTTGCACAGTCCTTCATAGCATGCGGATATAATCTCTGATAAGTATTTATGCAGACTGAGGGTTCGGATTTCTTGAAGGAAGGTGCTGAGGGTCGCAGCTGTGACAGCAGTTCGGAGTCGCTTTATGAAGGCGGTATTTTTCTTGAGAGATGAGTCGAGGGACTTGTTCGTTTTGAAGACATCTGCAGAACTGTGTCAGAAGGTTGTGGCATATGGGAGGTAACTTACCTTTCTCCCCATCCCAAGCGCGGCTGTTCAATTCGCGCAATTCGCCTTTGGTCCTTCAGATCAGCAAACGCTTCCACTTCCTCGCAAGCTTCCTAATGACTTACGCTTCCTCTTGCGATCCATGATAATGAACCTGGGCCTACCGAGACACGGCGGCGGATCGTAAAGAAAGTTGTATGTTGTGCCCTTCTCTTATGCCCCCACATTTGACTTCTAGGGACTTATGTAGGACCAGTGGAAGTAGGACTTTGCAGAAGCAGTGAAATGCATCTGAATCGGTTGTTACTGGACAGAGTTGTCTGCTCGATTGGTTCGCAAATCTCAAGTGCTGGGCCTGTTGAGTCCAGCAATAATTTCGTGATGTCCCGCACTTAAGATTTCGTTCGCATCAGGTTGTATCGATATAGCTCCGCTTAAAGCGGCACCATCTATGACTAGCGCGACATCTGAGCTAGATCCTGCTAAACAACATCCACATCTTATTGGTTTCTCCATTTTGTTGTTTGTTACAAACTATCAACGGGCAAAAACTCTCATATAAACAATTATGTCCTCTATTTGCCCGCTTTCTTGTGGGAACATTTCCAGATGTGTCCCCGGTCCAGTCCATTCAACCCATGACTATCATGGGTTCTTTGTAGGAAATACGTCTTCTCCGCATCGAAATTACCTGAACCCCACACGCACCTCTTGTTATTATTCTGAGGGGCTTCACAATAGCAAAAATCTCTTCCCATCTGTAAATCCAAACCGCTTCTCACGATCTAGCTCGCGCAAGACATATTGGTCGTGAACGACCAAGGGTGGGGAACTTGAACATCTTCTAGTCGATGACCTTAAACCTCTCCTTTCCCGTCCGCAATCGCTCCCCTCCATATCGATAGCATCTGGTGCCAAAAGCTATATCGTCGTCGATGAATGGTCTTCTTATACTGCTTTGAAGCAGTATGATAAATTTCATCAGACTTTTGCTGCCCGTACAATCATAGGATCTCAGTGCCAGGGGTTGACGGACCACGGCTTCAATTTTCTTCTGGAATTTTCGAAACAAATCACTACGATAGAGCTCTCAGTTCCAGTGGTAGCAGCCATACTGTAGTAGTCCAGCTGAGAGCAAATTCTGTAGGTCCCATAATAAAATTCTCTTCAGACTGAGAGCTGTTGGATATCATGCATCGTCACTTTTTCCAGCATCTGTCGTTATTGTACTGTCGTCCTTTTTGTATCGTCACCGCTCTGGTCGTGGCCCACCGGAGATATGAGATTTGGTATTTCGCTGTCAAGAGTTTCCTTGAATACTGTTTCGTGGTGATATTGAATAATCGTGACGTAAGTCGATTTTTGCGTTATATATTGAATCTGGGGAAATAGAGTACTAACAATCGACTTACGTGTCAATCAGATACTTTGTTTTCAATGAATCAGTATGCTCCTTTTTTAAATCAATATCTTAATCCTCAAAAGTTTCAGCAACCAGGCACCTATTTTAAAGGGACTTGTGCTCAGCCAACATTCTGATCGCGATTAGGAGTTATTCCGAAGACTTGCTTCGCTCGCGAAATGTCCCTCGTAGCTGAGAAGCTAAGGAAAATAAAGGACTCGCGTTCTTTCAAAAGTTTACTGTCCAGATGGAGACATTTGTCAACTCACGGAGCCTGGGCATGTCATATCGAGTAGCGATTAGTGCACGTCGGAGGGTAGTAGAGATAGTACCACCCTCCAAAGCAAGCTGGATCTTCAATAGTTGTTAGGCTTGGATTCGACGAAGTCGATTTGAAAATGTGTTCTTTCGTTGCGCCAGGGCGAATGCGAAAACTGCACGAACGCCAGAATACTGTACCGGTTAAATGGAATTCCGTGGGCACTTCCCCCTCACTCGAGTAGCTGAATATGATAAACGCGATCTCCAATGACTCTTGATTTTGTTTGATTGTCTTTCAATCCTGGTATTTTCTAGCGACAAGAACTTGTTGCAAGGTACAGCAGCAAAAACGCATTGGAAAGTCCACGGAGATGAGAATCCAGACCCACAAGTACCTGTAAGTAAGCCTTGCGAGCGAAACCTTCAAAGATGAAATGGATGCCTGCTATGGATGGGAAAGCTACAATCTCTAGAATTGATGTACTCTTACAATGTATTTCCATGAAATTGTCCAGTTCGAATCTGAAATTCGGCTCGGCCATAGGTCGATATTTCGAAAGCCTTCGCATTGAGAAGCGGCTACGGTACATTAAATGGGTTTAAAGGGCGTTGTAATCAATACACATCAGACACCATAGAGAACTGTGCGTTGTCGGTTCAGCGTAATTCACCTAAAAATACTTACTTAAGTAACCGGAGAAGCTCGATCTTGCGGCCATGCTGACCAATTGGAGTGTCCAGCTCTTATCAGCAATCGTGGACATCAAATTGACAACAAAAATTTTCGATTTGAGAGATCCGCGGAAGAATGGTTGTCAACCCTCTACTTTTCTTGGCAGCAGTCTGAACTGTAGAAGCTGCAGCGAATGGACAGCCATAAGACCAAGGGGTTTGGTCGACTACGCCGGTTCTTCATTGGTGTTTTACAGAAATGAAGCTGTACTACTGTTCTACTCCCCGCGTTCGATCTTATTCTTTCCTTCAAAAACATTTGAAATGCGATACCTGTCCAATATTTCTTTCATGTTTGTATGAAGTTGTCATTTACACCCACTTGCTTCTCTTTCGGCATTTGTCTAGAAGGCTCATGCAGGTGACGATCCCGATGCGGTGATACATGTCCACTGGGGTTACATTTCAAAAGCACTTTCAAGCCCTCCAAGACCCCTCCATGCCACACCCGTCAAGTAGATGTCACCGATCATGGCATCCGACATCAACTCGCAATCGGAACTTATCCAGGGCAAATCAACAAACGGTTTTGGCATAGAATTAGCTAATGCAGGACCCCACTTACCACCTACTCCACCAAAATCCGAAGAAGACAGTAGCGAGTCCTCAGAAGATTTATTGTCAACGAGGGCTAGCAAGTTTCGGACAGGATGTAGATATCCTTTGCCACCGCCAACGAATCCTCCAACAGAAGTTCTCAAAGAAGATCTCAAGACCCCTGATCATCATGTTCCTCGGGATCCTCGACTCATCCGCCTCACCGGCATCCACCCATTCAACGTTGAACCTCCTCTCTGTGCCTTATACGATGAAGGATTTCTCACTTCCCCCGAGCTTTTCTACGTTCGAAATCATGGCCACGTCCCAGAAGTGGATGATGCTTCCATACCAGACTGGGAGTTCTCAATCGAGGGACTGGTCAAGAAACCCCTAACCATGACTCTCAGACAGCTCCTCGCCGACTACGAACAAATCACCGTACCCATCACTCTCGTTTGTGCTGGTAACAGAAGGAAAGAGCAAAACCAAGTGAGGAAATCGAAAGGATTCTCTTGGGGTGCAGCAGGTGTTTCGACGGCGCTATGGACTGGTGTGCCTATGCTGGAACTTCTCAAGAGAGCCATGCCACTGCGACGCGCCAAGTACGTCTGCATGGAAGGAGCCGATAAGCTTCCCAATGGGTTCTATGGCACTTCAGTCAAGCTAAACTGGGCCATGGATCCGAACAGAGGTATCATGGTTGCACACAAAATGAACGGAGAGATGCTCCGCCCTGATCATGGAAAGCCGCTCCGTTGTGTTGTTCCCGGACAAATTGGGGGACGGAGTGTCAAGTGGTTGAAGAAGCTCATCGTCACTGCAGATCCCAGTGACAACTGGTATCATATTTATGATAATCGAGTTTTGCCAACGATGATCAGTCCAGAGCAGAGTGCGAATGAACCGAAATGGTGGATGGATGAACGCTACGCTATTTATGATCTGAGTACGAACAGTGCAACCGCATACCCAGCCCATGAGGAGCAAATATGTCTTGTGAATGGACCAGAGTTTTACAAAGCTCGAGGCTATGCCTATGGTGGAGGTGGCCGACGGGTAGGTAGAGTTGAAGTTACGCTCGACAAGGGCAAATCGTGGGCATTAGCTAACATACGTTATCACGAAGACGATTATCGGGATAATGTTGACGAGAACGAGATGTTGTATGGTGGCAAATTAGACATGGGATGGCGAGAGACCTGTTTTGCATGGTGTTTCTGGGATATTGATCTGAAGGTTGAGGATTTGGCAATATCAAGCGATATCATGGTCAGAGCCATGGATGAGAGCATGAACGTGCAGCCAAGAGACATGTATTGGAGCGTGTTGGGCATGATGAACAACCCGTGGTTTCGAGTCACAATTACGAAGGAGGGTGATTATCTACGTTTCGAGCATCCAACACAGCCAGCTCTTATGCCGGGAGGTTGGATGGAGCGGATGAAAGCCAAAGGTGCTAACCTAGCTAACGGTTTTTGGGGCGAGAATATGGGTGGTGAGGAAGGAGGGGAGGATAATGTACAAGAGAAAACGGAAATTAAAATGACTAAAACTGGCGTCGACCGCAATATCACGATCGACGAGCTACGGAAGCACGACACAGATACGGAGCCCTGGTTCGTAGTCAATGGCGAAGTTTACGATGGGACATCCTTCCTCGAAGGGCATCCAGGAGGAGCAACAAGTATTATCGGTGCCGCCGGCCAAGATGCCACGGATGAATTCATGGCAATCCGTATGCTTGCCGTTTCTCTTCAACTATATAATCACCGCTAACAAATGCAGATTCCGAAACAGCCAAAGGAATGATGCCATCCTACCATATTGGCTCCTTAGACGAAAAGTCCCGCACCGTCTTAGCCACAGGCGAAGAACCCCACAAGTTCAGAGAACCCCAGCCCATCTTCCTCCAACCCAAATCCTGGACGAAAGCCATTCTGTCCACCAAAACAAAAATCTCCTCTGATACACGAATGTTCTCCTTTACCCTCCAGCACAAAGACCAAATGATAGGTCTCCCGACCGGCCAACATCTCATGATGCGCCTACGTGACCCGGTAACCAGGGAATCTATCATCCGCTCTTACACTCCTATGTCTGAGAAAGACGACAAAGGTGTTTTGAATGTTCTGATCAAAGTCTACTTTGACACAATTGAGAGGCCAGGCGGGAAGATGACGAAAGCCTTAGACTCCATCCCAGTTGGCCATTTTGTGGAGTTCAAAGGTCCGATTGGGAAATTCGAGTACTTGGGCCGAGGAAAATGTGAGATCGGTGGCAAGCTCCGGAGTATCAAGAAATTCATCATGATCTGCGGTGGTTCTGGAATTACTCCCATCTTCCAGGTTCTGCGCGCTGTGCTCAAGGATAAAAAGGACCTGACGAAGTGTTTGGTTTTGGATGGGAATCGGTTGGAGGAAGATATTCTCTGCCGAGAGGATATGGATCTTTTACTAAAGGGCAATGAGGAGAGATGTAGATTGCTGCACATCTTGTCCAAAGGACCCGATTCTTGGACGGGGCTCAGGGGCAGGATTGGGAAGGAGTTGCTGCTGCAGGAGGTCGGGAGGTGCGAAGGAAAGAATGGGGAGGAGCTGGTCTTGATTTGTGGCCCGGTGGCACTAGAGAAGAGTGTTCATGGTTTCTTGAATCAAATGGGGTGGAAGGATGAGGATTTACTGTTCTTCTGAACGAAGAGGAAGTGCGCGTACAATTATGCGTCAGATGGTTGGCTCTTGATGGGCATCACATTCGGAGTCTGGGGTTTAGAAATACGGAGGCGAAGTCACGGCTGCAAAAGCAGATATCACGCAGCAGTCTGATACTAGTATATATTATATTTGGTTCTGGGCTCGAATGAGTAAAATGCAAGCTATGGCAGCTAGGACAGAGAAAAACGTGTTACGGCTATGATTATGGTTGTTTCATCTTGACTTCAGGTGATTCAATTTAAGGGATTAGGAAGCTGAGTGTACGCACTTTGCTTGAAAGGACATATTGGAATCTTTTTCTCCTTTGTGCAAGATTTCGACCATACCTTTGTGAGTATCAAAATATATAACGTCCAGATGAATGACGAGCGCTATTCCTTATGCCAAAAGGGATTTCAGACTTGAGAGAAATTTCAAAAATATAGAGGGAATACTCTCGGCTGGCTGGCCTTCCATTCTCTTGAAGACAACTGCAGAAGCCTGATCTATAAAGATAATGTACTGTACTAGATGACGCATTTATCATTTTGTATTGATCGACATGCCGACTTCGAGCCTTGCCCCTCTATCAATCGAACCCCTCCAAAGCGATAAGCTGGTGATTACCATCACGTGATTATCTATTTAGAGAGCAATATATATGCCACGTATGTCGTGCTGAAATGCAGGTTTCATGGTTTTTTAGAATGATAGTTAGCGAGACTTAGACCTGGAACCTTCCCGCATTTTGACAGCGAATTGTTGGAGTTGCAGGGATATCTCTGAGAAGCTTCTCGACAATACTCCTCGCTTCCATGGGGTGAGGCGGCGGAACGTCGCTAGCACAAAAAACTTTACGGAGCAACAAACATCAAAAATCGAACGTGACAACAACAAAGCAACATTTGTGTACTTCGAAATTCCTCTCCAACAGCATTACAAGACTCACGCGCACATACTGAAGGACAAATACACGCTTTCTAACACCTTTAAGCGCAAAGATGAGTGGTAAATATGGCATCCCACGGTCAGCCTTCTGAACTTCACTAACATTACCCTCTCTAGTCGTCGGTGTAGATTTCGGAACGCTCAATACGGTCATCGCCGTCGCGCGGAACCGTGGAGTCGATGTTGTATGTTCAATTCTGTCCCTGTTGCTGATTTGTAAATGCTAACTCTCTCGCAGATCACCAACGAAGTCTCGAATCGAGCTACACCGTAAGTTCTTGCTTTCTCCCGGCCTTCCTCTGAATGCCGAAGCTGATGTTTTCTCCAGTTCCCTTGTTGGCTTCGGACCTAAGAATCGATACCTCGGTGAATCTGCCAAGACACAAGAGATCTCCAACCTTAAAAACACCGTGGGCTCGTTGAAGCGATTAGCAGGTCGAAGCCTGAATGATCCAGATGTCGAAATCGAGCAATCGTTCGTCTCGGCTCCTCTCGTCGATATCCGCGGTCAGGTCGGTGCAGAAGTTACATATTTGGGAAAGAAGGAGCAATACACATCCACACAACTGGTTTCGATGTTCCTGAGCAAAGTCAAGCAAACAGCCGCAGCTGAATTGAAGCTCCCGGTCAATGATATGGTCATGAGTGTTCCAGCTTGGTTCACCGACATTCAAAGAAGAAGTTTAATGGATGCTGCTGAAATTGCAGGTGTGAAGCTCCTTCGGCTCATGAATGATACTACCGCTGCCGCCCTAGGATACGGTATCACCAAGCTCGACCTCCCATCTGCGGAAGAGAAGCCTAGACGTGTTGCCTTTGTTGATATTGGACATAGCAACTACACCTGTTCGATTGTGGAATTCCGAAAGGGCGAGTTGGCTGTCAAGGCTACCGCATATGATCGCCATTTCGGAGGTCGTGACTTTGACAAGGCTTTAGTGGACCACTTTGCTTCAGAGTTCAAGGAGAAATACAAGATTGACATCAAGTCCAACGGAAAGGCTATGGTTCGAGTTCACACTGCGGCTGAGAAGATGAAGAAGATACTGTCTGCAAATCTCCAGGCACCGCTCAACATTGAGTCCTTGATGAACGATGTTGATGTTAGCGCCATGATGAAGCGTGAGGAGCTTGAAGCGCTTGTTGAACCTCTTCTCAAGCGTGCCACCGATCCGTTGGAACAAGCTCTGACTGAAGCAAAATTAAAGGTTGAGGACATAGACATTATTGAGTTGGTTGGTGGTTGCACACGTGTACCATCACTCAAGGAGCGTATCCAGAAGTTCTTCGGCAAGGGTCTCTCTTTCACCCTCAACCAGGATGAAGCTATTGCACGAGGTTGTGCTTTCAGCTGTGCCATTCTGTCCCCCGTCTTCCGTGTGCGTGATTTCGCCATTCACGACATTGTTAACTATCCGATCGAATTCACATGGGAGAAATCCCCAGACATTCCTGATGAGGACACGGCCCTCACTGTTTTCAACAAGGGTAATGTTATGCCATCGACCAAGATCCTTACATTCTACCGCAAGGAGCAGTTCAGCCTAGAGGCTAAGTACTTCAAGCCGGAAGAACTTCCTGGAAAGATTAATCCCTGGATCGGACGATTCTCAGTCAAGGGTGTCAAGGCTGATTCCAAGGATGATTTCATGATTTGCAAGCTGAAAGCACGTCTCAATCTGCACGGTATCTTGAATGTGGAGGCCGGCTACTTTGTAGAGGATGTTGAGGTTGAGGAGCCCATACCCGAGGAGAAGGACAAGGAGAAGAAGGACGCAGATGTGAGTTCCGCCTCAGTGCAGAGGTTGAACGTTCAGTCTTCGGACAAAGACGAGCCTAAATCAAAGCGTCCAAAATTAACTGAACTGACGCTGAATCAGGCAATGGATACCGATGACAAGCCAAAGACCAGAAAGGTTAAGAAGCAAGTCCGAAAAGGCGAGCTTCCCATCTCAGCTGGCACTTCTTCACTTGATCAGGCTACCAAGGATAGTTTGGCTGAGCAAGAGTCTTCTTTCATCATGGAGGACAAGCTTGTGGCAGATACCGACGAAAAGAAGAACGAGCTAGAGACTTACATCTACGAGATGCGTGAAAAGATTGACGGCCAATACTCTGAGTTCGCCAACGAAGAGGAGAAGGAGAAGATCAAAGCTAAGGTCACTGCGACAGAGGTAAGTTTATGTATTTCTATTCAAATAACACAGAAACTGATTCTCATAGGACTGGCTGTATGATGAGGGTGAGGATACCACGAAGGCTGTCTACATCGCCAAGATGGAAGAGATCCGTATGATTGCCGGCCCTGTTGTTCAACGCTACAATGACAAGATCGAAGAAGAACGCGCCGCGGTTCGAGCCGAAGAAGAAGCTGCTGCAGCTAAGAAGCGCGAGATGGCCGAGGCTGCAAAGCAAGCTGCTTTGGCACAAGACCCTGCGAGCAAGGATGCCGAGATGCCAGACTTGGCCGATACTACAAAGCCGGATGAGATCGTGGAGCCGGAGGAGAAGAAATGAGTCAGGAAGACCGGGTCATGAAACCATGAGGATTGACTTGCATGAACAGTCATAAATGCCTTTCTTTCCAAGTTGATGGCGAAGTTGGGAGTCTCTGTTTTTAGTTAAGAAGATTTGCTTGCTGGTTCATAGATGGCGATGCAACAAAGGATAGATATGCAAATTACCCCCCTGTCACATGCCTCCTATCCCGCTGTGATTTGCTTGTCTTTTCTTGCAACGGAATCGCAACCAGTGTTGAACACCAATATATATATATCAATTTCTTCCAAATGTCCAAAATTTTCAGGAACATTGGAGCAATTAGAACATCTTACTTCTTAACACGCTCTACAATAATCGTAAAAGAAAGTTGTCTTCGAAAACATCGAAAAGTAGCATTCGTATTTCTACACTAAAATGTGCCTGGGTTTGCGCCTCTTATTTCATATATCGACTATAAGTCTTAAGGTGAGGTCATATCTTATTAGCAAAGTCCCTGAACGTGAGAAGGGTGCTCTCTTTTTATAGCAGAACGATGAAGTATATTTTTACACCAAAGGTCTGAGCCGAACAACCTCAATAAGAACCGTACAACTGCACTGAATACAATTCCATCTCATTAAGCAACCTACGAACGACAATCTCCGGGAAATCCGAGTCTCTCCATCCCTCCACCAGGCCCATGTTCCACTCACTCACAACGCAAGTCCACCATCAACCAGCAACGTCACCACAACAGCAGCACCCAACACCAAAGCCATTCCAAAGCTCAACCCAGACCCAAAGCCCGTCATCGGCGGCGCACCCGAACTCGTCCCATTCGAGCTACCCGTCGAATTGCTCGTCCCGTTCCCAGTGCTGACGGGCGTCGCCGTCGATCCCACAGTCACATTATTCGTAATATTGACAGGCGCCAACGCAGCGCCATCAAGCGGGTAAGCGGAGCAATTCGAATGAGGATCAAGCGGACAGTTCGGCGCGATGCAGATGGATTGCAGTTCTGGGGGAGCCGCGATGTTGGGGACGGAGATGGGAGGTGCGCAGCGGGTGTTGAATTCTGAGTTCAGGGCAGAAGAGACGCTCGAGGCGTCCGGGGCGGAAACTCCCAGGGAGGTGAGCGCTGTTTCGGTGAGTTTGATGAAGTAGGTCATTTGGAAGATGTCGAGGTCCATGTATCTGTTTGGGTGGTTACATCGCGTTTGATTGACTGGTGACGAAGTGGGTGTGACTTACTTGTGCACTTCGTACATGCTTGTACGGCCCTGGTATGAGGGGAAGGCCGAACCTCCTTGGAGGGAACAGCCGATTACTCCACCGAAGTATTGGTAGATGTGGTTGAATACTATACTATTTCTCGCGTTAGTGAACTGTATTTCTAGCATTGATATTTGGCACTTGACTTACTACTGAGCAGAAGTAGTATTCCCATCAGAAGACTTATTCATCGCAACGGGGACTGCGCCACCATCATCGAGGAACAATTTAGGGACGCCAGAGTCTCCTCCCAAGTTCGTTGAGTTGTAGGCTCCAGTGAAATATGGGAGGAGAGCAACATCAGTCCCATTGTAGACATCTGGCGCGGCGAATCCATGGACCGGTATCCCAACATTGGGAGTTGTATAGTTGCCGAGAACGAAGGTATTCACCCAGATTGTGATGAGAAGGAGCTGGTTTGCTGCAGTGTTTTCTCCTAGAATGGAGGGAGTGTAGTAGTCGCAGATTGTGACGTTGGAGGGCCGTTGTGCGAGGGAGGAGGAGAAAGTGGCTAGGAGTGCCGTCAAAGTTGGGAAAAGTCGAACCATGGTGGCGTATAGAAGAGACTTTGCTAGAAGACTGAAGTCGAAAAGGGAATGAACGGTGAATCCTGAATCTCAGAAGCACCAGGACCTAGGAGGAGGTATATAAATGCTTTAAGAGATTTGAGGCACCTCAGCTTATTATTCTCTTGGCAAGCCGGGAAGAATGGACGTTTCACCAGTTGTCAACTTTCGGATTCAATCACTCTCACTTGATAGGACATCGTGTAGCAATCCATTTTCGGCTTCGATCTACTCTCCTTTCTCGTGGGTTTGGTGGTCCCTAAACGTCCTTCCCAGGATGTGATTGGTGTGGCTTGTCAGCGCAGGTACAGCCCGAGATGGACCAGCCACGATGCCTGCGAGCGTCGTATTATGTAAGGCGTTCCGACATATGTATTGTCTTACAATGCATCCCAATAAGCAGAAAACCATTATTCAGACCAATTTAAGTGAAAGGCTAAAATCACAAAGCCATATGCAGGCCCTTATCTGGCGAATAGAAGAGATCTTAAGAATCAGTTCCGAAATTGCACTTGCTCCAGTATTTTGGCGCTGGGTATTTGATATAAGTTATAACTTATTACTCAGTTGCTATTTTGATTTAAAATTTAATGAAGCTTTCCACGATCAACCAATACGATGGCTTCGCTGATGGCATCCTTGGCCGCTTGGATTCTTCTCTTGCAAGCTTCAGCAAGAGATTCCTGGTACCGCGCAGGAAAGATAGGTACAACTGCCAACAACAGTGCATAGAAATGGACATTCAGCATATGCTCCTCCTTGGAATCATCGGTTTGTCTCAAATCAATCCAGAACATC
This sequence comes from Hyphodiscus sp. D1413, assembly GCA_003988895.1. NCBI lineage: Eukaryota > Fungi > Ascomycota > Leotiomycetes > Helotiales > Hyphodiscaceae > Hyphodiscus > Hyphodiscus sp. D1413. The sequence goes on from QYAO01000031.1 coordinate 54,747, forward strand.
CAGGAGCGCAACCAAGCCATTTGGTGGTACGTCTGAACCTCATCCTCGAGAGAGAGTGCAATGCCGACGGTCCTCGCCAATGATTCGAGGGCCGCAAATCCGGATGACTGCCATTTCACCATCCCAATAATTTCCCTGGCGTCAAGAATTGAGTTTATTATCGAGACCACTCGTGTCCTCATAAGGCCTCGATCTTCTGGGATCGCATGCGTGGTACGATTGGACATCGAGGAGAACCTTCGTAGCTGGAAGCGTTCCCCAAGAAGATCAGGAAAAATCGTTGGATATCTCGATTCTTTCATCTGCGTTAAGGCCTATTCATTGACCGTAAGTGATTGAATCGGACTTCTGATCAAATTTTGTATGTACCTTCGAGTATCCATCTACAAAAACTGCCCATTGCTCCCTAGGAACGAGTGTCAGCAAGCGATAGATGAATGAAAAAGGTATGAAAATGAGAAAGGCGGGAATGCATACCAGTCTTGGGTTGCACCGGTCAATGCTACTGAAGCAATAATAACTGCATCTGCATTTGATGGCCCAAAGTGATCGATCTCCTTTTGTAGATCTCTCAGAGCAATGGTGGCGTGGCTGATGGCGATTTCTTCGGCAATGGGGCTCTTCGTGGCTTGGAAGTGGGTGTAAGCTGAGAAACTGATTAAGGCATATTTAACGCAATCATAGTGTGCAGCAATCTGGTTGTACCTAAAGATTAAGGTCAAAAAAATTATCCTACTGTGTGGCCATCGCTACATACTTCGGGAAGTAGTTTTTTGATATTGTGGCCCAGAAACTCCGCGGCATAGGGCGGGCTAGAGAAATAGATTGTGATTGCTCAACGACTGATATGGCTTGCGGGGAGATATTCTGATGATGCGGGGCACAATAATAAATTGTATACTGATGAGGTGCAGTCCTGGCAGCCTGCTCATGCTGGGTGGTCGGAGGATTTACCCTCTCGGGTTGTTCCTCAATCCACGAGGATTGAGGAGCTGTAAGAAATATGCATTCTCTTCCTAGTTTCACGCAATTGCGGCTTGAAGCAGTTAGAATAAAAATCATCCGATGCATCTCAGTACCTTAGCTTGTACGGCATGCGGAAGAGGTCTCATTTGCGTCTATGGTTGACGCGAGATATGTAATGGTGGAGCAAGGTACATACCAGTATGGCCGCCTTTCGTCACAACGTACATGTCGTTTCTTGCATGTCGAGCATCCATTCTTTGACCTCGCATGGGGTCTGCGCCGTAACATGTTGGCATATTCAAAGGCGGATTCAATCGTTTCTAGGCTTGTCTTCCTGACTCTGACGTTTCAAAAGCACTTCCTTCGACGAGACTTTGTGCTGGCGGAGACTTCCTGAAGTAGTTTCTTGAAAAGATCTTTCCGCGAGAAAAATGATTTGGAACTGGAAGCTTCAACGCAGAAGACGACGAGGCTGAAGACATCCCAGGCCGCTGACGCATTGTCAGAGCTGAAGTGACATTGAACTCTCCAGCTTTTCTCCTGAATGGTCAGTCAAATAAGCGAGTACGCATCCGGGGATTGCATTTTGCCACAGCTCAATTGGTCAATTCAAGCCCTGGCAAACTTAATCCAAGAGCGGAAGTCTTAGAAATAGGAGGGAATATAGTTTGATGGAGGATCCCGAAAGGCTGTGGTTTCACGATGGATACTCGGAAGCCGCTTAGACGACACGTGCATATCTGCCGAGGCTGAAGCCACCAGTACAGTCAGCCTTTTAGCCTTGTACTAATGCCACACAGGGGCGAGCCCGTGTCGTATGAGGAATACAACTACAGAGGTATACAAGTAGTTATCTCTGCTTTCAACAAACATCGAAAAGCCGCAAGAACCGTTCGTTGTGCCCAGAGATTCGTTATAAGAAGAGGGGTTTTGGTGTGGTTAGTACCCTGTGAGTCTTTGAAAAGAGTTCGCTATCCAGAGATTCGCCGGGATCGCTGTCAAACATTACAATGCACAATAATCGTCCCCGACGAGAGAATGTTCCTGTTTGTTACAAATACTTGTAGCTGCTACAAGTATCTGGGGCAAATTGAGTCGAATATTCTTTGTCGGTAATGAGAACGCCCACTCCAAGGTCAAGAATTTGTCAGTCAAATCAACCTCTAGTGAGGGCTGGATACTAATTATATTATGCTCCCGCCATGCTCTTCTGTATGGTCCTGTTCTACGAGGGCCTCCCGTGTGCTCCACACCGAACCTGCCGAGATCCAGACTTTTGCTCTGCTCCCAGTGGTTGTCAGCGCTTGCGACCCCTGAAACCAGCTCTAGCGAGAGAGTTTAATATGTGACAATCAACACCATGTTTCCAATATAGAGGACGAGAGATGAACTCAGGTGCACGGTCAGTGAGTGATGATTCTATAATTTCCACTGTGCTCCAAGTAGCTTCCTCTCCTCTCCACGCATACTGTCATTTACAGTCTTTTCCCAAATCACACTCTTTTCAGCTCCTAGTTGAGCTTGCCAGTCTTTTCGAATTCAGTCGTCGTACTTTACGGTCAGAGACCAATTTTTTGATTCCACCATCTATCTCGATACCAATTGTCCGTTCGTCAAAAAGACCATTCAGACTCTAAGATGCAGCTCCCAACCAAGATCCTCATCGTCCTCCTCCCCTTCTTTCTCCAAGTCCAAGCAGGCGCATCAGGGACCGGAACCACAACCCGCTACTGGGATTGCTGCAAGCCTTCCTGTGCCTGGTCCGGAAAGACGACTCTCGCCTTGGGAGCCACGCCCGTAGAAACCTGCGACGTCAGTGACAACCCTCTCACGGACCCCAATGCCGTCTCTGGCTGTGACGGAGGAAGTGCATATATGTGCACCGACCAGTCTCCTTGGGCCGTCACTGATGATTTAGCGTACGGGTACGCCGCTGTGAACATTGCTGGAGGAAGTGAGGATAGTTGGTGCTGTGCTTGTTATGAACTCACGTTCACGAGCACTGCTATCGCAGGGAAGAAGATGATCGTGCAGGCTACGAACACGGGTGGTGATTTGGGATCTAATCAATTCGATATCAGCGTACGTCAGCCACTTTAATTTATCCCCAATATCCCAACGGTCCTATCCGACTAACATACCATCTCACAGATTCCTGGCGGAGGAGTTGGAATATTCAATGGATGCACTGCCGAATTCGGAGCCCCGTCCACCGGCTGGGGAGCGCAATACGGTGGTGTTTCCTCAGCCAGCTCTTGCTCCACCTTCCCCGAAGCTCTTCAGCCAGGTTGCGATTTCCGCTTTGGGTGGTTTGAAGGCGCCGATAACCCTACTGTCTCCTTCACACAGGTTGCTTGTCCAGCGGCCCTTACGAAGAACACGGGTTGTATCCGTGCGGATGATAGCAGCGAGGTAGCAGCTGCTTCTCCCACCGGAAGTACCATAGCGGTAGTTGCTGCTTCATCATCAAGCTCTGCAGATGCAGTTGCTACGAGCGACCCGGATAATACATCGACTGCCGAGCCAGTGGCGGGGACAACAGAGGCTACCAGTCCACTTGCCACCAGTTCCGATGCTGGTGTTAAGACTTCTCCTTCTTTGGTCCAGCCTGCCACTACCTCACTTGCGAACCCAGCTCCAGTCAGCTCTGCAGAGCCTGCAACAACCAGTGCTTATGAAGATGATGCGTGTGAGCTCTAGGGAGCTTCATGTTATGTATCGGCGCGTATCTGCGGTGACTGGGCATGAAAGATGGCGAGCATGACGAGCGGTCTTGAGATAGATACCTTCTTTGTACATATAAAACCCAAGACTTTGCTTACGCATGTATTTATACTCCTCGAAACCCGCATTACCGTCTGATCTACGGCTGTAGAAGAGGATTGAACATTTGTATGACACTACCAGAGCCTGTGATGAGAAACACATTCGACAACTTTGGATGCTTGATAAACTGGTCAGAATATTTAAGGGCATATCGATCTTTGGACTGATATAAGCTTGCGCATTTGAAATATACGGTGCTGCCTACCTCCGTAGCAACACAAATGGAACTTGGTAGGCGTATTTCTCCAAAACACAAAAAAGAACTTGTTGGGTACGAAGTGAGCGTACGTACGTGAGATCCTTGGCTCAGAAATCCGATGAGGCACGAGTATCCGGCATGAGTGCGTCTACAACATCCTCGTTTCCCAGAGGTTCTCGTACGGAAGTAAGCGAAGCGGATCCCAGGAGGACTTTCGGGATTCTAAAACCTTTGAATCATGTTAACATTTAGCAAACGCAGAATTGGTTTCACGTCATCGTTTCTTGATGCGGCTGAATGACTAGGAACTTCTTCGCGATTTATATCTTGCGATCGCAGTGCGGGCATTGTCTGAAAAGTCTGGGGAAATAGATAAGTCCAGACCAGTTCAAGTAGTACAGTACGGGTACTTATCGGGAGCACCCATTTATGAGGCGGTGCATGCAGTGTGGCTTCGTACAGTACCTCCAATCCATCAACCACCTCATTCGGTAAGAGAAAAGATCGGAATCTGAGATAATTGGGAGATTCGGAAATCGATAAGCCACTTGCTACAGTACAGGAGAATTCGTCAATCCCCTCTGGCCCAACCACCCTGATCCAGTCACCGAACCGATGGTCTCAGCTCAGCATTTTGCCACTGAGGCTCTTTTGTGGTATCCGTCAGGCTGACTCGAGGGCATTCCTGACAAGGACTGCTCAGCCCCAAGGCCCTCTCGGCCCTCTCTGTGCTCTCTGCCCTCTTACGCCCTCGCAACACTTGAGCCTCCGGATAAAGAGACAATCATCCACAACCAGCCTCCACTGAGCCAATTGGAGGCAGCCCAAATGACGAGTGCAACCTCACCTCAACATATGGGGAAGCCCAACCAGCGCCCTCGAGGTCATGCACACCCTTTGCATGTCCAAAATGCTCACCGAACATGGGCGCCTTGGAAATCTCTTTATCGTGGCTTCATCCCCAGCGATTGAATTCGCTGCCTTGGATGCGAACGACGCCCTGCACATATAGACACCTCGCAGCCTGCATCCAGTCCTCTTCCTTCTCTCCCATCTTCTTCCTCACTCGCTCGATTCTCCAGCCTTGAACTTCTCAACTCTTTCTAGAATATTTTGATCTGTGCCAAACACCGACTTTGCTGTTCATCCTACTTCTCAGATGCCAATCCAGTTCGGCGTACCCTCCGCAGCCATGTCTGCCAATGGTGGATCGTCGAATAACAGAGGGGAGTGTAGGGAGTGTGTAAGAATGTATCGGCAGGGTCATACCGATGCACGCAAACCAAAGTTTTGCACAAGGCGTACGTATTTGCAAAATCACCACCAGTAAACATTTCTGACTGGGTGTAGATCAATGTGACAGTAAAGATGCTGCTGGGATAATGTGTACCAAGAGGAAACGCGCCGGTGATGCTCATTGTCTAACCCGTACGGCTTGCTCTCCCTCCCGATTTCATGCCGCATGCTGATAGTCCGAATTACAGATACTCAATGTACGGTTACTGGCTGCTGCGGCCCAAGAGCAGGAGTTCTCAATGAATATTGCGAAAATCGTACGTGAACCTCATGCTCAAGCGGAACAGGAACTGACAATATGACTAACAGATACTTGCGTTGTCGAGAGCTGTGATGAGGGCAGAGCTCATGAACCAACCAAACATACTTACGACGATCTCTGTTCAACTCGTATGTAATCAATTGAGGAAGTATCTATGAACTAAGTGACTGATAATCTCTGTAGACTTGGCAAAAGTTTGCAAAATCCCAGCCTGCATCGACTGGCAGTTTGAGGGTGGTGGGAAGTTTTGCTTGCGACGTAAGAAAAAGCTGGAGTTACCAATATGATAGAATCTAACGTTGTTAGATACTTGCGATGTTTGCAACGAGAAGAATCTCAGTGAGATTGGCCGGCCCTTTTGCACCGAGCGTAAGCCTACCTCAATTTCCGTCCCTCTCATGAGCTGATCTTCAATCAGATAATAAATGCGTCATCGAAGGATGCCAAAAACCGAGATGTCAATTCGGGAACGGCTTCGAAGCTATATGTCACGACCGTAAGTACTGGCTTTAAATCTCCATTGCGCCACACTCGTTGACCCCGACTTCCAGATTACATTCCTCCATGTCGACTGGAATCATGTAAATCCAAATCGTCTCCTGCAACTGGATACTGTGACTTGCGTAAGTGCTATCTTCATTGAGACTTCCTACTATTATTAAGCTAACGAAATCAACAGACGCTTGCCGACACACTGGACAAGAGCGCTGCAAAAACGAAGCCAGGCCTGGTCGGGGCAAGCCCTTCTGTGCTGATCACCAATGTTCCGACATCGACTGCCAATCTCTACGGACCTTCAGTGAGGTTGGAGAGACTTTAAGGATGAATGCCTTCTGTCTTAATCGTATGTATTAATATTTGCCTGGGTCAACAACATTCTAACCGAATCGACAGACGAATGCAAAGACAAGACATGCGTGAAGCACACGATACAAGGCAAGCCATACTGCAACTCACGTAAGCTCACCTGAAGCCCATCCGATGTCCTCAACTAACCGTAGAGTAGACTGCTGTACAGACCAAGACTGTAGCGAAGCAAGAGAAGACAATCCAAGACTCGGCACACTCTGCTTCATCCGTAAGTACCCCTGCCCTCAACCCACAACCCAACTGACAGTCTAGACTACGAGAAGAAAATCGCCGCCCGAGCCAAAGACGAGCAACTAGAAGACCTCCGCCGAAGACAAGAAGAGGAAGCAGCTGCCAACCGTGCACAACAAGCCCGTCGCCAACGAGACGAAGAAGAGGCATCGAATCTCCGAGCCGAGCGAGCGCGCCGACTAAGAGAAGAAGAGCAGCAAGCGGAAAGCCGCCGGCAAGCTGCTGCGAGGCGCGAGGAGGATCGGCAGCGAGAGCAGGAGAGAGAGCGACAGAGAGAGCGCCAACGAGAAGAGGACAGAGAGCGCCAACGAGAGCAGGACAGAGATCGCCGGCGAGACCATCCTTTCGCAGAACCTCGAAGACCAGACTTACCTCGACGACCCGCACGCTCGCCTCCCCGCCAGCAGCATGGCCAGGAAGGACTCCGGCCTTGGCCGAGACAGCGCTTCGACGACGACGAGTTCGACGAAGGGTATCGGTCGAACCGCAGCTCGGGGGAGAGTTTTGGCGCTTTTGGGGGACGCTGAGGCGGATGACGTGTAGGACACGCTCCCTCCATTCTTTGTTGTTTTTTCATATAATTAGAGGTGCCCTGGAAACTGTCCGAATATGTGTATATGAATATGTGTATATGAATATGCGCCTGTGTTGGGACGGACTTGATATCCTGTATTTTATTCTATTCTAGGCCTGAATTACTTGTGTTAGACTTATTGGTGGTTTTCGTGATATCTTCTCTGCTGGAACAGGCGTCGTTAGGCTTAAATAGGTGCTTCGACAGATTTGTCTCAGTGTAGGGAGCTTAGTGTAGATCAGCTTTTGCTATTGAGAAACTACTCCTGTTCACTCAGCTTAAAAGGGTCGTGAAGAAAATGATGACAGCGCTTATTTGAGTTCAGTTGAGAAAAGAGAAGCGAGATCAAAGTAGATATACTGTACTTCCTATGTATTGCAAAACAGATTCCCGGGTATTCGTGGCAAAATACAAAATCCTCCTCCGGCTCCGCAAGCAAGCAATCCAACCATCCATACACAGGTATCTCACAAGGCCCTTGTCCCGTGCCATATTTTACAGACCCCCCGAAGGCGTGTTCTCGTGCGTCCCGTATAATCATGATGTGTGTCCTCCGATAAGCTGAATACAATTATTTAACAGTAGCGCTGCCTCGTGCAGCAGTTCCCATCTCGTCTTCTCAAATACAGTGTGCAGCACCATCAGCATGCCGGTGCAGCCGTTGAAGCCGCGCATCGATTTCAGGTCCTCGGGGGAGCGCACGCCGCCTAGTCGGCGCAGATAGGCGCGCATGTCCCGGACTTGGTCTTCGAAATCGTAGGTTGAGGGAACGGGTGCAGTGGTTGGTCCTTCGAGGGCGTAGCCGTAGCACCAGACGATCAAGACGGCAAAGTACATCACCCAGGGCCGGTTAAGGAGTACGTCGTCTCGCGCGGAGTAGTTGAATGGTGGATCGTCGAAGCCGCTGTTCACATTTGATGATGCTGACTCCTCGGGTAGCAGGACCGCGCATAAAAACCGGAGCGCATACCAAGTTGCATCTCGAGCTTTGGCTGTAGGCGCCCAGTTATCCTTCATCCTGCGCTGAGCACTGTTCAGATCCTGGGCACCAATCGTGCGGCCGAGCAGTCGTTTGGCGCGGGCGAAGATCTGACAGTCCACTATATCGACATGCATTGCCATGTGAGCCAGGTGATGGAGCACAGTTCGACTCTCGAAGAATACACTGTCGTTCTTCTTGTCTGAGTAGACGTATGGTGTAGGCACACTATCAGACTGTCGTGCCAGAGAGTTGTCAAAGTCCGTTTTCCAGAGATCGAAAGCTCGGGTGAGAGATCCTCGCCACCTGTCTCGTCCTCCAAGGGCCTGAGATACTCCCAAAGAGTTTACTTGCAAATCTCGTTGATTCATATGCCAGCTGACGCTCAGAAGGCCGGCCATCAAGATGGTTCTCCCGAAAGAATTTGTGCGCACTTCCTGTCCGTTGAGAGTTCTTTTGAGACCTTCCAGAAACGAGATCGGCTTTACACCGTTTGCAAGAAGCGTGGCCTCGATTCTCCCAACTTCAGCACTGTTTGTGGCATTCCAAAGCGTTTCGTCGCAAGGAAGAGGCAGGCGCATCTCGTGAGCTACCATTACCGTCGAGTGCCCAAACATGGTGGCATGTGTCGAATCGATGACAAACGCCGCGAATGCAGCTCGGCGTGTCGCTTCGTTGGTTATCCAATGATTCCACCATTCATCTGGAGTATTTGCTCCAGAGGTCGAGGATTGACGGGATCCATTCATGCCCTGCTTATCATCTCTGACGCTGGGAGGAGAGTCAAGCGCCGACCTCCCAATCAGCGAGCTACCACGGCGCATCAAAGTAATAGTAGTCGCATGATGAATATGAGCTCTCTCGTGCAAAGCTCTGGTGGAGTACATTTTCTCATACAACTCCAAAAGGAGTAGAGCTTGGAACACCCATAGCTTCGCCGGAGGTCGAAAATGATAATCACTGAAGATTTCCCATCTCAGATGCCAAGCTAGGAAGTTCGATAACTCCGCACAAGCTTGTGTAACTTCAAAGCCATGCACCTTGTCAAGACACGAAGCCCCGATGGCCATCATAGCAATCAGAAGAAGGTTCGGCGTTTTGTCGGGCGAAAATGTAGGTTTATGGACTTTATCATGTTAGCGTGAATCCCTTGGAAGGAGGTTGATGTGACTTACGAATTGGAACCTGGTCGCTGAAATGGAACCAGTAGCTACCAATGTAGGTCTGCATCATTTTGCGACTCATAATATGACTGTCTTCGCTGCGGTCGCCCTCAAGAAGAGCTTGCTTCTGTCTGGCCACAGGTGCATGGTCTGTCTCGTTGAATCTTTCCTTGATCAAATCAATGATTGCCTGGCTCTTCTCATCTGAAATGACAGTTTCGGGAAGACTTGTATCTAACAGGCTCGTCACGGCCATTGGATGATGGGAGGGCTGCTGGCCAGGCGGGAAGAATCCACCAAGATTCATATCGTTGGCGAAGTATGGTGCGTAGTACTGGCTCTGAGCATCAGGATAACTACACAGCGTGGTTAGTAAAGATTGATCGAATGGAACAGATACTTCCACTGACTTTGCATAGGCTTGCTGTCCCATTTGAGCCATTGAGGACGAATTATCCATCTGCTGTCCACTGAACAGATACGCCACGAAATCCTCCGGGATTGCGAATGGTGACCGGTTATAGCCTTCGCCACCAAATACTGGCATCGTGTTTGGCGCAGTCATTTGGTCCAAGAGCATCATGTCTGGGCCGGACTGTTGATGGTGAATCCCTTCACTTGGATAGTCTGTCGACATCGATGTTGGGTATGTTGGTTCAACATCACGTGAAGCCGCTGCCGATGTTGCTACCGTCGGAAATGTAGGTGGGGGTAGACTGAACGGTTGAAAGTTTGCCTGGCTTACATACGACTGCGGGCTGGCCTGATGATAACTCTGGGTGCTCGAAGCGGACGAGAGTAGTCCATAAGGGCCCACCGCTGTTTGCAAAGGTGGTCGGGAAAACTCAACCGCTTTTGAGTCTTGAACTCCGAAGCTTGCATGCCGTTGAGGTCTGTTGATCGGAGCGTTACTGGATGATTCATTCCCTCTGTGTATGTGGTCGCTATTTGAACGCTTGAATGGACCAGCTTGAGCAAAATTCTCGGCTCCGCTGGCCGAGCCGGCTCCTGAGTATGTCCCAGAAGATGGATTTGTCACGGGTGAGTATGCGTTAGGATTCATTTCCTGGGGTGATTGATATTGCAGCTGGCTTGTGCGAGACTTGAGGTTAGGTCTCATTATCTCAGGAGAAGCAGATCCAGGTAATGGCACTGGTTTTTCCGTCGTTGGAGAACCATGCCCCAGCATCGAGTCTTTCCGGTGCAGCTGAGAGCCTTTCACATTGTGTCGTTCCCTGTGCCTGTTGCACAAATCCAACCTGACAAATGTCCGCACACAGTCTGGGAAGTCGCAGTTGTAAATCTGTTTTGGGGTGTGGTTGAGTTGGTGACGATAGCTGGGAAGAGCATTAGTAGAGGCGAGCAGAAACCCACGCATCATCACTCACAGATGCTCGGCTCTGGAATAGCTTTTTCCACATCCCTCCTGTGGGCATTCGAACTTTTTGTCAAGCCCTTTTCGGCTTCTCCGCCGCTTTCTGGATGGGCCTCCATCAGAACCAGAGGAATGCCCCTCTCCGCCGTCGTCTTCAATAGGCGATGTCTCACCACCACTTCCCTCGTTATTCTTGGAGTTGACGCGATCTCTGCGCCGTCCTCGGGTCTTGGTATCTGGATCCATCTTTGATCTGCGCTGTAGTGCAGGGTCTTGTACCTGAGCCATGGGGGAAGCGTCCATCTGTGCCATCAAATTGTTCGTAGGAAAAGTGGTCGAGGGTGCAGCCAAAATCGAAGTCATAGTCCCCAGGTTGGTCGCGTCTTATGTATGGTTCAGCAAGTATTAATGTGTACTATTTTATCAACAGTCTAGCTCGGCATTTGCATATTACAAAAGACGATACAGCCTCGACTGGTGGCTTCCTGGGCAGGTACGCGGGTCACATCTACTAAGCATGATATTAGACTCTGAGAGCGTAAGGTTCTGAACGAATGATGGGGATCGCATGGTTATGAAAGTATTCGGGAGGCGCAGGAGTGACCGAAAGCTTTATCGTGAACTTACAGCAGCAGTCCGAAGCTGTGTGGAACTTGATCTCGTGGGACTTCTCATCGACCAGTCAATTGAGGCGGCGGGCGTCTGTCATGGCGAGCAGGTGGGACTGCGTGCGATCAGACGAAGGGACAAGAGTGATGGGTTCTCCCGTGGCCGTTGGATATGGGGTGTTGCACAGAGATGGGTCTCCACGAGCGGATGTTATCTGGGGTGGGTTTTGGGTGGAACTGTCAACGGTTCTTGGGTACTTGTACAGAATGCGGAGACGGACGGTGGCAGTATTGATGGTAATGGTACTGGTAGTGGCAGTGGTGGAAGATGGTGCAGTGGAACAGTTGGTGTTCTGCTTTGCGATCGGCTCGAGGGGGGGGATCTGTGGGGGTCCTTGGGTGTATTTATTTGCTTGGTAAACCCGCCCGTTGCGGGATCTTCCTGTAGTGGAGAAGCAGATGGACGGCGCAATTGGGCAAGGTTAGGGGGGGGTAGGGGGGCTTTTGGGGGAGGAGAAAACATGCAAAAGGGCTGCACCAAGCTGCTTCAGTGGATGCGTTTAGCGGAGAGTGGAGAGAGATGGCATGACTTGCTTCGACCATGCGCGGTCCAAGCCGATGAGGGGGTTAGTGGTTAGAGGTGGTTCTACTGTACTTACGGATGACACTGGACTCGATCCCACGGACGCTAAGTCCAAATTTTCCCATCCCTGGAAAAACTCGACTGCAGATGACCTGGGAGCTGGGAGCTGGGAGCTGGGAGCTAGATGCTGGTGTTGTTGGATGGGTGCTGTGGAAAGAAAACCACGAGGACTGGTTTCAGGATCTTGCCTAAGACTGTTATTTATGAACGTTGATCTGATAATGATAGTATCTACCAGTAGTGATACTTCCATTTCCTTATCCCTCATAAGCCAATCATTTCCATGTAGTTGAAGCGCGCTCCATCCAAACCAGCAATGAACGAAGAACCCCCAGTATTCCACACTGTTACAAGCATCGATTTCGGCGTCACAACAGAATCGTCTTTAGCCGTTATGTGCAATGGAGTGCGCTTCTATATTACAGTGTCTCTCGAAATCTCTCGAAAATCTCCGCGGAGTCTCTGGTGCTAGAACTCAGCAAGACAAACCATCCCCCGAAAGTCAGTATATGCAACTCCTAAACGGCCTCCAGGATTCTGAACATGAAAATGGTTCCAACGTAGAGTCTTTTGAAGACTGCGCATTAGAACCATGCATGCCCCATTTTAGAAGCCTTGCCTCAGCGAGACGACCTTCTCGCTCCCCGACTCTGGAAGAATACTTTAGCCCCACAACCTTCGTCTTGAAACTCGTTAACATCGACGGTCAACTCATGGCAGAGCGTTGTCCTCACGACCCTACTATCACAGCGCACCTTGCGCCAAAGATCTCGCCATCCAGTTTCAAGTTCTACGAGAGTATCCCCCGAGTTATGGCCTCTAGTGTCAATATTGTACCAGATCCGCCACCCACTACATGATGTCGCTTCGGACCCTCTCACAAAGGTACAATTGCAGGATGGAACGCAGCTCTTCTTCAAAGCAGCATTAGAGGGCGACTCTTTCCTAAGAGAGATTGAAGGTCTATTCCAAATCGATAAAATGGGACTTGCTAAAAAGCTGCGTGTACCAAAACTTCAATATATCGTCGATTCAAGTGACGGAGGTTTGGTTATTGGAATGTTGCTTGATTACATTGAGCATGACTGCAGCACTTTACGCACGGCACTCCCAGGTTCATCCGTCGATTCCCGGGAGAAATGGATGGGTCAGATCAGAGAAATAATTGATCGGCTCCATGGGATAGGAGTCGTATGGGGAGACGTCAAGCCAGATAACATCCTGATTGATAGGGAAGGAGACGCATGGGTACTTGATTTTGGTGGTGGATATTCACCAGATTGGGTTGACCGCGAGAAGTGCAACATACTAAGTGGGGATCTACAGGGCATTTCACGACTTGAGAACTTTCTTAGTGTTATATCAAACTTCCTGTGGAATATTCCATCGTTATTTTTCCCGATGTTGTCTATAAACAACCATACTCTTATATTTAATTTTATATAACTAAAGGAAATTATGACGCTCGATTACAGTTGGCTATAAGTTCGCAAAAGTTTTGCTGTTTCAAGGTCCTATGAACATTTGAATCTAGACTTATTTAGGGCGGAATCCTGGTGAAGCTAGGCTTTTGGTACGATTAGTAGGATTAAATGGTTGTTCTAATACTGGTTTTAATGAAAGAACATGCTATGGATGCTGGGTATTGGCATTGGGTACTGGATGCCGGAACTGGGTGCTGGCTGTCGCTTAGCTCCCTGCCGCGTGTGTCTCAACTGTACTTGTCTACTTGTAGCTATTGCAGCTGCAGCAGCTGGAGCTGTGGCTCTCTTTCTGCACGCATGTCTGCTTTGGAATACGGAGGTAGTCGCTTGCTGCAGAAGAAGCGACGAGCTGCGGGCCACCATAACCCAGCCAACATACCAACCCAGCCCAACCCAGCGTCCTATCTTCAATAGCTTTGTGCACCGACCAGAAGCAGGTACAGAGAGAATCAAGTAAATATCACCCCACGCTCACCTTCTCCGATGAAGCTCCGTCCTTCCCATCGTACAGGTATCTATACTTATACAGCGTTGAATGGGCCCAGTTGTGGCTTGTTGTGCAGTACGCCCTTTGTGGAGAAAGGCTCCAGGCCCCCAGTCTCTCGATGTCTTATGCTTCTAAGCTGCTCCTGTTGACCGGAGTACCGATACGCCTGTCTCTCCTATTGTCGCAACTCTACATTCCGAATCAGAGGTAGCCAAAACTCTGCAATTCCTTTCTCCTTATCCTCCTTCTTTTCCTCTTCCCCTCCCTCTCGTACTTCTTCTCCCTCTTCGCCTGTACTTGTCGCTCAGCTGCGCCCAGGAACCAAGGTGGTCTCTTGTGGCTGCCATCGATACTCGGGTACTACGCACTGCTGTGCCTGCCCTTGCCTCAAGAGTGGCGACAAATAACGATGAGATAGCAGGTCCAAGTAGGAAAAGCTTCCCTACTCTTCCCCCTTAAAGAGATCAATTATGACAGGGATCAAGATCTGAAGCTGGAGGTGGAGAAAATTCACAGGGAAAAAGCTTCTTGGGGGTTGATCCGCCTTCGGAACGGCCCATAATCACGGAGCCTTACGAGAGCTACACGTTCCAACATTCCCCTACAGTACTTGCAAGGAACTTATGTTTGCTTTTGGGGAGAAAAAAGATCAAAAAATTTTAAATTCCCTCACGTCCCGCGTGCTCATTCGTCTGGCGGCAAACTCGGCTGTGCTGGACCAATGCTTGATATCCCAAGGCTTGCGCTGATCTGGGGAGCGAGAGCTGGGGTAAATTTTCGTCGAGCTTTTTCCTTCATCTGACCTTCGTAATATCAACATGATTTGCTACACTTTGCGTCAGGGCAGAAAGTCAGATGCTGTAAGGGCGTCTTGGCTCATGCAGCCCCATGCAGTCGAGGTTGAAAGAGGAAACTGAGAAAACTGAGACATTCTTTCGAAAAATTCTACGGCCAATTCGGCTCGACGCGCTCCTTTGGGCCAGATGAGGATGATTACTAGCAGAGCGAACTTCTGGCGTGGATGCTGCCTGGACGTCGATGCCATACAACATGAGGCATTTTATTTTCTGATTCCTGAGAAGCTGAAGAAGTTTCAAGGAAATTTGGACAATGAGGGAAGACGGGAAACGGAAACGATGAGGTGGTTGGGCTCCAGCACTCACCAGACTGGTCGAACTGATGTCAAGAACCGCTTACTCAGCCCTCGGTGATTCACCAGGTTGTTTCTCCGACATCTGCTCACGCATCACTTGCTCCATTTTCAAAGTGCAATGTGATTGAAACGCGACGACCATACGGACATCTTTGCATTGATAGATAATATAACATCCAAGATCGTATATTGGATCTAGCCAGCTCTTTTGCCCAGGTCATCTTCAGGTTCTACGAAATGCCTCCCCCAAGATCACGACCTCAGCCGGACGACTCGAGATCAGAGGCGTCAAGCACCAAAGAAAAGCTCGTTTCCAGCGCGGTAACTACCACCAACGGCAAAGGTCGACGTGTTGCCAACAGTGCTGCAACTGGGAGCTCTTTGCGCGATGTAGTAACAGCAGGACCAAGTGGCACAGTGGCCGGACCATCTGGAAACTCTGGTTCTGAAAGCGGCGCCGGCGTAAGCGTCCTCCTTCCTTTGAAAGTTACACTCACTGATCAATGGACTTTAGATACAATGGACTACCATTGATTCTTCAATTCTGCACGGATATCGACACGATTACAAGTTGAATACACCAGCATCTTTTAACAAGCCTTATAACCAACTGGTTCTTCAAAACTCCCCAATGGGCCGAATGTCACCGACGATGGCACGACGCAAGGAACAACGAAGGCAAGGAAAAGACCAGCTTGCGAACTCCGTCCGAAAGCATTTCAATAGCATGGGCATAGCTGAGAATGAGGTTGTTGTTGACTTCTTGTACAAAGTTCGCTGGCAACGTTGGTTCTCCGCTCCCGAAGCTCTCCCAAAATTTTGAGAACATCAGCGTCTAACCAGAAGATTAGACAAGAATTTCCGCATGCGATTTGCTCCACAGAGGCCTCGATGAAACATCTACTTAGCTTCCGATTCTCTCACAAAGGCGTTTGGGGTGATAGAATGGGAAGGCGTACTGCTAGACTTCTAGCGAGGACGATACCGGCAGGTATTGAGATATTTCTATCCAAATCATAAGCATACGTCTGTTCTGTTCGATGAGTTGCACTGTGTAGGCGTTTACTGGCTGCCCAAGGCTATGGGACTGAGGCGCTTCGATGGAGCACAGTCAAAGCCGGAGTTATGAGTATTCATCTAGCGTTGAATTGTGTCACAAGACAAACTTGAAGGCCATTGGTCGTGTTAAGATCACCTTTCTGGTTTTTAAGATATTATTTGGTCTCATAGATAGATATAAAATAAATTGAATTATTTAAACTCTCAAATTCTTCTGCAAGCTCCTCGAAGCTTCCTTCGGGAGCGGAGGCGAGTCCGCCCAATCAGATTCCACGGAAAAAAACTCGAGCCGGCATCCTCAACTTTTATCAACATCCATCATTCGCCTGACCAATACATATATTTTGTCCACCAGCGCACCCTCGAGCTTGCTCAGATGCATAATAAGATACGAATATGAAAGTAGGAACGACTGGCCTTTTCAGCAAGGCGGCGACAGGTTGGATTATATGTCCTACCCAAGCATGCCGACAGCAACGATTCACAGATGACTTCTCAAGAAGGCCGCAAAGCCGGACAATATCTTCATCAACAGATCATGGCTCACGGCGGTCCAGTATGAAGAGATGCGGGCCTTCCCCTTTGAGCATCCCGCAGAAGAGGGTCAGTAGAATGTCTCTTATCATTTACAGCCACTAACGTATTTTGCGTCAGGCCTTCCATGCAAGCTCGAATCTCCAAGCAACGCAGGATCCCTACAATGTACTTGGAGTAGGCAAGAGTGCATCCGCTGCGGAAATCAAGAAGGCATATTATGGACTGGCCAAGAAATTCCACCCGGACACGAATAAAGACTCGACAGCGAAGGACAAATTCGCCGAAGCACAATCCGCATATGAGCTCTTGACAGATCCACAGAAGAAGGCGGCTTGGGATCAATTTGGTGCAGCAGCCTTTGACCAAGGAGCTGGACCGCGGCCCGGCCCAGGAGGTCCTGGTGGTGATCCGTTTGCTGGGGCTGGAAATCCATTTGCTGGTGCGGGTGGATTCGGTGCTGGTGGCTTTGGAGCTGATTTTAACTTTGAAGACTTGTTCAGAGGTTTTACGGGCGGCCGACGGGGGAGATCTGGTGCGAGCCGGAATCCTTTCGAGCAGCAGGAGATTCTGGTAGGAGATCCGATTGAGGTGCAGACTAGTATATCCTTTTTCGAGGCAGCAAAAGGAACTAGCAAGACCATCAACATCATGCCTCTGACGAGCTGCAAAACTTGCACGGGATCTGGCTTGAAGCCTGGAACAAAACGGTCAGAATGCAAGTCTTGTGGGGGAACTGGAACTCGAGTACATTTCATGTCTGGAGGTTTTCAGATGGCTTCTACTTGTGGTGCTTGTGGTGGGCAGGGAGTTACGATTCCAAAGAATGGAGAATGTCGAACGTGTAGCGGTAATGGAGTCGTACGGGAGCGAAAGTCGATTACTGTCGATATTCCCGGGGGTATCGAAGACGGTATGCGGTTAGTTGTGGAACGACAAGGAGATGCACCAGCGACTGGTAACGCGGCCAACCCTGACTCCAGATCTATCCCCGGAGATTTGTATGTTGTGGTAAGAGTGGCCACAGACCCCAAGTTCAAGAGGTCTGGGTCAGATGTTTTATACACTGCGGCAATTCCATTGACTACTGCTGTTCTTGGTGGCGAGGTCAAGATTCCGACATTGGACGGCGATGTCAATGTCAAAGTTGCGACGGGCACCGGCACGGGCGACAAGATCACACTTGGAGGCATGGGAATGAAAAAATTGTCAGAACGAAAAGCTGGCAATGGTGATCTGAGAGTAGAGTTCAAAGTCCAGATGCCCAAATATCTCAGTGCCAATCAACGGACGATTGTCGAGATGCTCGCCGATGAATTGGGCGATAAGACTGCAAAGCGTATCATGAACGTCGGACGCTCTTCATAGTGGGTATTCATGCTTGTCTCCACGGTACATATTTTAACCATTTTCTAGCTCGGATGCCTCAAATTCAGATGAATCCCACAAGAACGAAGGATTTCTGAAATCCATGTGGCACAAGCTCACCGATAATCCCGAACACGCGGCACAGGACAGTGGAGATTCCACGAAACCAACGACAGACTCTAAGGACAGCGGTAACTCGACGGCTACCAAAGACAAAAGCGCCGATTCTAAAGACAAGGGGAAAGCAGACTCCCCAAAAGATGAAAGTCCGAAGAAGGATTGAGTTGAGAAATTTAGTGTATAGTTATAACATGGTGACTTCTGAAATGTATTGCATAGCCCGCCGATGGTGGAAGGAACGGAGCATGGCGTCTCTGCATTTACATGGAGATTGGGTAGACGGCTCTGTGCAAATACCCAGCATGTACATTTAGATTGGCAAAGTATAGGAGGATTCTCTGCTCAGAAGATATCGAGAAGGAATTTATGTATCCTCGTGACCAGACTGATAGGTGCTATGTGACAAGAGGTGCATTCGACCATGATCGACCCCGGTATGTCCACCACGCTATGCTCTTCTTTCGAGGACATGGCCAATATCAATAGGGGCACAACTCAATCGACAAGCATCTCAGCGACGGGCCGTTCGGTTCCAGCCCCTGGTTGGAATCGTGCTCGGCACATGGGTGCAAACCAGCAGCGAATGGCGTCACAGCGTGGCAATGGAGGTCGAGGATTGGGCCGTGACCTGCATATCGAGCACGACGCTGGTCAGGAGAGAAGCTGCTTGTATGGACTAAGCTGTCGAAATACTGCAGTCGAGAAGGAAGTCACATATTAGACTCGTTGAATCCTAAGACAACAGCCTCGAGATAGGTATCGCCACTCTGGAGAGACAATTGTAGAGTTACTGATCCCCTCACTCCTGCTCGCTCGCTATCAAATACTTGCCCCTCGGCGGCTAACCCACTGTGCCTGCAAACTCTCGCAAAGCTCACGGCACATCTCTGAAAATCACTATTACCTCAGCGCTTATCTAGTACTCTATTCCCATCTGCCCTCTAAAATCGGCTGCAGTTCTAGGCCGGTAAACCTGGCCTGAAAAGGGGCCAAATACTGCTTGCTGCATGTTTCCGACTTGCATCAAGTTTGCCTGGCACTGATTCGTTCCCAAATAAGCTTCCAAACTTCTGCTTGATATCGAGGTCTCGTAAACACCACGTATTCTGCAACACTGATTTCTGTACAAGCGCATCTTTTGGATACCTACGACCGCATTGCAGAAAGGTAATTCGGATCATGACGCTGGTGAATGAGGCGCTGCGCAAGGTCACCACAACCACGACATAAAACGGACCACGACTACAACCCCGCCGGCATCGCAACCACGTCACAACCATCTGTGAAAGCCCGCGCTTCTCGCAAGGACAACACCTTTTAGATCTTGACGAGGACAGCTCAGTTATCCTAAACTGCGACTAAACGACCGACGAAGCGGCGATCTGAGCGCCAGCTCGAACGATCGAAAATGGGTTCCCAGGCTCCCATGATATCAGCGCCTCTAAAGGCTACGAACGAGATAGACTGGATACAACCGCTGAAGGGGTACATAAGGCAGACGTATGGGGATGATCCAGAACGATACGCGGAGGAATGTGCGACTCTGAATAGATTGCGACAGGACATGAGGGGCGCTGGGAAGGATAGTGCCGCCGGACGAGACTTGCTATACAGATACTATGGACAGCTGGAGTTATTGGACCTGCGGTTTCCAGTCGACGAGAACCACATCAAGATTTCGTTTACCTGGTAGGAAACCCCATCTGCGGGTGAATCCCGGGACATACTGACGCTGACGTGACAGGTTTGATGCGTTTACTCACAAGCCGACCTCCCAGTACTCTCTAGCCTTCGAGAAAGCTTCCATAATATTCAACATCTCGGCTGTGCTATCATGCCATGCAGCACATCAGACGCGGTCCGAGGATTCCGGCCTCAAGACCGCATATCACTCTTTCCAAGCTTCTGCGGGCATGTTCACGTACATCAACGAGAACTTCCTTCATGCGCCATCTACGGATCTGAGCCGGGATACGGTCAAGACGATGATACAGATAATGCTCGCTCAGGGCCAAGAGGTGTTCTTGGAGAAGCAGATAGCAGATGGCAAGAAAGTTGGGCTTCTGGCAAAGCTGGCTAGTCAGGCTGGGTATCTGTACGCTCAAGCAGTCGAGGGCACGCAGGAGAATGTGAATAAGGCTATATTTGAGAAGGTGTGGCTGTTAGTTGTTCAGGTAAGTTTGTCAACCAGCCTCAGGAGCTGACTTCCCCATTCATGGAAAAAAAACCAGGCTCACCGCTGCAAAGATCAAATCGAACTACATGTCTTCATTGGCGCAGTACTACCAAGCCCTGGCCGATGATGATGCGAATTCTCATGGAATTGCCATCTCGCGACTCCAGGTGGCAGAGACCGCTGCAAAGGAGGCCCAGAAGCTATCAAACAGCTTCCCTGGGAATGTTCCTGTGAACTCGAATTTGACCTCGGAAACTGGATCTGCTCTCGTTGAACTCACCAAACGACACCTCACCAACGTTCAAGAAAAGCTCACTGAGATGGTTAAAGATAATGATTACATTTACCATCAAACTGTTCCAGCGGAAGCAGGCCTCTCAGTCATTCCAAAGCTTCCAGCAGCCAAAGCGATTCCCGTGAGTGAACTGTATGCCGGCCAGGATATCCAGCGAATTATCGGCCCCGACATTTTCCAGAAGATTGTGCCTATGTCTGTGACGGAATCAGCAAGTTTGTATGATGAAGAAAAGGCAAAACTTGTCCGAGCGGAAACCGAACGGGTGGAGACTGCCAACAGCGAGATGGCTGCTAGTCTGGACTACTTAAGGTTGCCTAGTGCCTTGCAAGTCCTCAAGGGAGGGGTTGATCAAGAGCTGAATGTAGATGACGAGTACAGAGGCTGGTGTGAGGATGTGGGAAGCCACGACTCCCCGGCTTCGACCTTTGAATTCCTGAAATCTAGCAAGGAGGCCATCATAAGCGTTTTGGACAAGAGTAGTAAGCAGCTGGATATGGAGGAAAGTGTTTGCGAAAAGATGCGATCAAAGTACGAAGGGGAGTGGACACAACAGCCGAGCTCAAGATTAACATCGACGCTGAGGAACGATATCCGTAACTATCGAGAGGCCCTCGAAGAAGCTGCTCGCAGTGACAGCCAGCTGTACGCCAAGATGCGTCAACACGAGGGTGACTTTGACGAGATGCGATCGGCTGGAGAGACAGGTGAAGCAGATGTCCTGTGGCAGAAAGCTTTGATTCAAGTTGGTGGTAAGTCGAAAGGTGTTGGAAGCCCTGTTGGTCGCGAGGGGAATCTTTTGGATGATGACTTCGAAGACCATGGAAGTGTCAGTGTGGTTGATCAGATTGCGAAGGTGGAAGAGATTCTGAAGAAGCTGAATCAAATCAAAAGAGAGCGAGGTCAGGTTCTGAAGGATTTAAAAGAGAAGGTGTGTTCGGATTCTTGTTCCTTAAAAAAAGAAAAGTCTTACTGACAAGCCATAGGTTCACAACGATGATATCTCTCAAGTTTTGATATTGAACAAGAAGTCAATCTCCAACTACGAGACGCAACTTTTTCAATCAGAGTTGGAAAAGTTTCGGCCGCATCAAAGCCGACTACTTTCAGCAAACCACAAACAGTCTTCACTTATGAAGGAGCTCACGGCCACTTTCAATGCTCTACTTCAAGATAAGAGAGTTAGATCCGAGCAAAGCAAGTACGAGAATATTACTCGGCAACGTTCTGCTGTAATGTCAAAGTACAGGAGAATCTACCAGGAATTCCTTGATCTCGAAGCAGGTCTTCTAAGCGCCAAGCAATGGTACAGGGAGATGAAAGATACAGTGGACAGTCTCGATAAGAATGTTGAGACATTTGTGAGCAATCGGCGTTCCGAAGGCGCTTCACTTCTAAGTCAGATCGAAGAGGATCGTGCGGCGAATGCAACGGGACAGGCGGATAGGGAGCGGGAGAGGCTTCGGGGGCTGATGGAACGAATGTCAATGGACCCCTCGCCTACCACCAGCAAGCCTCCTCGAGCGCAGTCGGTCTCCTACAATTCGTCGTCCACGCCCGGTGCAAGATACCCAGCAACGAACTTTGCTGGCCAGTACCAAATCCCAACCTCTCCTCTACCCCAATCAGCGCATCCGCAATCAGCTCATCCTGCTTTCGCTTCTCACAATAACGGTTTCTACCCCCCGCAAACACAATCACGACCTGATCCATACTCCCAAAAGCCAACACCACAGCCGCTTCAGCCTCAGAGTTCTTATAACCCCAGCCAGTATCCTCAGCAAACTACATCCCCGCCTCCAACACAAACCCACTTCTCTCAGAATAACTACGGACGCCAACCTACTTCCCCTCCTCCAAATCAGCAATCATTCTCACAATATGGTAGACCACAGCAACCACCACCGGTGCAGCCAGGACAAGGATACATTCCTCCAGGCTATGTCCCACCTCCTCCCCCGCCAGGACCCCCGCCCCTGGGCCCCCAGCAGACATTTCAACAGCCTGGCGAGTACGGATACGGCAATCAATCGCAACGGCCGGGACAGCAAAGTACGAATGATCCGTGGGCAGGGCTAAATGCATGGAAATCATAGTATAGCAGTTCGTCAGGTAAACAAATGCATTTTGTTGGAGTGAGGGTTTCTGGGTGATAGTTGATTGGAGTTCAGTTGCATGGTAGATTTGTCAAATTAAAGCAATGGAATATCCGAACGTTCGCATTTAAATTACATCTCTTCGCTCGATTGACTTGTGTCTTGACAAATTTCACTCTCCATTTATACGCCCATCATCTAATTTCTGGCACGCAACATTCTTAAAAGACTTGACCCCCTTTCCGTTTTGAGCGAATGCGGAAAGTCCACATATTATCCAGCTTCAACAACCCTACAAATAATGAACTTTCGCAATGTATTACTGGGCAGAGATTGAATAATCAATGAACTTTTGAATTGTACCCAGTTTCGATTCTAAAATCCAAAACCTAGGACGCACATGAATTACCTTATCAAGGGGCAAGTCGCTTGTGCATCTAAGCTAAGGTAGCGAATAGAATTGCATGGAAGTTTTGCCGGGGTCGGCTTTGAAAGCAATCATGACGGGTTGACGGACGACGAGATGAACATTTTCTCCAAGCTCCAATTCTAATCAACCTTCCTTCTTCTCACATCTCCCCGAATCTCACATATTACACGACGATCTTAGTTTTATATCTGGACTTGTAGGGATTACATAACACTCCTTCTTATGCGGGAAACTTCTGTTCGAATAAATCGCACCGAACTAGCAGCTCGAAGCTATGGTTTACAGCCAAAATCTCCCATGGCGGCTTGCCATTCGGAATGTAACCAGGACTTCTCTCAGATATAGCTCGATTACTCCCAATAGATTCTATTCGACGACTCGGCAACGGCAGATCACGGCAACAGCCACCTATTCGTCACGACCCTCCCTCCCTACCGCCACCACCTCCGGAGCTTCAAGATTCTCGACGTCTCCCGCGCGGCGGAAAGAATCCTCAAAGGATGCAAAGGATGTAGCTGTAGAAGAAGCTGCGGAGGAGAATGCAGAAAAGGCCGCGGACAAGTTGAGAGAAGAGAGCGGGGAGGAATCGGTAGAGAGCAAATCCAAAAGCTCCGAATCTGCTCAAAGTGGCAATGCACCGCCCGCTGGTGCAATAGACGGGCGAGGGAGCAGCGCTGCTTCAGGAGGAGCAGGAGACTCGGGAAGCGGTGACGGGGGCAAGAAGGGACGGAAACCAGCCGTGGAGAAAGCGTTGCAGAAGCCTACAATCCCGGAAGTCTACCCGCAGCTTATGGCCATTCCGATTGCTAAACGGCCGCTTTTCCCTGGTTTCTACAAGGCTGTTACGGTGCGAGACCCGCATGTCGTTGCGGCTATACAGGATATGATTAAGAGAGGGCAACCGTATGTTGGAGTCTTTATGTTTAAGGATGAGAACGCCGAGGGGGACACGATTGAGAATAAGGATGATGTGTATGATGTGGGCGTGTTTGCTCAGATGACGAGTGCGTTCCCCGTGCATGGGGATGACGGCGCGTTGACAGCGGTTCTATACCCGCATCGGAGGATCAAAATGTCTTCTCTTACTCAACCGGAGAGCAGAGGTACGGAGGCGAAGAAAGATACTACTCCATCTGATGCACCTGAAGTACCAGATGTCATTCCCGCGAAGCCTACTAAGGAAGAACCCACACTAGAGAAGAAGGGCGATGTCGTTGCCAGCTTTGAAGAAGGCTCTGCCTCTCAAAAGAGCGCCGATTCTCCGTCACCCTACGAGCCAACATCATTCCTACGGAAATATAACGTCAGCCTTGCAAACGTCGAGAATTTGGCTGAGGAACCGCATGACCCTAAGAGTCCTGTCGTCCGAGCTATTACGAACGAGATCGTCAACGTTTTCAAGGAGGTCGCGAACTTGAATAGCCTCTTCCGGGATCAAATTTCCACCTTCTCCATGAGCCAGTCTGCTGGGAACGTCATGCAGGAGCCTGCTAAGCTTGCTGATTTTGCAGCGGCAGTCTCCGCTGGCGAAATACCTGAGCTGCAGGATGTCCTCGAAACGTTGAACGTCGAGGAAAGATTACAAAAAGCTCTAGTGGTCCTGAAAAAGGAGCTTATGAATGCGCAGTTGCAGTCTAAGATTTCCAAGGACGTCGAGAGCAAGATTCAGAAACGACAGCGGGAGTATTGGTTGATGGAGCAGATGAAGGGTATTCGACGAGAACTTGGTATCGAGTCTGACGGGAAGGATAAGCTTGTCGAGAACTTCAAGGAGAAGGCTTCAAAGCTTGCGATGCCCGATGCTGTCACGAAAGTTTTCGATGAGGAAATCAACAAGCTTGCTCATCTAGAACCAGCGGCATCCGAATTTAACGTGACGAGGAACTACCTCGACTGGTTGACGCAGATTCCTTGGGGTCAGAGAAGCGCTGAAAATTTCGGCATCAAGAACGCCATGACGGTCCTCGACGAAGACCACCACGGCTTGAAGGATGTGAAGGATCGGATCCTTGAATTCATTGCTGTCGGGAAACTACGGGGGACCGTGGAAGGCAAGATCCTATGCTTCGTCGGACCGCCTGGGGTTGGCAAAACAAGTATTGGCAAGAGTATTGCCAGGGCTTTGAACCGACAATATTACAGGTTCAGTGTTGGAGGTCTCACAGATGTTGCTGAGATCAAAGGTCACAGGAGAACATACGTCGGTGCATTGCCAGGTCGAATCATTCAAGCGTTAAAGAAATGTCAGACTGAGAATCCATTGATTTTGATTGATGAGATTGACAAGGTTGGCAGAGGGCATCAAGGCGACCCAGCTTCCGCGTTATTGGAACTGCTTGATCCCGAGCAGAACAACTCCTTTCTCGACCACTACCTTGATGTACCTGTTGACCTTTCAAAGGTCCTTTTTGTTTGTACAGCGAACATGACGGATACTATCCCGAGACCACTTCTCGACCGAATGGAGCTGATTGAGCTTTCTGGTTATGTGGCGGATGAGAAGATGGCTATTGCTGAACGATATCTCGGACCAGCTGCGAAAGAGTTGGCTGGTTTGAAGGACGTCGATGTCAACCTTAGCCAGGAAGCTATCGAAGAGCTGATCAAGTCATATTGCCGAGAGTCTGGCGTTCGTAATCTTAAGAAACAGATCGAAAAGGTCTACCGAAAGTCGGCCCTCAAGATCGTTCAAGATCTTGGCGAAGGTGTCTTCCCTGAGGAAGAGGCCCTCACGGACGAAGGCAAAGCGGCTCTGGAGGAATCGCTGAAGGACGAGTCAAATGTCAAGGAGACTTCCGAGAATATCGAGAACGAGACCACACCTGTGCCACGAGTCAGTCTGAAGGTCCCTGACACAGTTCACGTTACCATTGACAGTGAGAACTTGAAGGACTATGTCGGTCCGCCAGTCTTCACCTCAGATCGCCTATATGACACAACTCCAGCAGGAGTTGCGATGGGCCTTGCTTGGACGCAGATGGGTGGTGCCGCTTTGTATGTCGAGTCGATCCTAGAAAGTGCGTTGACAGCTTCATCATCGCCCAGTCTGACCAAGACTGGAAACCTCCGAGCTGTCATGAAGGAGTCCACCTCGATTGCCTACTCTTTCGCAAAGTCAGTGATGGCTAAAAACTTTCCTGGGAACCACTTCTTCGACAAAGCCAAGCTTCATCTGCATTGTCCAGAGGGAGCAGTTCCGAAAGACGGACCTTCTGCTGGTATCACAATGGCAACTTCATTGTTGTCTCTGGCTTTGAACAAGCCTCTTGATCCAACTATTGCCATGACTGGTGAGCTCACGGTTACTGGGAAAGTGTTGAGAATAGGCGGACTTCGAGAGAAGACTGTTGCCGCTCGACGCGCTGGATCAAAGATGGTCATCTTCCCTCATGACAACATCTCGGACTGGTTGGAACTCCCCCAAGTAAGTGCAATGTGATCTACCAAAATGACGACCATCGCTGACGCTGTGACAGAATATAAAAGAGGGTATCGAAGGCCGTCCAGCCAAATGGTACTCTGATGTGTTCGACCTAGTGTTCCCTGATTTGGACAAGGACCAAGCAAACAACGAGTGGAAAGAGCAGCTTTCCAAAAAGAAGGATGGAGACGACGAGAGTGGAAAAGATGACGATTGAACAACTCACTGTAGATAGTGATACCATGTACATCTCTGCATGATCAAGCCTTGAATGGAGCATTGGTGGAACGGAAAGAGAGGGGAAGATGGGGACATTGCATTGGCGTTAGTGGAGGGATTGGACATCAACTTTTGATTGATTGACGAAGGCATCTCCTCTCCACGGGCTCGTACTACTGCATCTAGAAGAACGGACAGATCACGGGGTCATGTTCCCGTTGTAAATAATAACCTCGAGCGCCGACTCCCATTGGTGTCTCTAATGTTAGAGCAGCGAATGAAATGGCTGTCTTGGCTAAAAGGAATATCTATCAGTTCTCGCTGCCTGTGATTTGGCACAGGCGGTGCATTTCCACCCAGCGCAGAGGCTACTGACGGAGGGAGCCTGACGTCTGGCAAGTATGGGGTGGTTTGTGAGTTGGGTAGAGCAGTTCGTAGCAAATGGATTACAGGGCGTATGCTGGTTGGAGAGAGGCGGCCAGGCGGGACGAGCCATTACAGAGAGAGCCTTTGCTCCCTAGTCATGCAGATGCAGACTCGTACATATGCAGGTGAGTCTCCTTGTCTGGTTGCGGTGCAGCGGGCATGCAGCAGAGCGTTAGAGGCACGCTTTCGAAGGCATGCGGAAGGACTGAGTCCTGCTCGACGCCTGGAGGGATTGGGACGGGTCATGTATGGTTTAGGGGTGCAGATACGTGGAACGCATGGTGTCCAGCGTTGGGGTGGACAGCCTCACGATAATACCCGAAGGGAGCTCGCCTGAACGATCTTGGTGCCCGACGTCGAGCTTGCGGTAGGCTGAGGGATCTAGAGTGCGATGATGTCTTTCTCGGAGGCCACATCGGAGGATCTTTGGAGCTTTCTGGTCTCAGGAGGTCTGGCATCGCGCGGGTGGCAGTGGGATATTGATGGGCGTAGGCAAGTCTGCTGCTGCTGTCTTCCCGTAGCATTGGGGCACTCTGACCGAGCAAGAAGAAACCCGGGAGGCGAACTAGGGTCAGTCCATCAGTGTGTCGAGGTTCCGTAAGAGCCTTCGTAAATAACGACTTGTCAGCGTTCCATTGATTACTCTGTACGTGTTGAATGCCGAGATATGCCTTCTTGTACCGTTGTACTGTACGCCGTGGACTGATTTCAAGCTCTTTCTGGACCCGGTCCTGCCGTCACTATTCAATGAAGATAGTTTCGAGCAATATAGAGATCATTTGCATTGTCTGATATATGGGCGTTAGTATGAAACGTAGCTGTTGCTCAAAGTTTCGGTCTGGACAAGAGGCTGCTCCCGCACGTATCCGCCCAAGAGGGCCGACTCGTGCTAGGGAAATCCACGCCGGCGACCTCAGCTATTGGACTCTCCTCAACCAATCTATTGTAACAACACATACATTGATCCAAAGAAGCCATCTCCATCAAACTCCCCGCGCTCCATGCAGAAAACAGGGCAACCAAAGAAATGATGCCCGCAACGCGTGTGTTGCCTGTGAGTGCGTTGTTCAAGGCGCAGCCTTCAGCCACCGCTACGACCGTCTCGGTCCTGACCGCTTGAGCGACCTCATTTTCTCTGCATCCTGCAACTCCCATCGAATAGGAAAGTGTTCCCCCCTAGCCTGATCAATCACCTTCCGGACTCCCTGAAGGCCAACAATTACACGACCGCCTCATAAGAAACAACTGAAACTCCTCAATGCGGTGCAGATGCAATGATATGCCTGTACAAGAAGGAGAGAGTGCCGCAGCTCTCATATATCACGGATAGCTGCAGGAAGACACACGACCTCGGGCGTGCAGAGATCTCCTCCAGCTTTACGACGTGCTGACGATCTTATACAACTCCTCTCCCCAGCAGCATCTCATCGTGCTATGGTGTGTGTGCTATCTCTCCACGATTGAGAGACTCTGCACCGGGTAACTGACGATCTACGCCATAGCTCCAGGGTTCGTCCTGACAGACAATGGCACAGATGGAGAAAGCTCATGAGAGGACCGCCTCGACTGATCATAGGACGTCATGGTCATGGAGGAAGATATTTGGGAGAGACGACAGCAATCCCAATCCGCCAGCTTCTCTGCCGGAAGAGGATCCCCAGAGATCGGGCCTAGCCCGCAGACTCTCGAGGAAAGTCGTGCCAGGCTTACCGCGGCCTGGGACCTTCAAGAGACAACAATCAGAACTTCGAGATCGACTAGAACCTACCAAGCCGCTTCAAGACGAAAGACGGACATTGTCGGTAGATCGACATCGAGCTGTGTCCGGTCGAGATGCTTCTCCTACGGTGGCGGGATCACCGAGATTAAGCGCCCCCGAGTTGTTAGAGACTACACACACCATCGATAGCGTAATAAGCCCCTCCAGGGCACTGACAGCAACCACAGAAGAGGATGAAAATCAGGGGTTCGTGGAGGTTTCGAAGGATCCATCGAATGTCGATACACAATCGGTCTCTACGGAGGCGCTTGACGAGATGATAGTTGAGGAACTGGAGAAACGCTGGATCTTGAATCTGAGCATGCACTTTCGAGACAAATCGAGGAGGGAGAAATTCTTTGTGACATTTGCGGAAACACCGACTCATTGGCGGCGCGTCACATTGTCTTTGGACTACAGAAATGCTCCCCAAGGTTCACTGGAAGAAGAGCTCCAGAAGACACGGTTTCAGCGGGACAAGAGTGCGCGGATATATGAGGCTATTCGAGAGTCACTGCCGGACATCCAATTCTACGACACGGTCACAAATTTGAAGCTGCAAACGGAGAACGAAAGGCTCCATGTGCATGTGGTAGAGGATCTCTCTGAGATCATCTCGTATCCTCCAGTCAGAGCCATCAGTCATCTCAACTGTAGGAGAGTTCGCGAAGAACAACTGGTATTTGATTCTCATTTGTCTGGCTTCGTCTATAAAGTCTGCGTTGACGGTCAGGTGTTCATCAAGAAGGAAATTCCTGGCCCTGATACCGTTGACGAATTTCTGTACGAGATCAATGCACTCCACCAACTTTCTGGATCTCATAGTGTCATTCAATTTGGTGGGGTTGTGCTCGACAATAAGGGCGAGCACGTGAAAGGCCTTCTCATCAGCTTCGCGGAGCAAGGCGCTTTGATCGATGTGATCTATGATGGGGAGGGTCAGATCTCGTGGACACGACGGGAGAGGTGGGCCAAACAGATAGTTCAAGGGCTGTCTGAGATACACGAGGCAGGCTTTGTTCAAGGCGATTTTACGCTATCTAACATTGTTATCGATGGTGATGACAACGCCAAGATCATCGACATCAACCGAAGAGGATGTCCCGTTGGTTGGGAACCTCCAGAAGTGGCTGCACTTATCGAGAGCAATCAGAGGATCTCGATGTACATTGGAGTCAAATCGGATCTGTTCCAATTGGGAATGGTTTTATACGCTCTAGCGATGCAGCATGATGAACCCGAAACTCTACGTCCCTTAACTTTGGACACTCTGCCGACAGAAATACCAGAGTATTTCTTGGATCTCTGCGGTAGATGTTTAGATGATGATCCAAGGCAGCGTTCACAGGCCCAGGTCCTGCTTGGTCTGTTTCCTGAGATCGAGGAGAACTACCAGCCTTATCACATCCCAGTGCCAATCGTGGTGGATGCAGTCCATCTCGATGAAGAGCCATTTTCGCACGACCGACCGCACTTGCCTCCTGCTGGGATGCTCAGCCCTATGCTTAGCCCAGGATCAAAGTCTCCCGGGTCTGCGATGCGTGATTATGCGTCAACGGACATGACAGAGGAGTCCGAGTATTTCCCCAGAAGAGGAAGATCCCCACCAACACCCGACCGGAGATTACCATATGAAATTCCACTACCTGATTCGAGGCCAGGATCGGGCTACACGGACAGCCCAACGCGAGACACCCTTGATGAGAATGAGGCAGTTGTACCAACACCTGCCTCCCAGGGCGAGCAGCAGTATACGGAGAATATGGAACCACAGCCCATTACGACTCCACAAGTGCCGCGACCCACAGCAGCGGCAGAAGTAACCATAGCATCATTCCCAGCAGATTTAACAGGCGTTGGTAGCGCATATACCACTACAAATTTTGTGTTTCCCAAGGGAAATATAGATGACGAATTCACGACAGAAACCCCGCATAACGACAGATTTGTTCCGGATCGTTCAATTTCTTGTGATTTATCAGGCGGATGAGCATTTTCCTCATGCATAGTTTTTCAGCGCGGATTTAATACAAAGGGCGGTTAGGATTTGCCTGGCAACAGGATTGGGTCACCGCAGGAAGCATGTGTCGGATTATGTTCATATCTCTCGAGACGGGTATGTCTCGGTGTAGTGTATAGTATCTTACCAAAAGATTGGTCATGGGACGAAAAATTCTGGCTCGTGGATTCTTTGGAGATATTTTTCTTGCGACACGTGATCTACAAATACTTGTCGCTTTGGTGGTCTCCTCATCTCTCTCCTCTCCTTTCTTTTCGTCGCAAAAATCACGAGATGGAAGGATCCTTGGTCCATCGGAACTCGCCTTGAAGCTCGATCCAGGTGCCTCAGATGCGCCGTCAGAGCCCTCGATTCTCTATCCGTCCACAAAACCCACTTCCGTCGATTTCTGGCCAATGCTAGCCAGAGCTCTGCCGTCCGGCCACTACGGCTCTATGATAAGGAAAGCTCCAGCGATTGGGAAGACAGCGCCGCTTGGTTCCTTCAGATTTGACGGGAAAGCCCTGATAGGTCGGGTCCGTGAGTCGCTTATCCCAGTCTGCAGGCGGCAGACCCCGCCAACATGCTCTCGTGGAGCTCTCAGGAGGCTGGAGCCACCCGAGTTATCATGAGAAAGCTCTGATCTTTTTTCATTCCGCGCCATGAGAGATGAAAAGCCTTCCGTCCAAGACTTCTAGTCGATCATCGCCCTGGCTGAGTGATAAGTATATAATTAAAGTACCCCTCCGTCTTTTTGCTTGTTCTTGTTCCTTCATCAGCATCCTCTGTAATTTTGTCGACAACAAGCTCTCTCTAGCAAGCGCTAAGGTTCCACCAAACCCTCAAAAGTGTCCTAGCTTTCAATATCGAACTTGAATTCAGTACCAGGATGGCTGTCACCATCAACGACGGTCCTCAGGATGCGCCTGATAGCATTGGGCCGGAGTTCGCTCCCAAGAGGAGTTTCATCGAAAATTTGCAGCATATCTTCAAGGCTTTCACAACCAAGCAGGGTCTTATCGGGACCTACGATTATGGTGTGTAAAATCCATTCGCGGGGAAGGGATAAGTGAATGGCGCTTTGGCTGACGGGCTCAGCTTTCCTTTTCAAGCCTAACTTGCCATTTATGAAGAAATCAAAAAGACGGGCACCATTTTTCGGTCTCCAGGATCGAATGCCTGTCGTCCTCGCCCTTCTCTTGGGATTTCAACATGCACTTGCTATGTTGGCAGGTATCATTACCCCTCCGATTATCATTGCTTCCAGCGCCAACTTCGATGCTACTATTACCCAATACCTCGTCTCGACCTCCTTGATTGTCTGCGGTATCTTGTCAGCCGTCCAGATTACACGATTCCACATTTATAAGACCCCATACTATATCGGTACTGGACTTATTTCTGTCGTTGGCACCTCCTTTGCTATCATCCCCGTTGCTACCAAAGGTCTTGCTCAGATGTATGCGAATGGCATGTGTCCTTCCGCCGCTGATGGAACTCCACTTCCTTGCCCCCACGGCTACGGAGCTATCCTCGGCACGGCATCTCTCTGCGCTCTTCTCGAAATCGGTCTCTCCTTCATGACTCCAAATGTCTTGAAGAAGCTTTTTCCACCGATCGTCACTGGTCCCACAGTCATGCTCATTGGTGTCTCGCTCATTCAAACAGGTCTCGAAGGATGGGCTGGCGGAAGTGGTTCTTGCATGAGCAGACCTACCACTGGAGATTTCATGATGTGTCCATCGAATTCAGCTCCTCACCCACTTCCATGGGGATCAGCTGAATTCATCGGCCTCGGATTCTCTGTCTTCATTACCATCATTCTCTGCGAGCGATTTGGGTCTCCTATCATGAAATCCCTCTCTGTCGTCTGCGGTCTTCTCACGGGCTGCATCATTGCTGCTGCGTGCGGATACTTCAGCGCTTCTGGAATTACTGCTGCCCCAGCTGCTTCCTTCGTCTGGGTTCATACTTTCCCTCTTACCGTCTACGCCCCCCTGATCTTACCCATGCTAGCCATCTACCTAATCTTGATGATGGAGGCCATTGGCGATATCACGGCCACCTGCGATGTATCCCGCCTCCAAGTTGATGGGAAACTCTTCGATTCCCGCATCCAAGGTGGTGTATTGGCAGACGGAATAAACGGCCTGCTCGCTGGTCTCTGCACTATCACCCCCATGTCTACATTCGCTCAGAACAATGGTGTCATTGCCCTCACTCGCTGCGCCAACAGGAAAGCTGGATACGCTGCCTGCTTTTTCCTCATCATCATGGGTCTGTTCTCCAAGTTCGCTGCAGCACTCGTTGCAATCCCTGATTCGGTCTTGGGTGGGATGACGACCTTCCTCTTCGCTTCCGTGGCTGTCTCTGGCCTCCGCATTGTTGCTACCCTGCCTTTCACTCGTCGTACGAGATTCATTCTCACGGCTGCTCTCTCCCTCGGCTATGGTGCAACACTCGTACCAACCTGGTTCTCCTACGTTTTCACGTATACGGGGAGCAACAGGGCCAAGGCGGGCTTCTTCGACGCCATCGTCCTTGTCCTCGAGACTGGCTTCGCTGTCACGGCCTTCATTGCAGTGCTGTTGAACCTTGCGTTGCCGGAGGAGGATGAGGGCGAGGAGACGGAGAGCTTGGCTGGGGACGAGGCACCGGTGGAGGACGAGGAGAGGGAGTATAGCAAGAAGACCACCGATGTAGAGTCTTCCGCTGTCGGTGACAAGAGCGAGGATATTGAGGAGCCGAAGATATAACTGGAGAAGGGAACTCAAAGTGCGATGTCGGGCGTTCAAGGGGTTTTTTAAATTATGTATATGATTGGAAAGGAGCGAGGAGCGAGATCATAGAATTATGGCGATATCCATTCGATCAGTGTCCAGTCTTTTACTCCTGCATGCGATCCCATCATCTACATCCTGGTGATCCCTCATTCTATTTCCATACCACTTCTCCTGCTAGCCCCACACCTCCCTCCACTCCCTCTATACCTCCACACCAGCAACCTTTCTAGAACATACATCAAATCGTTAATTGGAAGCGCCAGCGACACCAAGGCACAGGGCCGATATCAAACACCCTGAGCGACGCGCCCTGGTAGCCCTGAACGCAACGGCATTGAGCGCCTGCTTCGCAATTATCTCCCCGCGATTGGATGGCGTAGCGAGACCCCTGCGTGACAGCCGCGCCACTTCTGTTGTCTGATACGAGGATCGGTGGATGCTGTTGAAAACGTCGCGAGTTTCGCGGGAAGGCAGGGGCTGGTTGGTCACCTTCGAGGGACCGTTGGACTGCCGAGGTGGTTCGTAAGCTCGTACCAGATGATGGGCTGTTCGTTGTTCTTTCTGGTGTAGTGGGTTGGCGCAGGATGGGCAGGGCTGGGGAGGTTGGGATGAGAACGAGTACTGTACCATGTACTTTCGTCCCTACGAAGTACGTATGTATCTACCTAGAAGAACATGGATACTTGACCTCGGTACAGAGAGCCGCACTCGAGCCCGTGGAACGTATCACGTGGGATCCACTCTTCGAGGGGCCGAGGGATGGTGGCGAATGCGAGCTGATCCAGGCGAAGAACATTCCAAGCCTCTCGCGCTTCACGTGATACTCAACGGAAAATGATACTAGTCCCGTTGCAGTATAGGGCGGCTCCGAAGTTGTATGGGTGAGGATGCGAAAGGAGCGGTGATGAGAGGTAAGGAGAGGATCACGAGATGAATGAGACGATGTGGACAGGCGACGAGTAGAAGAGTGGTAATTACAGAAGACTGGAATGTGTTTGTGCGGGTAAAATGCAAGATCGAAGATAGATCGAGGATACATCCATCAGTCTTACGGAGTATCCGCGTGTTTGGGCGGAGACTTGCGCTTTGGTGGCCCGACCGGGAGAGGCGTCCTGATAGGCTCAGGCGAAAGGGGGAAATTGTTGGGATTTCTGCGAAAGCGTCCCCCTGGTTCGAGTGACGTTGGACATCATCAACCACCACCATTCTCCGCTACAGACGTGCTCCGAGGCTCACACGCTTTTGACTTGTGAAGATGCGAAGAGAGCGTAATTACAATTACCGTAGATACATTCGTGAAATCCCACCAATTTACCATAATCCACCCAATCACCACGACTCTCGCCGTCGACTTTCCCTCGTGTTTTGGTGGCGCATACAGTCCAGTTCGATGCTGCATTACAAGGGTTCTTTTCCCATCAAATCGAGCCGCCCCTCTTCCCTCTCCCCACGCTTCTGCCAGACAGACCACCGACTCTGTTTGGTCCACTAGCGTCAAACGGCTCCCTTGGGTCACTTTTAAATCCTCTTCGTCCTCCCCCCCCCCATCTGCCCCTCGAACCATCTCTTCTTCCTCTCGACATCCACTCTTCGCCATACATCACAATGGCGACTCCTCCACCGCAGTATGCCTCTCAATCGCCCACCGGCATGGCAAAGACCTCTGAGCCCAATCGTAACAAGAAGTACGACCCCAAGAAACCTCACATCACCGAGGAGCCCATCACCAGGGCGAACTGGTACAAACATGTCAACTGGTTGAACATCACTCTCATTGTTGGCGTTCCCATCTACGGCCTGATTGCTGCGTACTGGACACCTCTGCAGTGGAAGACTGCCGTCTGGGCCTTTGCATACTACTTCATGACCGGTCTAGGTATCACTGCTGGTAGGTTCATCTTTCTCTGCCAGAACGCTCTCAACCATTCACCCTTCTCGACACTCTCGACATCGTCAGG
The DNA here is from genome assembly GCA_003988895.1 of Hyphodiscus sp. D1413. Lineage (NCBI taxonomy): Eukaryota > Fungi > Ascomycota > Leotiomycetes > Helotiales > Hyphodiscaceae > Hyphodiscus > Hyphodiscus sp. D1413. Next base: position 90,506 of record QYAO01000031.1, read on the forward strand.
CACCAGCTAACAAGCTTTCAGGTTATCACCGACTTTGGGCACACACCTCATACTCTGCAACAACCCCCCTCAAGCTCTTCCTCGCTGCTATGGGTGGTGGTGCCGTCCAGGGCTCAATCCGATGGTGGTCGAGAGATCATCGAGCCCACCACCGCTACACCGATACCGACAAGGACCCGTACTCCGTCCGCAAGGGCCTTGTATACTCTCATTTTGGATGGATGCTCATGAAGCAGAACCCAAAGCGTATTGGCCGAACAGACATTTCAGATCTGAACGATGACCCCATCGTGGTTTGGCAGCACAGAAACTACATCAAGACCGTCATCGTCATGGGTATGATCTTCCCCTGCCTCGTCACCGGCCTCGGATGGGGAGACTGGAAGGGCGGATTCATCTACGCTGGTATCCTCCGAATCTTCGTTGTCCAGCAAGCTACCTTCTGTGTCAACTCGTTGGCCCACTGGCTTGGCGACCAACCCTTCGATGACCGCAACTCTCCCCGTGACCACGTCATCACTGCGCTCGTCACCCTCGGAGAAGGTTACCACAACTTCCATCACGAGTTCCCGTCTGACTACCGCAATGCCATTGAATGGCATCAGTATGACCCCACCAAGTGGTCGATCTGGATCTGGAAGCAACTTGGACTCGCCTACGACCTCAAGCAATTCAAGACAAACGAGATCGAGAAGGGCCGTCTCCAACAACTGCAAAAGAAGCTCGACCAGAAGAGACAGACTCTTGATTGGGGTATCCCTCTCGAACAACTTCCCATCATTGACTGGGACGCCTACCAGACCGAAGCCAAGAACGGCCGCGCTCTCGTTGCTGTCGCCGGTGTTGTCCACGATGTGACCGACTTCATCAAGGATCATCCTGGTGGGAAGGCCCTGATCACGTCTGGTATCGGAAAGGATGCTACCGCCATCTTCAACGGTGGTGTCTACAACCACTCCAACGCCGCACACAATCTCCTCTCTACAATGCGTGTCGGTGTTCTCCGTGGTGGTTGCGAGGTCGAGATCTGGAAGCGTGCTCAACGCGAGAATAAGGATATCTCTTTCGTCAGCGACTCGGCGGGCAAGAAGATAATTCGTGCTGGCAGCCAGGTTACACGGATAGCGGAACCAGATGCATCTGCTGATGCTGCGTGATCTCCTGTGCCGCTTATGTCATGATGGTTGAACAAAAAATTGCATCTATTGCTTGTAAGCGTGGGAATGCGTGTTTAGAGGCGTTGGTTGGAGTCTAGGGGAAGAGGTCCTATTCTGCTCTCGCTACTTTGTGTCCGAGGTACCAGAGTTTCCTTTGAGTGGCCGGCAGCCATGGCTTACTGAGCCAATTGATAGATAGTAAAAAACTACATCCCCAAAAGACGTCCCTTTGCACATGTGATCCAGAGCTATATTCCTAGAACTAGACCATCCTCCACCCACGATAAACACTGTTCTGAATGAGCAAGTGCAGATCCCAATGAATAAACCACATTAGTAAAGCGCTGCCCGTGACTCCTAACATCGCATCTAACGCATGCCTCGCCTTGCTGGTGCTGGTGCTGGTAGTAGTATAACTCATTGACAGCACGAGATTAAGACTGCAACGACCTATATGTTTGATTTGAAGCTTAACTTTAACAGTAAAGGCAGACCGAGCAGCTACTCTTATAACACATCAATTTATGACTTCCTAACCACTCTCAAGTACATCAAGTACATTAGCGATTAGCACATTCCTTCAGTCTAAACCCGCAAGATATAAATCTGGGAAAAATGTCGTATTCTTCTATCCTGACCCAACCTGACTCCATCTACCTATGCCCCCTGTTTCAGGCTTCTAAGATCTATAACTTCCCGCTCGTCTCCGGATCAATGCTGACTTTCCCATGCTCGCATATGGCTAACACCGCGCCGTCCTTCTTCCGCTTCATGACGCCCTTCAAACTGCACAGTCGCTTCCCCGCATGCACGACTTCGCACTCGACGAGAATCTCCTCACCCGCGGGGATGGGCCGGATGTACGTGACGTTCAAGGTCCGCGAGACGCCTGCGAAGCGCCACTGTCCCGCGAGACTGCGTCAGCGTGATACGGTGTTTCACCGCTCGCCATGGGAGGGCGGAGGAGGGAGGAGTCAACTCAGCTCAGGGACGTACATATCCGGGCGCGGCTATCGGCGCCAATGCGCAGGTCGTGCAGAAGTCGAAGATCGTCGCTGTGCAGCCGCCGTGGAGGTTTCCCATTCGGTTGCATTGGGAGGGTTGTACGGTCAGGGAGAAGACGACGGTGCTGGGGCTCGAGGAGGCGGAGATGAGTTTGAGGTCGTCGCGGAAGAGAGAGCCGCCCCAGCCCTGAGAGTATATCAGATATGAACTTTGTGTTTGACTGACGAACTTGATGGGAGAATGGACAGCGGGGAGATTAAGATGGTAAGTTCTGAAAATAAAAGGATTGGGACGAACTTCATATTCTTCCTTCGATATGGAGCCTAGGAATATAGCCCTCACGCGCTCCATGGCGGTCGCATTTTCCGTGGGGACACCAATGAGTTTCTTGCCATCCGCTACTCCCGGCGTAGAGAAAGCTGTCTTCGGCGCCATCTTCTATCTAGTCTGAGATCGTAATTGAGAGAGCGAACTGGTGAAAGGAGCCCCAAACTCCATCGTGAAATCTGGGGAGCCGTGTGTAAGCCGAAAGCGAAAGTTCGGTGGTTTGCGCCGAGGTTGCTGATTATGCACAGGTGTCTCATATTTGAGGCTCCCGGATGTGATGTCGGAGCCTCGTCGACCAGGCGCGTGTTTGTTGACTTCGCGTTTTAGGATTCAAACAAAAGATCTCTTCGACCACTAACGCCACAACGACTCTGGAGCGCCAAAATGAGGGTTGTGGAAGTTATTATAGACGTAAGGACTCCCGTCTGGCTACTTGTAATGCTACTAATGCTGGGCGCAGGGCTTTAAATCGTACGCCGTGCGAACGGTGATTTCGGGATGGTAAACAATGGCAACGGATCGCATTCAGAGGACGGGCTAATCATTGACAGGGACGAGAGTTTCAATTCGATCACTGGACTCAACGGGAGTGGAAAGAGTAATATTCTCGACTCAATATGTTTCGTTCTGGGGATCACCAACATGAGCACTGTCCGCGCACAGAATCTCCAGGTATGCGACCGTCTCCATGTGCCAGGAGATCGGGCTAACATTCCGGTATAGGATCTCATCTACAAGCGTGGACAGGCCGGAGTAACCAAGGCAAGCGTCACAATTGTCTTTGACAACCGCGATAAGAAGAAGTCCCCCATTGGATTCGAGGAATATGCGCAAATCAGCGTCACCAGGCAGATTGTCCTGGGAGGCACGAGTAAATACCTGATCAACGGCCACCGCGCACAGCAGCAAACTGTACAAAACCTCTTCCAGTCCGTCCAGCTCAACATCAATAATCCCAACTTCCTCATCATGCAGGGACGAATCACAAAAGTATTAAATATGAAGCCCGTCGAGATTCTGGCGATGATTGAGGAAGCGGCTGGTACGCGAATGTTTGAGGATCGAAGGGATAAGGCGTTCAAGACGATGGCGAAGAAGGAGATGAAGGTCGAGGAAATTACGGAGCTGCTGAAGGATGAGATTGAGCCCAAGCTGGAAAAATTGAGGATGGAGAAGAGGGCTTTCTTGGATTTTCAGCAAACGCAGAATGACCTTGAACGATTGACAAGGGTTGTTGTAGCTCATGATTATGTTAAGTGCCAGGATAAGCTCGAACAGTCGGCCAACGATCTAGAGCTGAAAAAACAGCGGGCTAAGGATTTAGAAGAAAACGCTGTGAGATTGAAGACTGAGATTGAAAATCTTGCGGAAGATCTCAAGACAGTCAAGGCACAAAGGGACAAGGAGATGCGGAAAGGAGGCAAGGCACAAGCGTTAGAGGACGAAGTCAAGAAGCACTCCAATGAGTTGGTTCGATTATCTACCGTTATGGACCTCAAGAAGTCGAGTATGACCGAGGAAAAGGAGCGTAAATCCACGATCCAAAAGACAGTATCTGAGCTCGAGACTTCGTTGAAACAAAAAACGAAGGTCTACGAAAAGCTCCAGGCGCAGTACGACAAAGTCAAGGAAGAATTGGAGAAGCAAAGCGAGGAAGCCGAGACGAAGGAAGAGCTCCTCCAGACACTGCAGACTGGTGTTGCATCCAAAGAGGGCCAGGAAAGTGGATACCAAGGTCAACTTCAGGAAGCGAGGAATCGAGCGAGCGCTGCATCGACCGAACAGGAGCAAGCGAAGCTCAAGATGACCCATCTTGAGAAACGGATCAAGGAAGAGGAGCCACGAGCAAAGAAAGCTAAGGAGCAAAATGCTGGCCTCCTCGGCGATCTCGAGGGTCTTCGATCACAAGCCCAGAAACTTGAGAAAGAGCTTGGCAAGCTTGGATTCGAGCCTGGGAAGGAGGACGAGATGTATAAGCAGGAGTCAACGCTCAAGCAGACAATACGGAAATTGCACGAGCAATCTGACGGCATGAAACGGAAGGTTGCCAATATTGATTTCAACTACGCTGATCCTTCGCCCAACTTCGATCGATCCAAGGTCAAAGGATTGGTAGCTCAGCTATTTACTCTGGACAAGGACCACACCGATGCTGGAACAGCACTGGAAATCTGTGCTGGTGGCCGCTTGTATAATGTCGTCGTCGATACCGAAGTCACTGGTACGCAATTACTCGAGAAGGGAAAGCTTCGAAAGCGAGTCACTATCATTCCCTTGAACAAAATTTCAGCTTTCCGAGCATCAGCAGAAAAGATCGGTGCTGCACAAAAGATCGCTCCTGGCAAAGTCGATTTGGCATTATCATTGCTCGGCTATGAAGATGAAGTTTCTGCTGCTATGGATTATGTATTTGGCAATACTCTCATCTGCGCTGATGCTGCGACTGCCAAGCGAGTAACATTCGACCCTGCCGTGAGGATGAAAAGTATTACCTTGGAGGGAGATTCATACGATCCATCTGGCACGCTGTCAGGTGGTAGTTCGCCAAACTCGAATGGCGTTCTAGTTACTCTCCAGAAACTCAATGAGCTAACCAAGGAGTTGGGCATGCAAGAGAGGACTTTAGCAGATCTACAAGCGACTATGGCCCGAGAAAAGAAGAAGCTTGACCAGGCGAAGAAGATCAAGCAAGAGCTTGATCTTAAGTCTCACGAAATCAAACTCACCGAAGAGCAAATTGGAGGCAACTCGTCATCATCAATCATCCAGGAGGTCGAGAACATGAAAGTGTCGATCGTGCAGCTGAAGTCTGATATCGCCGAAGCTAAAAAGCGACAAGACGAAGCGAATAAGGATATCAAGCGTATCGAAAAGGATATGAAGGATTTCGACAGCAACAAGGATGGGAAGCTGGTTGAGCTTCAATCTTCGCTTGATGCTCTGCGAAAGGCACTTACGAAAAACTCGGCTTCAGTGAAGACAGTCCAGAAGGAACTTCAAGGTGCTCGATTGGACCAAGAGCAAGTGGGAGGGGATCTTGGAACTGCTCAAGAGCAACTTCAAGAAGTTGAGCAGACGTTGAACGCCCAGGCTGAGGAGATTGCGGCACTGGTCTCAGAGCAGAGTACGCTAAAGGTTGGTTGCCACAATCACATTGTATATTCTCAACTGACAATGTCTAGGACACACACGATACAGCGCAAGCGCACCTTGATGATGAACGAGCCAAGTTGACCGGCTTCGACGACGAGCTTCGATCTCTTGAGGAAGCATCTCGATCCAAAGCATCCCGGATCACCGAAGAAAGCCTCGAATTGCAGAAACTCGGTCATCAAATAGAGAAGTTCCACAAAGAACAAGAAGGAGCTGTGCAGACCGTGGCCAAGATGGAGAAAGACCACGAATGGATTGCCGACGAAAAAGACAACTTTGGACGAACAGGCACACCATATGATTTCAAAGGCCAGAACATCGCCGAATGCAAATCGTCGCTGAAGACTCTTACCGAACGCTTCCAAGGGATGAAGAAGAAGATCAATCCCAAAGTCATGAACATGATTGACAGTGTAGAGAAGAAAGAAGTCTCGCTGAAAAACATGATGAAAACCGTGATTCGAGACAAGAAGAAGATCGAAGAGACTATCGTTAGCTTAGATGAGTATAAGAAGAAAGCTTTACAGGAGACGTGGCAGAAAGTCAATGGAGATTTCGGACAGATCTTTGAGGAGTTGCTGCCTGGCAGCTTTGCGAAGTTGGATCCGCCGGAGAACAAGACCATCAATGAAGGTCTTGAGGTTAAGGTCTGCCTTGGGAAGGTGTGGAAGCAGTCGCTTACTGAGTTGAGCGGTGGTCAACGGTAGGCCAAACCAGTTGCTCTTCACGCTCAATCGCTGACAGACAAATAGATCGTTAGTGGCATTGTCCCTCATCATGGCTCTCCTCCAATTCAAGCCTGCGCCCATGTATATCCTGGACGAAGTCGATGCGGCCCTCGATCTCTCTCACACGCAGAATATCGGCCGACTGATCAAGACCCGGTTCAAGGGCAGTCAATTCATTGTCGTGTCGTTGAAGGACGGCATGTTCGTGAACGCCAATCGCATTTTCAGAACGAGGTTCAGTGAGGGCACGAGCGTGGTTCAGGCATTGACTGCCGCGGATTTCAAGTAGGGCGTGGATCTGGCAGGGCGAGAGTGGCATTTTGGGGCCGGCAATGGCGTTCGGGAACTTGGTTATGCAGATATGGGCGGCGTAATGATTGTATGAACTGTATTCTATCTGACATATGAATGACTCGTCTTGACAGCATCGTGGGATCTTCTTTTAAGAGAGAGAGAGATACGTTAATGCTGCCGTTGACCTCGAATGCTTTTCATATCTTCTGATTGAGTGTGTCTTCGTACTCAGACTAGGAGATGACTACGTCCTGGACTTTCAAAAGAGGTCTTCCGGCGTCACTATCCTCGATCAGCACTGCCATGTCCTGCCTGATCCCATAAGGCCGACACATTCCCGCTACTGAAACCCCTTTCTATCTCAGATGTCTGCACCGGGGAGATCCACGGAGAACTCCATCCAGAGCCTTCCTCTGATCCAGAAGAACCGCCAGTCCGCGTTGGCTGTGGGTGTGGCGCCTGTGCGAGTCAGAGGAGGTCGCAATAGCCTCGAAAAGCGGAACGAATCTCCGAGGTGGTCTCGTTTTAGATGGGGCGCATCAGCTGTCAACGCGCAAGCTGGCTGCGGCGACGCATAAGGCGCCGAGGTGTTTCTTGCCTGGCTTCTGCTCGGTGCTGTTGTGAGACGCCTTGGGATTGTTTGATGATGGAGCCTGTTTCGGATTCCACTCGCGCCTCGGGCAGATGCTGCTGCGGGTTTTCTGTTGAAGGGGAAGTGCGGGTTTGGTTGTTGCAGTCTGACTTCTCTGTCTCACTCTCGAATACCGTCTGTCGTCAGCTTCACCCAATTCGTGTCCCGTCGAGTGCAATCGAGAACTGCGAACCAACGGATAGCCGCAGGGCCAGACCGCCTTCCTCTTGAAGGCCTATGCTCGTCGGGAGTTGAGTTGCAATGCCCCACTGTGGCCCTTGGTGTCGTTGTGGTGTCGCCGTACGCGTAACGGTATTCTGATAGATTCAGCGCAGATGGGGGAACACGGGGATGGTAATCTCGAAGCTGGTGCCGAGGTGGTGCAGCTACCTGGACCCCTATTTCTGGAGCTAACCTAGAGTCAACATCTATCTCTGGAGGAATCTGATGTCGATGCTGATATTGATGACGGCGCAGCAGCAAGGTATGCTTCGAGTAATTGGTGATGGACATGATCATGATGTTGCCGGTCAACGTAATACCCTGCTTCCCAATCCAGCCATTGCCCCCTACTCCAGCAGACATCTGAAGAAAGTAGTAGATTTGCCAAGACAAGGCTCAACTACAAAGGGACAACAGACAACTAGACAACTAGACAACTAGACAATTAGACAATTAGACAACCTCCACATCTCCTCTTCATACAAACCGTCGTTCTCCTCTCTCTAAAGCATTGCTGCACTGAGTCGTCTCGGCCAACGGATAAAACAAAACAAGAGAAAAATCAGAAGTAAAAATAACCAAACGAGTAACACCGGCTAGCGTTCCAAGCATTGGCGGCTGTAACTCGCATCTTCACTCGCTCTCGCCTCTCGCTCGACCACTTCCCGCTACACCTCAACCCCCCAAAAGCTACTTTTCCAAGGAACATCACACCCAGCAGGCGTGTGCTTTGCTTTCTCTCCTTACTTTCTCGTCGGCTTCTTCTTCATACACTCCTTTGCTTGCTTCTTGACTTCATGTACACTATTTGGTAAAGACTCTCTGCACCAACTCCCTGTCGTTGGGTTTCACAATAGGGGACTAATTGAAACAGCAGATAGACGGCACCTTTCGTGCTTTTCTTTCCTCTCGTTTCCATTTCATCATGGCTGCCCTTCTAGAGCAATACTACGACCTGGCTGAAGAACACTTCTATATCTACCGTGCGCAATTGCTCCAGCACATGTCCGAAATCTCAACTTCGACCTACGTCCTCACCATTCTCGCCATCTGCATACCTCCTATCATCCTCCTCATCTTCTACGAACGCGAACAAGCTCGTCTGAGAGCCGACCAACCAAAGGGATGCAGAAAGTTGGGCATGAAGATAGAGAGCAACTTGCTAAATGAATTCGACAAGAAGTTCTCCGAAGGTCGACCACCGAGCACGGAGGAGACATCGGCAGAGTGGTGGCGCCTGAAGAGCATGTGGATATACCCAGTGAAGAGTTGTCGAGGTGTTGAACTGAACAGGGGCACCGTCATCGCCACTGGCATGGAGTATGACCGTCAATTCACATTTGCCCAATTGAAGAGCCCCGCTTCGACTCCCCACGTCACGGCAGACAAGACGAAGCCGGCTCACAAGTGGGAGTTCATCACACAGCGTCAGTTCCCATTGTTGGCGCAGGTTCGGACTGAGATGTGGATGCCTGACCAGAGTGTCGATACCTACACGGCGCACGCGGAGGATGTTGAGAGTGGTGGAGTTATCATTTTGAGCTTTCCATACCAGGAGACAGGCTGGAGAGGAACGGTTGCTAGATGGGGTGCTGCTGTCAAAGGCACGGTTCCAGAGATGCAATTCCGTGTCCCCTTCAACCCCTCGCCGGTTCAGATTGAGAAGGCTGGTTATTCGTACGAAGAGATGACAATCTGGAAAGAGAAGGTCAACGCGCTGAACCTAGAGATTGAGATTCCAGATGAACTTCGCTACTTTCTAGGCATGAGCAATAAGTTAGGCCTCTTCCGCATCGACAACACCAAATTACGAGAGGTTCACAGAAATGCCCCTACAAAGGAGGCGCTTGGTTATCAACCAGTGACCGGCTTCCAAGATGCCGTGCGTGCTATGCCCAACCCCTTGATGCAACCTTGCTAAACTGAACAGTATCCCCTCCATCTCGTCAATCTTGCCTCGATCCGCGACGTCGAAGCCAAAATGCCCAAAACGAAATCCACCCCCCGCCTGTCCGCCGCCCGATTCCGCGCAAACCTAATCATCACTGGTCCAGAAGCCTACCACGAAGACACCTGGCGCCGCATCAAGATTGGTTTCTACGAATATGACGTCTCCTGCCGTACCGCGCGTTGCAAGATGCCGAATGTGGATCAAGTTACCGGAGAGCGCCACGCCTCGGAGCCTGACAGGACTTTGCGCAGCTTCAGAGCGGTGGATAAGGGTGCCGGATCGATGACAGGCTGCTTGGGAATGCAGCTTGTGCCGTGCAGTCAAGAGAGCGCGCTGAGAGTTGGAGACGAGGTTACAGTATTGGAGGTTGGCGAACATGTTTATATTCCCCAATGAGTTCTTGTTGGGATGAGACGAATTTGCTTCTGAGTTTGGAGTTGGGGGACACAATCAATCTGCAAGCATGAAAAGCAAGCAGCCCTGTCAGCTTGCGGGAGCTAGGAGTGATTGGCATCGTTCGAAACCGATAGCTTTGTGGACGAGGATACCCACACAGTTCGTCTGGTTCTTTGCATTTGGGGCGAATGAAAAATACATCATGGCAGCGAGACTAGCGCACTCTTCTTTGTAATACGTACGGGATAGAAGGATCTCTTTTCTGGGTTCTGTGCATGGTTTCCTGCATTATTGATATGGTTTCTTTAGACAGCAGAGGCGTTTACATGTTAGAGTAGGATGGCTGGTAGTCCGACGGCCGTGGGCCTAGATATATGCATTTCTGTTTTTCCGAACTTGAATCGCCAGCCTGCTGATTGTGAGGGACTCCGGTACCCTGGATGTGTTCTGACCAGCTTTCTCTCCCATTGAGAGCATTGAGAGCATTAGATATCAGTCTATTAATCTTAGCTGTGTTATCGAGTGGAGGTATCAGCTCCAATACCTCCAAGCTCCTAAATACCCTCGAAATACCCAACTTAACATGGCAGAACCACCCCCCTATCCCTCAGACCCTAAATAAACCCCTCTCGCCGCTAACAGGCACCATCGTCAGCTCCTACTAGGCCACAGCATAGAAAGTACACGTCAACCCTCCCTCCCCATCCCATTGCCCTCTATGGACGGGACATACTAGCTAGCTTCCTTCTCTCGCATCCTGCGTTCGAGCCAGAAGCTGAGCTGAGCTCTTACTTCATGAATGATGGATGGATGGTGGATAGCACTGTGCGATACACATCAAAGGCAGACGAGCGGAGTGATCGAAGCTGTTCGGCGTTGGGCGTGGATATCTAGTTGGAATAGCGAGCGAGCGAGCGGGGAGTATTTATAATAGGGGAGTGCGGGACGAAGCGTGTGATGGATTCTGATATTCGGGCGTGGAAGGGATGGGTGTGGGTTGTTTGTGAGGTATATACGGCGGGCTCTGGGTGCTTGGTTCTGCGAGGTGGATTTTGTGCCTGGGAGGTTTGGAGAGCTGGCTGGAGGAGATGGATGGATGTGTTACTTTTTCTGGTGGGGCTGGAAGGGTTGAAGAGGGGGGCTCAAGCTTGTTCGTTCATCTTCAAGGGAATTTGTTTTTTTGACCTGACTGCTTACTCCTGCCAGGTACCACATGCTGGAAAATACAATTTGACCTGGATGATTTCTTTGGCGATTCAGATTGCGGAGCTTTGAATCTTGAATTGGGCTTTGAGGCGGTAGATCATCGAAGCTCTTGAGTCGTTTGTCGGTGAGTGCGATAGACTTACACAACTGCGCCGGTGACCTGACGTGTGGGCGTGGTAAATAGACTTCATGCATGCTGGGAAGACTTTCTCTAAAAATATGGAGAGAGGCTGCACTGCGCTATGAAGACATGTATTATAAGATGATCTACCAGGCATGCCACGGTAGGGAAATTTCGAAACCGACACTTGCATCAATAACTGCACCAACCAAGAAGATGCTTTGGCGATGACTATGGCGAACGGGAAATAATATGGCCTTGACTATTTTTCTTCTGCTAGACAATCATGGGCGTGTTCCACGTCTCGCTTTCATATACAGCATCTGGCACTCGTGAGCTGGTCTGGAACTGTGGACTAGCTGGCAGATGTATTATAGCTTTATGGTCTTCTGTAACATCTCCTGACTTATTTGTTGAACAGAATCCAATCATCTAGGATATTCGATTAATTCGGAGCCTTGTTTCCGAGCAAGAATTTTCCTTGTCAGATGAACATCAATATCCAGAACTCCAAATGCTCAATCGGCCGGAATATGTGGGAACGGCTGCGAGATCTCGTTGTGGCTTACCCTTGATACAACCCAGGACAAATGGGTACTTGCGATGCAACCTCTGTGGTATGCCTTTCACTTAAGGAGCTTTGGCACCAAGCCATTAAATATGAGAATGCTTGAAGTTCTACGATTCTAAGATTCTGGGTCTGTAGACCTAGTAATGCGAGATATGTCACGTACTAAGACGTTGCCAAGCTCTAGAATTGCGCCGCACTTCGTCCACTTGCGAGTGTGTATGAATACTGATGAACCACCAATTTTCAAACATTTTGGAAATGCGAATGAGGGGTGAGGCGCTTGACATCGAAGTGATGTAAGAAGTCAACTTCAGCTGTACAATGGAAAATCCTGATCATACGAGCTAACGAGCATTTGAAGGGTGCGGATTTCAACGGTCTCGTGCCATCGAATTCTCCAGAAATCGAGCTTCCCCCGAGATAAGAAGAAGTGGAAAAGGCCGAACAAGGTAGAGCGCAAGAAGCAAGAGTCAGCCACGGACTTATCCGTCCCCATCCTCGGAATATCTGTGCCTCGAAAGTCTGAAGATGCTTAAAAATGCGAATCTGCAAGTCAGACTGGGTCTGAGATCTACCAACATGCATTCTGAGAGAGACTGGGCCTTGCCACAAGGAGCGAAACTTGCACATGATCTTCCTGCGTTACGAATCACAGACTCGATTCAGAAGTCTTGATATGAGAAGGAGAGCACGACTTTTGCTGAGCTTTTGAGGCCGTTACTGACAGCTACAGGGAGTTCGGACCGGCCCCCTCTTCGGAGCCGCGGCTTTGAATTTCGAGATTGCAGCTGCCTCGAGATCGCCATGGGCGATGGTCATGTTGGTTTGCAATGGATGGATTCTTGCTACTTAGCTGCCGATCGGCAGGCGGCGCGGAACTTGGGTCAGATCTGCGGGATAAATTTAGAGTCGACGGATCTGTCCTTGGAGGGGGAGTTGAGATGATTCCGAGATTTTTGGCAATAACTGTAGGCGCTCTGAGAAAGGGAAAGATGGACAAGCACCAGAAGTTTTGGTTGACATTACGTAGTGTGTGCAGGCAGAGCCTCGTGGACTAAGTAGCTTGATGGGAGACTTGATTGTAAGAGAATTAGAACCAGTACGGGAGCAACGACCCCACCGGCCCTTGGTCAACTGAGAAGCATCCTCTGAATCGAAATTTCACGTCTGTCAAGTCATTGCTAGGTTGTCTAAGCAGGACTTCGTCTTGTAGAGCGGGCTTGGAGCCGAATGATTTGCGCTTGATAATCGCTCCGATTCTCCTCAGAAAGGCCGCTACGATCAAGTTCTGCATCTCCGTCCCAGTGAGGGGTCTCTCGTAAAAACACTTGATTGGTGTTGTCCAGTTTGGCTTTGGTGGCGTGCCGAGCGGACTGTCAATTGCGCATGAAGGGTGAGGTTCCGTGCTTTGGCACCCCGATACAGTCTCTAGCGCTGAGAGACACGGCCATCGATGCCATGTGTAGTTTCAGCCTCAAGTGACTCCTCGTTGCCTCAGAAGCACTGAAGGCTGAAACTGACTCCGGATCAAAGAAATCTGATAGTTTGGAGACAGGTGTGGGAAATCATCTTGTGGAGCCAGTGGCTCGGACGGTACAACTCTCCAGTTCTGCTTGACGGGAAGCGGTATGTCTAAAGACGGGCAGCTGCTGCAAAGCCATTGACGCCTGACTCCGGCACGAGTGCGACGATATAAACCAAATCCACACCTCTCTCCAATGAAACGGTGTCGCACGACCCCCCCGACGTTGGAGAATGATCCCAGGCGGTCGGATTGGAGTTCTCGAGGGCCGTGGCTGCAGATGCATGGTAAGTTTTCGTGGAGCACTCTGCAACTATCCGCATTGATGCGAACGCAACCCCTTTTGGACGCAGACGGCAGAGAGTAGGGATCTTCTGCTGATTAGTGGCGGATTAGGATTAGTCCAGGGAAGAGGACGATGGGGTGCAAACCCATGCGGTGCGAAGAGCAGCATGTGTTGACATCGTGAGGTAAGACTTGCGCAAGCTTTCGTATTGGAGGCCCGTCGACAAGCTCTCAAAGATTGGGATTTTGAGTCAGTCGAGCTATAACACTACGCACCTATTGACCCAATCTCCGACGCAACTAATTGCCAAAGCCACGTCGGGAAGCTTTTGCCCTCCTTTGTATCGGACCGGAAGAAGAAAGGGAAAAGAGAGGGGGAAAAAAAGAAATCTTTCCTCGGGCCTGCTGATGCTGGATGGCTTGAACGGTAATACCGGACGTGTCAAGGTTGATGCAGCTCTCGATACTGGGCTCGTAACTGTACAGTCATTGCATTACGAGCTTGGAGCTTTGCTAGAAGATGTGGGATATACCAAGCACAGGGTGAGGCAGGAACGATCGACAATGGACCCAAATACTTGGTTCCTGTTAGAGTGGAGTAGCGAGTCATGTCAGCATCGGAGCACTGGTCGTCCCCGTTTTCTTTGGGAGAGCCATATTCAGGTCTTGCGCTTGGTCTTGGATCTCAACGTTGGCTCTGCAGCTAACGTCGCCCTTCCCGTTGTTTTATACTCACCCCTTTGCTTCATTCGGATGTTGCCCCGAGACGGCGCCCAATATCAACGAACAAGGAATGGTTCTTCGCATGGGTCTGCTCGAGTCAGAACAGCTTCAGAGCGCCTTCAAATCCCAGAGCACGCGGCTAAACATTGGCCTCTTTTTCTTTTTGGCGCTCTCTCTACGAAGTACGAATCGGTCTACAGTATGGCCAGAGCTATGAGAGGTATAAAAAATTGAGCCACGCATAGAGACTTTGGGCTTCGGCACGAAATTCGAGACTTTTCCTACGGCTTCTCGAGTGTTATTCTTCGTCAGTATATATCCGAGAGCTTACTCCGCATGCAGTGGCTCTTGAGTTTGCTTCGTTGCGAACGGCACATCCCGCGGGAAGACACCAAGACCACTCTGCTGACTCTAATTATACTTACTCTAGTACTAGTGAGCTGTGATTCACTTCAGGGTTTCCCATTCTCTCCTGTCCTGCGCCGTAGAGGGACCATGGAGGTACGTACATACTGTACAGCAAGCGCCACGCCGCAAAGAAGCGCGAGAGTGCCTTGCTGTCTTTGTCCAGGCTAGTTCCGTCTGGTCCAGTACGGACGTATATGGCGTTAAATTTGGAATTTAGCCAAATACGACTCTTCCTCTCTCGGCACCCCTATCTCCCATTCTTGCAGGGCCTCCTGGTAGAAACCCCGTCTTCTTCCCATCCTCTGTCGACTATTTCAGCCACGTCCCGGTCCCCATGATCTGAGCATCTACCAGTCAAGTCAGCAAGAGGCTTCACCAGCATTCGTGACAGATTCCTGGTGAGAGCTATAATACGCATGTTAAGTTGGACCAACAGGCATGCTTACCGATCCATCTGCCCTCCGGAATGCACAGGACTGCAGCACCCTAGCTGCTTACGATTGCACGTTCTGGAAAGAAGCCCCTTTGGTCTCCTGGGTGGAGATAAGCCTGCTCAATCAATAATACTGCACGACGACATCTTCAAGGTACCCCGAGTGGCCCGTTCAAGCATTGAAGCTGCAGTGGGTAGCCTTGGTTTCCTGTTCGACTTGCATTCGATGCACGGAGATGCACATTTGAGGCATGGAAGGTGATCCATACGTTCCTCAGAGATGAAGATCCGTCGCTTTAGGATCATAGCATAGATTTGAGGCTGCGACGGTGTCGCGGCTTTCCGGAAGGTTCATCTCTGTCACAGAAGTCATCCAAGCCTTTGGCTGAAGCTCATGACTTGAGCAATGATTACGTCTGAAATGTGTTGATCATGTTCTGGGTATACCCTTGACCCTGCTACTGTCTGTGCAGACAGGCAACTTTTCGTCAAAATTTGGCGCCTTCCGGAGTATGCCAAAGTCTCCACCTACATATGGCTCTGCATATCGCCCAGTCCCAGTCCAGCTCCCTCCACCTCTCTATCACTGACATCTCTTGCAGATATAACGTCCAACGCTTAGTTCGGACCCCTGTTTTTTTGTCTGCAGATGCCTTCGGCTTTCTCCTACCCCCAGTTCGCATTCCTCTATTGAGTAGCAACCTTTTGGAATTCGGGCCATTGTGACCATCGAGAGTCACTTCATTCGTCTTGTATCGCCGCCACCACACCGTTTGGTCGAATGCGACTTTTGTTCCTCGGCGGATCGACCTTTTAAAGGTCTTACGATTTGGATCTCCGCCCCGACAGCTCGTAAACTTTTGGACTGTATTTGTGACTAAAGAAAGATAACTGATGGGCTAAGGCATTTTTGGGGAAGTAGCCGCGGTATTCAATTTGTAGGGACCGGCATATAATTATATCAAACCGTACTGTTGTGGAAAATAATCCGAAATTGAGCAAAACAAGAAGCTCTCGGCGACGCCATTGTCCCACTCTCCAACCTCCGCGTCAGGTTTTCATCCTGCCCTCAGATCATATCACATATAAAAGACTCCCGAACGAGCAAGACTGGAAGTTTACCCTGGCCTCCTCAAAACTTCCCGAAGCCTAACCAGGGCTACAAGGACTATTCAAGTACGTTCCCTGCTCCACACCCAACACGTAACCATCCGACCAGGAACGCTTACGCAGAACTTCGATAGCTTCACGGGTGGACTCTGCGGTAATCAGGGGCCGGATACTACTTCAAGTCTCAGTACATCTCCGAGAGGCGCCCGGAGAAATAAACTTCGATCAGGCCTGAGATCGTCGCGGGAAGGTCTGTCCAAGTACCCAAATTTGGCGCCTTCGCAGGTTTGGCGGGTGGATATCTTAACTGAGCACTTAAGAAACATTTCCTCCACGAAGTCAATTCAGCCGGCCGGTGGTTCTAACGGATCAGGGGTCCTATAGAGGGATTGTCTTATTGAGATACGAACACTTTTCTGCACACAACTGTCCATGAATTTCAGCCTAGTGTCGTCTGGACTTGCACATCGAGTCGACATTTCAACGGTCGCCGTCAATTGCCCGTCATCTTCTTCCTTGCTAGGTTAGAGGGATTGTGGGTTGTGGCTCGTGCTGGGTGCTTGGTGCGGCTGGGATACTTCTTTCAACCTTTGAGTTCACGTCGACGTCAACATCGCCTGATGCGCTTGTTATAAATCTCTCTGGCTGTGTCCTCAATTCATTTACCTATCGGTCGTCATGACAGAGTTTAATCACCAAGATCCAACCCGTCAACCAGCAACTGGGTTCGACCCACCACCGGTATCATATCAGAATCCGCAACAGAATCCGCAACCACCGCTCCCTCAGATGAGCTCCGCAAGCTCCTACGTAGATCTTCAGTACTTATTTGGTGAACAAGATCCAACGATGCTTGTGCCAAAACAGAATCGGAATAGGAGGAAGCCGAATCAGGGTTCTGAAAGTGTGAAACATCGCCGGACTCGATCTGGTTGCTATACCTGTAGAAGCCGCCGTGTGAAGGTATGAAGACTATGATCCTGGCCATAATTCGTGGCTTACTTCTCCCAGTGCGACGAGGCTCATCCGATTTGCGAGAGTAAGACATCCTTTTGTGTCAAATAGATGCGGCTAATCTTATGACGTGAACAGGATGCAAGAAGGGCAGTCGAGATTGTGTATATCCCGAGACATCGACATTATCTAAAATTGTGAGCTCCGGAAGTGGCTCTTCTAAAAATACGCAATCTGGAGTTCCTGAAAGTCCTGGTGTTTCGTCGGATGACTATGAAGATGAAGGCGGACCTGAGCGGCTAGAAGCCATACCGGATGACGGCGAAGAGCTTCTGGATACCAAAGAGCGTGATGGTTTGCCTACGACAACCGTGCAGCAAGGTAGCGTCAGTTACTCGACCAGTGGTCAGGAAACGACCGCCAGAAAGAACTCGGAAACCCCATCTTTGGTTCAAGACAAAGGCGCTTCACCTACACCCTCTACAGAGGGCTCAGTTGGACACGCCGCATATCAAACCGCTGGAACATCCCGACATCAGAAGCAGAGCGCTCCTTCCCCGTCTGATTTCGAGACTTTGAGAGGCGACTGGTCTCATCTACCTCCGGATCTTCAAGTCTATTTGACATACTTCTACGAAAACGTCACCCATCTTCACTACTCGTTGAAGAGCGATCCTGACGACTTTTTAAAGACACTGTTCATCGAGGCTGCACTCAGTAACGATGCCTTACTCTATGCTGTTGTTGGTTTCGCTGCATTTCAACGAACACTCCACAATCCCGATGGGAAAATCCAAGATTTTCTGCAGTATTACAATAAAGCAGTTTCTTTGCTTCTCAATTCCCTCAGAAGAGGCGAGAAGCATAGTACCGGCACACTGCTCGCTATATTACAACTTGCCACGATTGAGGTGGGGTCTGAAAGCATCGATTGCAAGGTCAAACTAACGCACTACAGGAATTTCTCGGCGACTGGATCAATTTGCTTGGACATCAAAAAGCAGCTTACGAAATATTGACAGAACTCTATACTCCTCAGACAGTCATGGAAAGCCCATCGAGCCGCGTCATATTGGGTTGGTACACGCGATTTGACATCTTTGCGGGACTTATGGGGGGTTTTGAAACAGTTCTTTCAAGAGAGTGGTTCTCTCATACATGCGACCATTTACAGCAACAACTTATAACAGAGCCAAGAAATCTGAGCTTGACAATCGAGCTTGCAGTGGCTCAGCTCCGTCTCATCGCCATGGACATGTCAACAGTATTCGCAAAGATTGGGAAAGGCGAGATCACCTTCGATCAATTTATGAGTGAGAACACAGCAATCGGTACAAGACTCCGAGAATGGAAAACAAAGATGGATCCCGCCTTGCAAGATAGTCGATATCTTGTCACAGACTTCACAGGCGCTCGTTCTGTTGCGCCCGACGACATTGTCGACCCATATGTCCCTGGTATGATATATGATGGGCCGCTTTTCGTAATGAACATATGCCTGATCGATTGGCATTCTATCGATTTGATGCACAGCTATCAGACCGCTCTTACAACACAGACCCAACTGGCCCCTGAAGTCGGTCGTGTGGCATATAAAACCTGCCAATTATACGAAGCTGTCGAGTTCTACCCAGGAAGCCCTTCCGGTGTCATTCTTGCTGTGCAAGCAAGCCTCGGAATTGCGTGTTTATTCCTTCCAAGGGATGAGCGACACGCAATGTGGGCTCGCCGCAAACTAGCTGCCATCGAATCAAATGGGTCAGTACTAACCCACTCAAATTATTGTTGCTTGAGCTGACTGCTCTATAGTTACATATACCCCTACACATTCCGAACGAAAATGTCAGACCTATTCCGCGACAGATCGTGTATGCACTGGTGGCTTCCAAACGACGAAGGCTATCCACCAATCATTCGATCCATTCGTAAATTTGTGGAGGAACGAACTTCTACTGCTAAGGACCTGCCTAGTGAAGACCTGCGAGATATGAAGGCTATATTCGCTTCGTTGAACCTCGACGATGGAAACCCAAGCCAGTCACTGAATACGAAGAAAGGCGAGGCGCGAGGAGAGGATGTGTTTGTTGCCGGCGGTAACTTTACATCAGGCAGTATGCAAGCAATGGGAGGACTTCGAGAGGGTGATACGTATCAACCAGGTCTTGGTAATAGACAGGGCTATTGGGGTGCAGAACAAGGTGGAGGCCCGAATCCTGATGATTTACAGCAAGAGGCTCATGGCCAACAAGATATAAACACAACGGAGCACTGGTTTTGAGAGCTCTCAGATGGTTTCACGCCATCATCCCGAGCTTTTGTAAGCAGTGTTGTTCGAACAATCAAATCGTACACTACATGCATCACTTGTTGATCTTGTAGTCAGGAGCAGTTTGCAAGGAAGGCTGACTCGTAGAATGATATGGGACTGGAGGAGGTTGGAATGCTTTAGTGTAGCCAGCTTGAGGAGAATCTCATACACCCTTTACGATCTGGTGAAGATAGCATCGAGGCTGGGCCGTTGCTTCCAGTTGACTGGGCCTCAATACAGCAGACAGCAGACAGCAGGAATGAACGAGAGCAGGAAATGTCCACTGGATCTGATAATCTAGTGGCACAAGGACTGGATTGACCAGCGAGTAGGCGGGATTTTGTATGAATGAGATAATTATGTCTGGTGATAATGATACAATATAATTGTGGGGTTAATAATGGATATCTCATTCAAGGCTTGAATATAATGGTCTTGAACTTTTCGACCCTGTGTGAACGATGGGTGAGCTTCGGTACTTGCCGGCCGTAGTCCACTTCGGGTAAGCGTTGGCGCCATCAACAGACAGCTACCCCAATTGAATCTCGGAAAGGTTCAAAGATATATTCACGTTCACGTCACAACTTCTCAGATCAAGCTGAGATCAACCCCCTTTTCAACCTGCAACGTACGCGAAACGTCGCGCTCTCAGACACAGCGCAAGCCGTCATGAATAGGCCAGGTATGGGACAGACTTCCACTGCTTCTTTCCCCTCAATGCCCCGCGAACTGGTACTGGTGAGGACATGTATAGTATCGGCTGGTCGCTGTCGCCGTTGGCTCACCCAGCGCGGGGCGACAAAGACTCTGTCAGCTGCGCGCTGTATAGAGGAGCGTCGATTGCAGCTTTGAGGCCAACAAAGGCGTTCGCAAGGAGGCCAGGACAGCGACTGTTGGAAAGCGTCCGCAAGGCAAGATTGACAAAGCTGAGGAGCTCACTTGAGGTTCTCTCAGTCTCATGTGGCTCTCTTAGCAGTCACTGCTATTCTTTTCTTCTTCATTGTCCTCTCAGAGCTCTGTCGCCATTTGGGTGTAGGCAGACTGGCTTCCAAACTTCCTTTGGACATGTCCTTCATCAGCTATGACGCCCTTGAAGAGTTAAGACCTTGCTAATTGATTGCTGTTCTAGGTGGCGGACCCCAGTCGCTGCGTGGACTCCCAAGCGGTTTCCCTAGCCAGCAGCCGATTCCCTCAAACAGAAGTGTGTCAAGCAGATTACCACCTGGTGGAAAGATGGGTACGGATGCCCATTGAATGAGGGGAGTAGGATGAAGAAGTGCTGATGGCTGTGTGTGGTTTTAGCAGGCAATGGTTCATGGGCTTTTGGAAGTGGTGTACCAATGGGTGCCGGAATTGCTCGACCAAATAACGGGGCAATGTCGAGTTTTGCTCAGACGATTGGTGGTTCGTCCCAATCAACAGCCTCACTGGACTTGTCGTAAGTGCCAACTTTTTCCTTCTCGCCTTTGCGAATTTCTTCTTCTCCCACGCACACGCGCCCACCTCGATCCTTACAACCACAACTCCATCCCACCACCGCAATACGCGCATCATGGGCCTCTTTATGAGCTCAAAGGCGCAAGGCAGCCCAGACAGCTCGCCTGAGATTGAACCGAGCGGCCCTTCAATGAGCTATGAGTTGCACGTCAGCGCCGACTTACCCACTGCTGTCGCCGAGTCACCTACCACCCCCGACTTGCCAGCACTCCCCGAGTCACCTACCAACCTCGTGGTCTTATCCGGATCTGTGGTCTCAACTGGCTCCCCAGTACCAGACATTGCGGACGAAAGGTAGAACCGATCCGATGATAGTGGCTAGCCTAGCTACTATGTCTTTTCACGCCGAGTGGAACGTGATGTAGCGCGTTCTAACTATTGATTTGCAACTAAGAAGTCATCCCATAATATAACAACCGCTGACTTGATCCTCTTTAGCGAGTTCCCCTCTCTTTCCAACACCCAACCCCAGCCAAGCCAGTCGACCTGGGCTGCCGCCGGCGCTTCTGGTGCTCGCTATCAACCTACCGCAAACTTGCGAATGCAACCATCCACATTGTCCTCCCAACAGCAGTTGAATGCTCAACAGCAAACCCAACAGCAGCAAGATGATCTGTTCAGCTCTTCTGTACCCAGCAGCGCAGGCAGTTTCCGCTTTGGTGCCCAGAATGCTGTCGGTCAGACCTCTCAGTCAACCAGTAACGCTGATGAGTTTCCGCCTTTGAGCCGTAACGCCAACGGTGAAATTGGTCAAGATCGAAACTCGAACATTCGTCAAGGTTTTGCATTTGGATCATCCAATGGTCTTAACTCTGCCAACCCAGGTCAAGCCAGTCGCAGCAATGGTCTTCTGGACGCATTGTCTGGTAATAACCGCATCACTTCGGGTCATCGCGTCGCATCTCCAGCGAGCTTGTCAGGTAATGTAATCTCATAATGCTTACTGTAAACCACTAATGCGGCTGAAGGTGTTTCCAATCCAAGATCTCCAATCGAGACCGCCCGCCAAGGTTTAGGTCGACTTGCCGAGAATGATGCACTCGTAAGTACCATGGTCTATTCTCACTCGTGTTCCAAAGCTGACGGTTCTCCAAGGCCTTCCAAAGCACACAAACTGGTTCTTCCTCAACTTCTGGTCGTGAGAATGTTGCAGCACAATCTACCATGAGCGGCGCCCCTGGAGGTCGGTCTGATTCGGAGCCCTTTAATCAACCCGTTGATCAAGGAGCAGTGCGTTCACAAACCCTTGATTCTGGCATCGGTTCTTCTTCAAGCAATGTTGAAGGACAACCAGTCGAACCTAAGGATCCAT
The DNA here is from genome assembly GCA_003988895.1 of Hyphodiscus sp. D1413. Lineage (NCBI taxonomy): Eukaryota > Fungi > Ascomycota > Leotiomycetes > Helotiales > Hyphodiscaceae > Hyphodiscus > Hyphodiscus sp. D1413. The sequence goes on from QYAO01000031.1 coordinate 112,820, forward strand.
TGGCCCATATGAGCGAGATTGACAAGTGGGGTCTTAAGGGCTTCTCATACATGATGAACAACTACCCAGATTACGCCGCTATGGTTACCGGTCAAGATCTTAATACTCTCGGTTTTGATCTCACCTCCTCTGAGTAAGTTCGAAACGTGGATCCCTCTACAACTGCTAACGTATGACAGACCCATTGCTACTCAGGTCTACTCTCTGTTTGATAATGAGCCTCCGCGACCTGCAATCCCTCCTCACACCCTCCCGGAATGCTATCGAGTACACAACATCGCACCGATTGAGACGAAGATGGGCAACTTCAATGATGAGGCTTTGCTCTATATGTTCTACACCAACCCCGGTGATATCCAGCAAGTCATGGCTGCTCAGGAACTGTAAGTCAAATTTGGCGGCACGGATTGGTCAGCTTTGTCTAACCGAATTGTAGCCACAGTCGTAACTGGCGATATCACAAGAAGCTGCAACTCTGGTTGACGAAGGATGAGATGATGGTTCCCCAGAGTCTCGGTAACGGCACGGAACGTGGCTACTATATCTTCTTTGATATCAAGCTATGGCAACGCGAGCGGGTGAGTAAATCCACTGTCGCGACTGAATTACACCTAACGTTACGTAGCGAGAGTTCACCCTCATTTATGATGATCTTGAAAACTTGCCTCCTCGTGCTTTGGCTTAGGGTATCGACAAACCTGGGAGTGCTACGTTCTGGCTTCAGTGCTGGATAGCTACACTCCGGTTTTCATCGAGCTTGCGATTTGTTGAGTTTTACGGATTGTATTTGCGGCATCAAAATTCCGAATAGCATGGATTCTATGGCTGGCGTTTTTCTTACGTTGCCTTTACATACAACTGGCGTATTTATGGTCAGAGGGGACCTGGCAATTGTACATGGCGTTCTCATCCGACGTGGTCTCAAGAGGCTGATATGGAGCGGATAACATGAACAGAGGATGAGTGCCACATTCTAGCTTTGATGCTAGATCGCTACACTGATCAGAATAATATGAAAATCCATAGATCCTCTTTTCCTGATGCTTAGGTGATATACTACTAGTTTGTATCTATGCATTGCTTTTCAGTAGTGGTTGTCTGTTGATAAGAAAAATGCGGCTCTTCCCGGAATCGGATTCGACGCGATACCACCAGTTCTCTCATCCTGACAATTACTATCCGGTAGTTTGATATCAATGATTTTCCAAACGTCCTGCTCGACTAGGAATACCCTGAACGTGCTCATTCGGTCCTACGTATTAGGTCTGAAACGCATCACCAACTGAATCGCGAAGATACTAGTAAATTGTGGTCTGCGAAGTCGGGCTCGCCTCCATCCCAACGCTTCCTCCGATCAACTTTACAGTCGCACCACATATCCCAAGATGTCCTCTTCCGACCAGACGATTAATATTCCCCAGCTGATCCTAATACTCTTTCTCAGCGGCCTCGCGATTCGGTATTTCTTCTTCTCGTCAAGCTCAAGCGCAGACCCAAACAGAAATGGTTCGTCAGCGAACAACCTCAGAGCGCGAGAAGCGGATGTGGAACGGATACAGCAGATGTTTCCGCAGGTGTCGAGACGGAACATCATGTGGGATTTGCAGAGGAATGGGGGGAACGTCGTGGCTACTACGGAGAGGATACTAAGTGGGAGGGGTTTGGAAGTCGTGAGTTTTTTCGTCATCATGCTCTCTCGCGAGATGCGCAGGAGCTTGAATTTGGGGCTGCGAATGATGCTAATTCTCCTTGAACAGCCACCGCAATCTTTTCAACCGCCGCTGCCCGTTCAGGTCTCTTCGCAGACATCCCCATCTTCGAACCCTGCGGCAGCAAAGCCGTTACAGCCCGATCTTATCACGCGATACAATCTGAAGGCGAAATTGGCGGAAGAGGCGAGTCAGCAGGAGCCAGGGGAGGCGGAATCCGAAAGTAAAGGAAAGCAGAAGCAAGCATGGAGCTCGAATAAGGGAGAAAGACAGGCGTTATTGCAGAAGAGAAGGGAGGAGATGATTCTGGCTGCGCGGAGGAAGATGGAAGCTAAGGTCGCCGCAGAGACTGGGCAAGGAAAGTCGGATGGTGGGGTGTATTTGGGGTGATAGGAGCCGCCGTGGGAGAAGTCCGTATGTATATTCTTTGTATAGGTGCATAAGAACTGCAATGGAACGGCATGCGTTGAAAGAGTTCTGTGGCATTATATGCTTACAAGAAGAAAGGTCTACCTGTACTACGTTCGAATACATCATGAAGAAAAAGGTGCTTTTCCAGAAGGCCAAGCTTTACGTCTAGTTGATGCTTCATACCTGGGGCAGTAATGGACGATACTGACGGGTATCGACTCCGACTTGGCGATAGTGTATGGGGCAGCTTAGAGTTGTGAAGATGGAGAATTTAACGGATAGACCCGGGTGGATGTTGGGCTTCAGATTCGAGCCGGGTGACAGTTTCACTACTTGAACGGAGGCTGGAGTGGCAAGTCTGCTGCAGTGCCTTGTCTTTCTTCCCCGTCAGAGCAATCGTCAGTTTCAAGTCTTCGTGGGGGATGATGAATGGAGGGGAAGACAAAGATGAGGGGCCATTTCTTCTCGTCGGGTATCAATTCTCCAAAGTACTAAGTGGCCTGAGATAGTGGGCTATATTTAAGGCGTGCGACCGTCCTTGGACTGAAGAATGGGGGCTCTTTGAAGTATATATAGACCCATGGTTCCTCATCCATCATGTCTCCAATATCGCCTAAGAGCGCTCACTTAAGTCGAAGGATGGAGCCCACTTCGTGCTGTTTTCTTAATGACCTCGTCTGAACCACCAATCATCGAACTCCTCACCCCACCTCCTTTCCATCATATTCAGTGTTCAATACTCATTCGCATCCCTCCAATTGGCCCAGATGAAGTCTTCATATCCATTGAGATAACCCTTGAAAAATCCAGTCTGGGAGACTACCGTCATTTTGGTGCGCCTTCGGCAGAAGAGAGGAAAACCGCCCTCCCATCGTATCCCCCTCCTGTTCAAAATGGCACACGTCGTCCCAAAATGCAGAACGACCTCTCACGCTCTTCGTACCCACGAGGCTCTCCCAGGAATACTGTCATCATTCGCAACGAGGATGGCGGTAGAAATTGGTGTGAATTTCGCCTTCAAAGCAACCTTGCAGGCCGCCTGGCTGCCTTCTTTTGTTAATTTGATCACCGGCGAGGCTGTGTCTGTTTCGCCGATAGATGCCCAAGCCCAGAATACCGGCCTAAGCAGTAAGTCAGGACCGGTGGCGGAATGGTTTGTCGGTTTGAAAGTTCACTGACACTGTGCAGAGACTGTTGGCCACATGCCATCAAGTTGAGACGATCTGATCCTCACAGAACATACTGTTACGAGCCATCGATATAAGGCAACCGGCCCTCACGCCTCATTAGAGAGATGGAGAGCTTCTGGGCGATTGCTGCTTGGATGCCCCATATATAGATTAACGGCCAGCGAAGTCTCACGTTCCATGTTAGGGCTAGGCCTGCTCGTTTTAGTCTCCTCGAATCTGAGAATCTATCCCTGACGACAAATCGAGGGAATTGACGCCCCAACATGAGAAGATTTTCTCACTCACAACCGACAACTTATTGTGATTATAACCATTCCCTACCGACTACCGAGTTGTCGGTGTTCCTGCAGCACTGCAGCACTTTCTACAAAGCCGGTTCTTGGATTGTAAGAGGCCGTCACCACCAGTCATCGCCCTCGCTGGCCCAAAAGCAGCATGAGTGGGAGACTCCTCGCTGTTCGAAACAATGCCGCTATTAAAAGATGGCCCCGTACAGACTCTGCGTTCTTCCTATCAAGTTTTATAGCAAGCGGTCCCCAACAACTTTGTCATAGTGCCAGATATTTGAGTTAGAATCAGGTGCCTTCTTTCAAGATGGATTATGTATCGTCATCCTTCTCATCACTGAACTCGAAGTCCTCAGTATCTCAGTTCCAGATTGCGACCAGCCGCTACCAAAATGCTTAAAATTGATTCGTGAAGACATGGTCATGCATTGAAGAATAGCCTGAGAAGCCTTTGGAAATTCATCTTCGGGTAGTCCTTCAACCTGAAAATGTTGTGGCGATCATCTATGAGGCCTTTGCCTGAAAAGCCCTACGAAGGCCAAGAAAGAGCACTCAGCAATGCACACAAAGAACTCACAACGCTAAGAAACTGAACTATGATGTCTGTATGGAAGTTTGTTTTGCACGACATATACTTTGAGAGGCACCTAGTTTTAGGTCGCTGCCCAGTACTAAGCCAGGGAGTAAATCAGGTACTTGCGCAGACGATGGATTTTGGGTTTCGACCAATCAGTCGATCTTGCCCTTACATATGCGGCTACTGTAAATGCAGCCCACTCTAGCAGACTTGTGTACTTTACAATCATTTCAAGGTCAGTTGCAACACATTCCATACCTATCGCCTCCCTTCTAGTAAAGTTCTTCTTCATGATATCGCAGAAAATCACCTACCTCGCAGGTGGCCCAGATGGCAAGGTGCAAGTTAAGACTTCTTTGCGTGCGATCGGTGGCCTTGAAGTTCTAGTCAGAGTGACGCATTCAGGATTATGTGGGACCGATGCACACGATCGAACTGCTGGATGTGGTCTTGGGCATGAAGGTGTTGGCATCATTGAGAAGGCTGGCAATGAAGTGACTTCAGTGAACGTCGGCCAGAGAGTCGGGTGGGGGTGAGTAGACTTGTATAATACTTAAAGTCATTTTTCCTTCGTCCGTTGGACTGACTTTTTTGTAGGTGGCAGTTCGCGGTATGAAAACATTGAAATAATTATCGTTTTCCTACGCTACTCGATCTGATACTTGACAGTCTTGCGGCTATTGCCGTGAATGTTTATCAGGATATAGACAGTACTGTCCCGAATCGCGCGGACAAAAATACGGTGAACTAGAGCAGGGTGCTTTCGGCGACTACGTGGTTAAGCATCAAGACTTTGTATATCCAATTCCTGATGAGATCGAATCCAAGCATGCGGGACCTTTGAATTGTGCTGGTGTGGGTTCACATGATTTCTATTTGCCTGTCATGGATGCTAAACCTTCAGATCACCGTCTATGAGGCTTTAGACGCAGCCGGTACCAAGCCTTCTGACCGAGTCGGCATCGTTGGCCTTGGTGGCCTAGGTCATATCGCCGTCATGTATGCACGCGCTATGGGCTGTGATGTGACTGTATTCTCGTCGAGCGAAGATAAGAGGGCCGATGCAACGGCCCTCGGAGCAACCGAGTTCTACGTTTTAGCATCTACGTTCGAAGCAACTCTAAAATTGAAAGGAGGAGTTGATGTGCTGCTGCTCTGTGGGAATGGCCTGCCAAATTTTGATATGTACGAAGTTCGAACCCAATTGCGGACCCAGAGCCAGCACTGACAATGCCGCCAAGACTCATTCCTTTGCTTTCACGCCGAGCTACAATCGTTCCACTCGTCATTCAAGGAGAGCCACTTGTTATCCCGTGAGCTTCTTGACGCTTTAGATTCTCCTCTGGTTTTCTGACCCATATACTTTAGTTACATGCCTTTTTTGCTTCCTGGTCACCGCATCATGTAAGTTCGACCATCTTATCGATGCCACTTTCTAACAAATTCAAAGTGCAAGCACCGAAGCATCACGGAAAAATCACGTAGATGCTTTGACTTTTGCCGCTCATCATAGTATTAAACCGTGGATTCAAGAGTTCCCCATGACTGCGGAGGGATTGACAAGAGCTTTGACAGCACTTGAGAGCGGGAAAATACGGTATAGGGCAGTTTTGAGCACAGGACTGGAAGGGAAGCTTTTGTAAAAGTTATTTTGCTCGAGTGAAGAATAAGATAATCATGAGGAGGGGCGAATTACGTTTGGATCCGCCGCGCTCTAAGCTCAGCCAGTGTAGAAAAAAGCTCAGCCAGAGTAGAACTTAGTTTTCAACTTATAACGCATTTTCGTGCATCGTCTAGCCGAGCTGTTTTCTACACTGGACCCGTGCCTGATTCACCGTTTGCCCAAAGGTGGGGGTGCGCTAAAAGTGGGATCTCTTATCAGCTGACGGCCTGACACATCGAAATTTCCATCTTTTCTCTAACATCCCATTCCCTGCCTGCGTTGGGTGGAGCAGCGGAGCATGGAATCTCTTATCGACAGACATTCACAGCCTTCCCATCCTTCGTTTAGACAGTGGCTACCGCTGAGATTGAGGATGCATTTCTACGGTCGGCGGGGATGAAGTCCTGGGTAACACGAAAACATCAAGGCATTTTATCCCACTAGTTGTTTTCACTTGGTACTTTTACCGTATTTAAACAGCTCTCATAGCGACAGCGCCAAGACGGTCTTGCCAGGAACCTCTTTTTGCGCCTAAGATGCCCCGGATCGTTGTCCAGAATACGACTATTCTGACACTTGACGAGAAAGATACATTCTACTATCCAGGGTCCATTGAAATTCGAGATGATAAGATCTTCAGCATCGGAGCCTGGACCCCAGATACCATCCTCGACAAATATGATGGAGACACGACTGTGGTTGATGGCACAGACAAGCTGGTGATGCCAGGTTTGGTGGACCTTCATTTCCATACGTCGGTAGCAAAGGTCTGAAATCAATCATGAAGACAACAGGTGATGAGAGAAATTCGGGCTAAACTTATGAAAGGGATATGGCGATGATTTACCCCTTTGGGAGTACTTGGACACCATTTGGTACCCATCAATTCGAGCTCTGACCCCGGAGACCTGCCGTACTGCAGCACTGCACTCATATATTACGGCACTCAAATCTGGAACCACCACAGTCAATGATATGTACCGCCATCTGGACTCGCTCGCAAGCGCTGCACTGCAAATTGGTATTCGCGCAGTTATCAGTAACGACATTGCGCTCCCGCAGCACAACCTCGATTCTATCGAGGACAATGTCACGGCCTTCAAACGCAACAATAACCTCGGTGATGGCCGGATCAAGGTCTGGCTTGGACTTGAATGGTTGCCTCTTTCCGACGCTCCATTGCTCGCAGAGATCGGACAAATGAAGAAAGAGCTTGGAACCGGGGTCCATGTTCATCTCTGTGAGAGTAGAACTGAGATTGCGGACAGCATGAAGCGATTTGGAAAGCGGCCAGTGGAGATGTCATACGAAGCAGGAATTCTTGGCCCGGACTGTGTCGCTGCTCATTGTGTGCATTTATCTGACAACGAGATCCGGCTATTGGCCGAGACTGGAACCTCGGTTTCGCACAATGCAGGCTCCAATGCAAAACTTGGAAACGGGGTTGCAAGAGTCCAGGATATGCTGAAAGCCGGTATCAACATTGGGCTTGGAGTCGACGCATGTGAGTGTCATAATTCAACTGACATGTTCGAGGAGATGAAAATTACATCGTACATGCAGCGTGCAACATTGGAAGATGCGTCTTTAGGGCGGCCGAGTCAGATCTTGAGGATGGCCACGAGCAATGGCGCGAAGGCTCTCGGAATTGATGCGGGCGTATTGGCCCTCGGTAAGAAGGCCGATGTGATTCTACTTGATTTGAAGAAGGATATGATGTTCACACCGTTGTTGAAGGAGCCCATTGAACAGCGAAGATGCATGTTAGAAAGCCATCTTGTTTTTGGTTGTAATGGCTCGGCTGTGGATACCGTGATTGTCGACGGAATAATTGTGGTTCGGGGCAGAAAGGTCTTGGGTGTCGACGAGGAACAAGTCCGCCAAGATATGGATGCTTTGTTTCATGATTTAGTAGCCATGATGCCAAAGGTAACAGCACAGCGAGAAAAGACAGAGGGCAAGTAGTTGGACATGAAGGGCAAGAGTAATTGCACATTTATTTCCACGTGCTCGTTTCGATGAGCAAGTTTGCGGTTCTTTGAGCATCAATTCTCAAGGAGTGCATTTACCTTATCCGGCATTGGGCACCGCGAGCAGGTAATTATTTTCCTAAATGTCAAGTTTTTTATTCTCTTCTACTAATAGAATCCACCAGCGTGGCTTCCTGCATGATTACACATCTACCCTTAAAGGTGCCCATCAAGGTCTTCTTCTCATATCGCACTCTTCAACCCCGCTAGAGGGCCGAAAACGCCCTCAGTCCCGCTCTCAAAGCGCTCCTCAACTTTCCTCCAGTTAATCACCTTCCAGATACCCTTAGCATAGCTTGCTTTGTCGTTCAAGTACTGCAGATAATACGCATGCTCCCACATATCGATTCCGACCAGCGGCTTCTTCCCCGCTGGTACGATTTCTTGATCTTTGCTTGTAATGATTTCAAGCACAGTTGAATCCACGTCTTGCACTAGCCATCCCCATCCACTACCCTTCAGTCCCAAGAGCGTGGCGTTGAACTTCTCTTGGAACTTCTCGAGAGAACCCCAGCGTGCCTCGATGGCGGATGCCAACTTGGGTGCGGAAGATGGGTGAGAAGATGCTGAGGACGTGGGCGACAAGTTTTCCCAGAACAACGTGTGGTTGATGTGCCCTCCGGCATTGAAACGAATGGCTTCTTGAAGATGTAGCTGCGCGACGATGTCGGGCTTGCTAAAGGCTGCAGCTTGCGAGACGAGCGCTGCATTCAGGTTATTGATGTATGCCTGATGATGTTTGCTGTGATGCAGAGTCATAATCTGAGCGCTGATTGCGGGTTCGAGAGCCTGGATTGTGGTCAGAATCCATTCTCGCGAAGTGAGTGCTGAGTTAGACTCACATCATATGCGTATGGCAACTGTGGAAGCGAGTATTTTGATGGAGAAGCCATAATGGATATTTGAGCAAGTTTCTTTGCAGTCCTTCTGTCAATCAAGCAAGATAGGTTGTCAGGAGTTCGTTCAGGTTGTAGGAGCGTAGAAGAATTTTCTGAGAAATATTAAGAGGATACTGGGCCTTAGCCCCGAGCATACATACCGTCCTGCATATATCCCTTTCTAATTAACGGATCTTTCGTAATATCTTCGTAATCACCTCATTCCCTCTCACTACGATCAGTAACGCGACACGTGATCAATCAATGGTCTCTCGTCACGTGCTTTTTGTTCCTTCAGTTTTCTTAGTGTCTGCCAAGGGCAAGCTGCGCAAGTTTGAGAGGATTATTACTATGGCCAAGGCTCGTTCACCCATTATGCCCCACCAAAACCCTCTTTAACTCGTTTTTACCAAATGGCAAGGTCGATGTCGCTTTCTAGCTGCAGATATCGACAACGGCAAAAAAGGAAACCAAAGGATTCGGGCCATGTTGGAGCAACATGATGGCGAACCTTCAACCTGTTGCCGGCGGCACCGGTTCTTTCAAACATCTTCAGATTTCCCACTTCAAGGGCGTTCGACTTCAAAATGGACATGTCGTCGACCGCAGCGAGCATGGGCTCGATGACCACCTCAGCAATGGCGACGGGTGCAACGGGGGACTCCGCAACTGCCAATTTACCCCTCAGCGATCCGATGTGCAATAGTGAAGCCTGTCTGGCATACTTGGCCGCAAAGACTGCTTCTCAAAGTCGGATATCCTGGGCCTCTCAGTTTGAGTATGCAAAGTACGCCACGTACTACTATGCCGTGTTTATCTTCATATTCGGTCTGGTCTATTGGTCAAGAAGACTAGGCTCGAGCACAGTTTCGTACCCAGAACGAAACACGACCATTACACAACAGATGGTGGCCTACTGGAGGTCCGTGATGTACAAGAGATTGGGTATCGGAATGTCCCTTGGGGTCGCATTGTTCATTGGCCTGGGCGTATTGTTCTTAGCTATTGCGACTTTTGCTCAGAGACCGTACTACCGAGCCCGTCTTGGATATGGATCGTCCCCTTTAGCTGTCCGCTCTGGAATGATGGCATTAGCCTTGACGCCCATCATTGTGGCGCTGAGTGGAAAGTACAATGCAGTCACTCTGATCACGGGAATCAGCCATGAGAGGTTCAATGTACTTCATCGGTTCATGGGGTATGCATACCTGGTACTAAGCATTATCCATACTGTCCCATTCATCGTGAAGCCGCTGCAAGATGGAGGGTTCAAAGCTTTGCACCAAGTGTTTTATGAACCAGCAAGTCAGGAAGTATGTCCACTTTTTCATCCAAAAAAAAAGGTCTCAAACTAACCATTCGTCCTAGTATAATGGCATTCCCACGCTCGGCGTACTCGTTTTTCTCTGTCTGTTTTCGTTACCTTACATTCGTCATCGCTTCTATGAGCTCTTTGCACACTCCCACATTGCTGGAGCGATTGTCTTTCTTGGGTTGATGTTTTGGCATTGCGAGCAGGTACTCGATAGCTGGGATTATCTATGGGCGACTCTGGCCATCTGGATCTTTTCACTTTTTGGTCGTTTGATCATTAAACTGAAAACGCCATCCTTAAGAGGCGTTGATGCTACCGTCCAAGACCTCGACGGCGAGATGCTCAAGATCTCCATTCCCGCATTCGAGCAAATGTCTTGGAGGCCTGGCCAGCATGTATTTCTCCGATTTCCGACCATTGCACCACTGGACAATCATCCCTTCACGATTGCTAGTGCGTGTGATGAAACTTACGTCACTTCCAAGGATGGAAGCACGACGAGGAGACCGATGATATTTTATGTAAGGCCCAAGGACGGTATCACGCGAAAATTGATGAAAATTGCGCAGCAAGATGGTGCCGGACACAATGTGAAAGCATGGATCGAAGGTCCATACGGAGGACATGACGGGCAGATGGAGTTGGCATACGAACATGTCATTCTAGTGGCTGGAGGGAGTGGAATTACTTCGGTTCTACCTCTACTGGTAGATCTCAGCAGGAAGATTGGCAGAGAACGGACTATCTTGAAGGAAATTCGACTCATTTGGGCCGTCCGCGACAAGCATGCGATCAAGTGGATTCAGGATCAACTGCAGGAGGCTCTAGCTGCTGCGCCGGGGGCAGTGACGATTGACTATTACTTTACATCAGAGGATGGATTGAGCGAGACGTCAAGTATTCAAAGTGATGACACCGAGAGAGGAATCCGCAGGGTAGTGGATGGTGAGAAGATCATTCAGGTTCATGAAAAGCCGCATGGATTAGGCGAAGAAAACTATGGACGACCGGATTTGAAAGAACTCATCCCAATAGCATTGAAGTTCGAGAGGACTTGGGTTGTTGGATGTGGCCCCGCAGGGATGAATGAGGATTTGAGTAACGCAGTCGCTTCATCCCAGCGAAGAGTCCTGAGAGGAGAGCTGCAGGCCGTGAAGCTACGTACAGAGACTTTTGGTTGGTAGATAGTCATGGATCAGGCCATGCAGGGAATGCTACTTCATCCCCTTCTTACAATCAGTTCTCATCAAACATCTTCCATCCGAGAGCTCGTCTCACCCAGCCCCATCTGTTCACACTTGCTTTCAGCTTCACGTCTGCCGAATTATTGTATCCATGTCCACTTCCCTCTCCCACAACAATCAAACTCACGTCATTCCTCTTTACCTCATCCAAGGATTTACTAGCCCATTGCAAAGCCGCTGCCATCTTGACACTATGCAATGCCGGCACAAGATCATCCTGGGCCCCTGTCGTTAACAAAATATTCGGGTATCTAACGCCGCTCTTGACATTATCCACCGGCGCCCATTTCATCATAGCATCGAACTCCTCTGGTACAGCGGGGTTTCCGATATCGTCACTACCACGACTGGGAAGTCCGAGCTTCTGGCGACGTAGAATATCCAGAGCTCCGACGTTGCAAATCACGCCCTTCATCAAGTCTGGCTGCTGCACCATAACCGAAGAGACATTCAGACCACCCATACTCTCACCCATTAAAAGGATGTTGTCTGTTCCAAGCTGAGATTTGAGATATTGTACAGCAGCAATCGTGTCATTGAACAGAACTTGTCGATTAAGTTTCGTGGCGGCAGCGTGCCAAGCAAGACCCTTTTCGCCTCCGCCTCGGACATTGGCAATGGCGAGGACTCCTTTGAATGCTAGCATGAAAGCTAGGAAATCAGGACGGAAGTGGGGAATTACAGAAATACCGAAGCTACCGTAAATATAGAGGAGGACTGGAGTTGAAGAAGTGATTGGATGGGTTGAGGTGTGAGTCAGGAACATGGGGACAGGAGTTTCGTCAAGGGAGGGATAGAAGACTTGCCGCGTTGTGAAGTCCGAGGGCAGGTCCTTGCTGGATGCGAAGACTGGGATTAACTTGGTAGTGTTTGATGGCGTGGTGATATGTAGCGCTGGCGGCGAAGAGAAAGTTGATTCCAGGATGAAGAATCCTTCTGACCCGGCATCCGGCTCAATGGCAAGAACAGTCAAGATCGCGGTATCGATTGACTCGAGTAGTTGCCCACTCGAGGAATATATGGATACCTCATCATGAACATTAATTGAATGAACCACGGCAAGATTCCCGTTCCGCAGCTGTGTGATATCAGCGGTTTATCGGGTAGCTGTACAGATTAAAGAGCCAAAGACTTACTACCCTTGCCATCTTCAAAGTCCTGTCACATTCGCCAGGCAAGAGAGTCCTCAGTTCCAAGGTACTTCTGTCCAATGCTACAACCTCTCCGTTGTTCCGCGTTGTATGGAAATAAAGAGCCCTTGATGTTGAGCCCACAAACCTATTTGAAGTCAGCTGGTGCACATGATTATACTCGACCATCACTCACTCCCATTCTGCATCAAAATCGGCAGCAATTGTAACATTGAAATGCAACATCGGCTCCTGATTCTCAGCCATGGCCTCCAGTCTCGCTCTCCCTGCTCTCACTATGCTCTTCCGCCCGCTATTCAAGATGAATAGTATCACCCATTCCCCATCAGTCCTCGCAAAAAAAGTGAACGTCGGCTCCTGCTTCTCCTCGTACACTACAAGATCTCTCTCCTGGGGCCGGCCAACAGCATGGAATTTCAACTGAGGATTAAGCCTTGAATCTCTGTCTGGCCAGTATTGATAAAAGAAGCCCACATCTCCAAGCCACGCGATTTGGATTGCCTTCCCAGTGAACTTGGTATCAATAATCTCATCCGACAACTTCTCGCCAGTGGAAGTAGCCCGGACATGAATTTTGCACCACTCAGAGCCATGGATGCTGGAACTGTACGCCCAGTATTTCCCTCCAGAACTGAAACCAGATGAGACGACAGCTCCCATTTCGCTTGCTTCATCATGGAAAATCTCACTCTTTCCTTTCAGATCGCCATCCGCGTCGACTTTGAGATCATCCTTCCGGACTCGGTACCAAACAGGAAACAACCTGCCCTGCCCTGCAACACGGTAGTAGTAGTGTTCTCCGCATGGATAGAATGGCGATGCCAAGCTTGGCAGCGAATGAAGAGTTCTAAGGAGTAACTCGAGTTTTTTGAGATCATCTACTGATGAAGGGTCGTTGATGGATTGGTTTGAGCGGGAGTTTTGCGCTGCGACGTATGACTTGTATTCCTCACTCGAGGCATCTTCTAGCCAGGCATAAGGATTTGGAACCGTGACAAGACCGGAAACTGCGGAATGAAACGTGTCTGTAGAGCTGCCACGGGGTGCTGGTGGATAGTCCATATTGAGGCTTGCAATTTGTAAATTGGTGAATCACATGAGACAAAGATAGCTGCGAATGAACCTAACTAAAGATGAATATTTCAAGTACTTTATATATACCTATCAAAAGGTAAAAAAATTATTGAACAGGAGGTCGTTGGGCATAAGTCAAACCGAGGCTAGATTGAGTCTGGTGGAGGGGTAGTCAGAAAGTACACCGGGCGTTTGTCACATAGGGTAAGTATTAACACCGGCCGGCTTAAGCTATTAAACAACAGGGTCAGGGACTCAGGTTTTCTGCGTTTTGAGACCTTGCGGGGTACTCTGAAAGCTGAGTGCGTTGAACGCCACCTGAACACATTGATGATTTGATCATAAACACGAAAATGGTAGATTTATAATATGAGGATGACTGCATCGAAACCATTTATATTCTATTATATTTGAGAGGCGGGCTTGTAATCTAGAAGTAATACGGATGTTCACTATTCATTTCTAGACACCACTAGCCAAGCGACCTTAGCAAACGTATTTGAAATTCGGATTCTCCCAATCCGTCAAGTCCATGAATCCCAGATGGGGATTATCGCCCAACTCCGGATTCGCTGCAAGTTTCTCGGCTGCCTTCTTATTCAAGTGACGGTACCAGAAACTGCCTGAAATTAACATCAAATGATCATTACCCGATTGGGTCATGGAGCTTACATCAAGAATAGCAATATTCCTTCACAGCCGCACATCATGACCAGGACTGTGATCTGACCCGTGGGGTAGCCTTTTGACGCTTCATTGGATTTGTAAGCGTATGGGCCAGCTACAGAACCAGCATTCGCAAACACAAAGACTACAGCGTTGATAGTGGTTTTCTTAGTATACCCTGCAACATTAGAAGACAAAAGGCTCAGCTGTTGCACGTAGGCTCCATAGAAGAATGTAGACTGCATAAGATTAGCTGTGCGACTAATAATGATACGATTGAACTGACAATTGAGAGACCAGCTATGAGCGCACTAGTGTTGTCGCGAGGACTCTTCCATAAAAGGGCCATCCCGGCAATGGTTGGCAAAATAAAAAGCATGGCGATCGGGATTCGAATTCGGTGATATTTGATGCTCAGGAGTCTAGGTTCCGTCAGATCACTCGGGACTTCCACATTCGAAGATTGTCTCACCCTGAAAAAATCATTGAGAAAACTGCAACTCCAGAAGCCGGCATCGTTAGGGCCAGCGCTTTCTTAGGACCGTATCCAAAGCTGGTGACTAGGAGCGTTCCGAAACTATATCACCGTCAGATTTGATCTTGATTAACTTGGAACCGTTATTACCTTCCAAGAGCAGCATTTGCGAAAGAAAAGCAGAATCCGAAGACTGCAATAGCATACATCTGAGGGTCTATGAAAGCTTCTTTCATTTGCTTCATCTTAAACTTTCGAGCATGCATTCCAGTATTATTTGCCTGAACCCTCTGCACGGCAATTTGTTTCTCTCTCGCTGTGAGAAACCTCGCTCTCATCGGCGAATCCGGGAAAGCCCAAAAGTAGAAGAGACCGATTCCGACAGAGATCGAGCCAAGAATCACGTAGATCCATTTCCATGGACTATCTTTATATTTACCTCCAATACTGACTGCTCCAAAGTCGATGCCCTGGCCGACAATACTGCCCAGAGATGCTCCAGCGATCCAGATTCCAATACGGAGTGGCTGTTCTTGTGTCTTCCACCACTAGATGGTCAGAAACTTAGCAAAATCAACAGAAAATAGTGGTACTTGTGCGTTGCAGGAGGAAATCGGGAAAGAAATTGAGTAGAAGACGGGATAGTGCGAGGTACAAAAAAGGCATTTAAGATGAGGAGTACACATTCGAATGAGGAGAATTGTCCTTACCATTGCGCTAATAATAATAAAGAGCGGAGTGAGTACGACGTTAAAGCCGTAGAAAAACCTGTCTAAAGGTAAGTCATTGGGATATTTCTGGGCAAAGAATCCTACCTCAACGCCGCAATACCGGAGAAGTTCCTGGCCACAATAAAGAGCAGCGCCAAAGTTCCGGTCCATGTGAGTAGAAACGCCGAGAATTTACCAAACGGAAGCTTTTGCGCAATGATGAGTAGAGGATAAACGCTCTTGTTATCTGTCAGCATAAAAACTTCCCAAGATGTAGATGGAATACTCACTACCAAGGAGCCGAGAGCACCCATAATGGTAGAAGTCTGGTATTTGCTGAGATCCAGGATATAACCAGCCGGAACTTTATCCGTAAGGACAACCTTGTACAAGTGTAGGTCTTGTATCAAGTTGAAAACAGCTGCAGTTCCATAGGCCGATGTGTCGCTGTACACAACCAAGGAAGCGACCAGCATCTGTCCCCGTTAGTACAATCCTTCACTATGGAGAGCTTCTTACAAGTGGGAGCAATCTCATATCGATCTTCCTCAAAACAGCGCGCTCCTCTTCCCTTGTCCATGTGACGGGGCCATTTTCAATCGTAAAGCGAAGTGCGTCGTCTCCGTCTTTAACGTTCAATTTCTCCAAATTTGGGTCAAAGTGGGGCTCTGAAGCGCTCGCAACATTCTCAATATTGTAAACATCCGGTTTCGTATTATCTGGCGACATGCTGACAGCACTTCCGGTGGTAAGAATGAAGTCAAGCTATATGAATTGCAGGAATTCGTTGATACTCTCTGCGGCGTTGTCGTCGGACTGCGTAGGTTGACAATCGTGAGCTGGGAAGTAAAATCTTCAATTCTGGGGAAGCGAGGAGGGGATCTGGGGAAACAATTAAACGAACCCCAGACTTTGCCATCCCTCATATATCATTGTTTTGAATAGTAATTCGGGTAGGTTTTCAGCAACGTGCACATAGATGAGTAGACGTCGTGACTTTTGAGGGGTAGACCGGCCGTTAAGCCGGCCGATTGAAGCCACCAGCATCGGAGCAGTCACGCTTGAATCTCATGAACTGGAGCCGGCAATACTTTTGTAGTCCGCGACAGGTGATCATGAATTAAGTCACTGTTCCGAGGGATTTACACTGTCAGGTATGTAGAGTAAAGCTTTCGATTCAACGCTCTCATCCACCTTGGTATCCTTCTATAACTTTTTCGTGAACCCCCCGAGTGCTTAATGCAATGGCGAACCATCAGAGACGTCTCGCTGCCATCTCAGCTCAAATCAAAGTGCCAAAACCTTCACAAGAAAGGAATTGTCGATCCGTTCTTCAACTAAACGAAAATTGGCAGTTCAAACAGCTCGGACCGCAGGCGATTGTACCTGATTTTCTACCCACGGCAAGGTTTCCAACAGATGTATACTCTGACCTCCTCCATCATGGTCTCATCCCGGACCCATTTAGAGGAATGAACGAACAGGATGTTCAATGGGTTTCTGAAAAGACATGGGTGTATCGAACTTCGTTCCAAACACCGAAAGACGCCCTGGTAGCGAGGCACATTTTATTGATCTTCGAGGGTCTCGACACATTTGCGACAGTGGAACTGAATGGCGTGGAGATACTGACATCCGATAACATGTTCATTAGATACGAAGTGGACATCCAAAGTTTGGTACATGTTGATGCTTACAATATCCTCGAAATCAGCTTCAGTAATGCGGTCGAGAAGGCGGATGAAGTCATGAAGAGCCTCCCTAATCACAAATGGGGAACGATGGGCGGGGATCCAAAACGTACTGCTGTGAGAAAGGCACAGTACCACTTCGTGAGGTACCCTAGATTGATTTGAAAACGTTCGACTTACAATAGCCAGGGATGGGATTGGGGCCCAAGTCTGATCACATGTGGTCCTTGGAAACCGGTTAGGTTGGAAATATATCAATCCAGGTTGACAGACATCCATGCACGACCACTGCTCGATGATGACTTAAAGTCCGCCAGGATAGAGATGATGGCGAACGTAGACGGACATGCTGATGCAGTCATTTTTGAGGTCTTGATTGAAGGACATCTTATTGGTCAACGAACAGCCCAGGTAAGCCATACAATACACTCTCTGGCTTATGACTGACGAAACAAGGTTGGTTCCAGCGTCGCGTCAGCCATCTTGACAGTTGACAATCCAGAGCTCTGGTGCCCATTCACGCATGGAGCTCAGCCATTGTACACATTGCGAGCATACCTGGTGCAGGACGGCCAGCAACTAGACAGCTCCAGTGTCCGCTTCGGTATCCGGAAAGTCGAGCTTGTCCAACATCCTCTTATCGACCAAGATGGCACTTCGTTCTTCCTGCAAATAAATAATGTTCCGATGTTTCTATCAGGCTCATGCTGGATCCCAGCTGATTCTTTGACGACTCGTATCACGCCCGAGAAATATCGCCGCTGGGTCTCTCTGGCACGATCTGGTAACCAATCGATGATCCGAGTTTGGGGTGGAGGAATTTTTGAGCACGCAGCGCTTTATGAAGCATGCGATGAACTGGGCGTACTGGTATGGCAGGATTTCATGTTTGCTTGTGGGAATTATCCGACACATAAGAGCATGCTAGACAGTATCAAAGTCGAGGCTGAGCAGAACGTGATTGCATTGAGGTCTCATCCTAGCATTGTTCTGTGGGCGGGGAACAACGAAGACTATTTATGGGTTCTTCTCGCAAGCCTAGAATACGACCCAGAAGATAAGGATCCTCAGAGCTGGCTTCGAACCAACTTCCCTGCTCGGTACATTTATGAGCATCTACTTCCAGAAGTTTGCAAAAGGCTGATTCCAAATGTTCCCTATCATCCTGGGTCACCATTTGGGGGCTCGACCGCAATGGATCACGAAGTTGGAGATCTGCACCAGTGGGGAGTCTGGCACATGGAACAAGCTCCATATCAAGAGTATCCCAATATGAGTGGCCGATTTGTGAGCGAGTTTGGAATGCAAGCTCTGCCTGTAAAAAGAACTACCGAGGAGTATTTTGCGGAAGCAAAGACTGCCGAGAAAAAGGTGGAAGACGAGATGGTGAGATGGCACAACAAATCGGATGGTGCCGAAGACCGACTCAAGAGGTATGCTAGATCCCTCTAACGTTTCTGGAGAAGGTGTTCTGACTTAGCTAGATATCTCAACTTCAACTTCCTAGAATATGAAATGACTCTCGACAACCATATCTACTATACTCAATTACTTCAGTCTGAAGCAGTGAGCACGGCTTATAGATCGTGGAAACGTGAGTGGCGAGGGCCGAACAGAGAATATTGCGGCGGAGCATTAGTATGGCAGCTCAATGATTGTTGGCCAGTAACATCATGGGCAATTGTAGACTTTCACTTGCGGCCGAAAATGGCATTTTGGGCTGTGAAACGCGAGAGCGCTCTGCAGACCATTGGGTTGAAGCGTACCGATGAGGGCAAAATCGAGGTCTGGGCTGGGAGTGGTACCATTTTGCCGAAGACTGTGGATGTAGTGCTGAAGATCTGGGATGTTCGCGATGGCAAAGAATTGCTGGCTCAGGAGCTTTGCCATGACTTCATCCTCAAGGCAAATCAGAGCACAGAACTGATGGTTGTCGAACTACCGAAAGCTTTGCAATCTCCCAATATTGCTGTAGCGGCATATCTTTCGAAGAGCGAGTCCAAGATTCCCATAGCCAGCCACGTCAATTTCCACGAGCCACTTAAGGAAGTTCCATTTCAGCAGCCGAAGGATTTGTCTTGCAGAGTATGCAGTGATAATGATTCGACTTGGATCGAGTTGAGCGCTGAAGTACCGCTGAAAGGTGTGCTGGTCGAGTTTGTAGGAGACGGTGCCGATAATGTCTTGTTCGAAGACAATGGCGTAGACATTGTTCCTGGGGAGATTTTTCGTCTGAACGTTTCAGGGTTACAGAAAGGAAGCGACCTAAGTCTGGCCGTGAGGTGGCTGGGTGGCAATCAAGTATTTGATTGGACAGCGTCAAATTCCCTGGTCAAAAGACGGGTCGCCTAGAAATGCAGAGAACTCCCATAAGGGGTCCATCAACATAAGCTCATTCTCCCAATCATTTGGCAAGCTAAGTGCTGTATCTGCTGCATCAAAAGAGTCGTCGACAGGGAAGATGACCGTCCTCAATTTCTCTAACCCTCTGCTGATTAGAGACCCGTACAAGGCCGGCGAATGGCTGCCATCAATTCCCACCTCTTTCATCAGTTGGGCGGCTTCTTCAACCGTAGCCAAGGTTTCCATGATGTCCGGTATCCCGGACCCAAATGCCTCACAGGCCCGGATGATAAATTGACAGCAGAACGAAATCATGACGAACCCGAAGTCTGCTAGATAGCGCACTCTCTCGTCTTTTGTCACTGGATCCATGTCGGTGAGAATTTTGACAAAAGATACGGCTGCAGTAACGCTTCTGCGCACAAGCATCTGTTGCTGTTCCGACAGGTGAGAATCGGATAGGTTAAATCTCCGAGTCGAGTATGTACTCATGCAGAACTTCGAACAGTGTCAGTCTGTCTTACAACCTTGGAATCTGAAGCAGTTGAAATTTACTGCATACCTTGGCAAATTGCAAATGAAACTCGAGTATACCACCCCCAGGATCTAAATTTCGGTTAGAAGCATTTCGATAAAACGGTTCCGCAAATAAGTACCCTTAGAAATCCAAGGCAGCCATTTGTTGCTCCAAGTCTCGAGAAGGGTGTCAACATCGTTCAAGACTGCAATGGATGTTTCGCTGTCGGTCATTTCCGGTGGTGCAGGGCACCACCATTCAGCCAATCCTCGGTCTCTCATACTAGCCTTTTTGAATTAGTATTCAATACATGCGAGGCAGAGAAGGGACGAACTTTACTCCACAGCAGGCATAATTCGACCTCTCCTAACAGCCTTGTCGCTGATTGCGATTTGTGAAGATGTTCAAGCGTCTCTGGTGCAAGTCTGATTGTGGCATCTTCAGATATACTTGGCGGGCTTCCCATGACCAGAGAATTGTGTTGTGACATTGTAAATAGCCACAACCACATAACATACATCCGGTAGCTCTTTGATGCGGTGATATCTGGTGCTCCAGAACGAATCAGATTGCGTAATTCGTTAATCGAGCGATGGCAGCCCAGATGTACAGCATATGCTTCGACGATTGTCTTGAGTCGCCAGTGAGTGATGTCTTCAAACGCAGAGGATGTGGTCGCTGGTCTATAGACGTAGAGAACCATGAAAGCTTGAAGAGTCGCAAGTTCATCGTCGCTACCGCCGCGTGAGGGCGGAAACTTGGAACGAAGGAGTTTGGAAATGGAGGGCATAAGTCTATCTCTCAATGCACTTCCACCTGGGAGAAACCTCGCAGCGACGAAGCAAATGCAGTTCGCAAGGTTCTTCTTCTGCTCAATCACTCTTTGCGGATCGTCTAATTCTTTGGGCGAAAGAACAGGGATATAATCGAGCAATCTTTTCCTAGCACTATCCAGGTCATTCGATGTAATGCAGGAAATCAACTTTGAACTTACAATTCTATTAGTCGAACCATGTCACGATGGAAGAGCGGGTCTTCTGATGAATATTGTTCCGTCCTCCGCCTCTGCGAGCTGGAGCTATAAGCAGAATCCGAGGGTGTTGTATGCTCAACGATGGACGCCAACGGAGGTGTAGAGTAAATCGACGGGAGGTTGGAGTCATTTGGGGGCCAGTCACGAGACTCCTGCCTGAGGGGGCGCACACCAGATTCGTTCGGAGACCAAGGGCTGGGCCCCTGAGGTGTAAGGACTTGATTGATAGAGTATGTAGCTACTTTAGGAGCAGGACTTCTCTGAATCGGACGTAATCCAGGGCGATTCCGAGTGTATCGCTGGGGCTGGCATTCTCGTCCAACTTTGGCGCAACGTGCACAGGGTGGGTTCTCGAACCCGACACATTTCATCTGATCTCTATTAGTTCGCCGCATGCCAAAAGGGCGACATGGCTTGCCTTTGAGCGCCGACATGATGCACAAGCCAGCGTGGTACTCATGGTTCTCAGGGCCACCAGATCAATGGGGGGTTGTCAAGCTGAGCAGAGGAGCGGGCTGCAGGTATTGAGGCACAACATGAGGCGAGGTCCAGCCTACCCAGGCTAAATACGGTGGCCGCAATGCCCTGAATGCCCTGAACCAGAGCCTAGAAGGGGACTTAGAGTAGGCGGGGAATCCTATCTAAGCGGCGCTTTACTGCTGTACATAGACCTCTCGTCTTGTGAAGAGAATTGCATTCTCCAGCTGGTGCCAGCATTGAGCTCTTCTGATCGTGTCAGGGTTGCCTTCGTAGCCATAGTACTCTCAATGGGCATTTGTAAATCTAAATTTAGTGGTGGCCTTCAGCGGATGGTGAGTGATATGATCACTAATCAGGGTCTCTGCCCCCTGAAGCTAGGTGGTGTTTAGCGATTGAAGCCTGACGTTGACTCTTCCATTCCGACCAAACTCCTCTCTCGCATACTGTACCGGATCCTCACTCTTTGTTCGCAGCCCGCATATGCACATGCACGATCTCCCTCCAATCCCTCTGCCGTGGATCTTCCATGTCCAGGAATCTCCCTTCATGATACTTTCTAGCGCAATGACAGCCTTGTTTTTCATGCGGAGATTCGAGGCACGCTATACGAAGCAAGACAGTAGGTACCACGTGACTGACATCACCAGCAGCGCGTCCCAGCGAATGGCGTTGTAGTATCCAAATACGATAGGCCTCCACCGGCCTTGCCTTGTGCCAGCGAATGAATCCAGAAGCACCAAGAGAAAAAGGTGGCAACTTCCAGGCTGCCCTCGGCTGCAGCCTAAAAATACCGCTAGGTGGCGTGACCTAGAGTCACGGGGCTACGCGAGACCCCTAAGTGCTGGCATCGCGACCATTCTCTTAGCCCGATGTTGATTGTCAAAAAGCTGCCAATTTCTCCTTCTCTTTGTTTATTTATTCTTCCTATCTCCATCAATATTCTTTGGCATTGTCTTTAAAGTTGCAATTCATACCTTAATCCGATCAATCAACGTCAGATTTCTGGACCTGCAACAACCTTCGCCGCTCGATTTGGAGACCCTGTGCGCAGAATCGTTCGTTCTGACTTGGATTCACGGTGCATTTTGACTTGTAGCTTGGTCTTCTTTATATATCATTGCCCTTCATCAAGTATCTTTTGACGTTGCATCAAGTTTTTTCAACCATGGCGACTATCCGTGAAAGTCCAGTACCAATCGAGATACCAAAGCTTCCAGCACCGGTCAAGGATTTTATTCAATATCTCTCCAAGTACCCTGATACTCCAATCGCCTCTATTCTTGAACCCTACAAGGCTTATGAATCTGAACTGCGAAAGGTCTACGCTCAACAGCCCGCTCACGAAGCGGTCAAGGATGGCAAAGTCAACCTCGTTCCGCTCTTCTCTGGCGACCCAGAGACTCAGCTCAGAGTCAGAGCTCGATCTTTGGATGCCGAGACGGATGACGAGAAGTCCCGATTTCTCATGGCTTTGAAAGACGATGACCGAAAGCCCAATGGAGCACCCGCTGTGGTCACATCGTTCAAGGATTTCCAGCAGAACTTCAACTTGTTTTCTGAGTCTTCTCTCACAGACCTTGATTGGAACAACGTTGTCGCCGCCGGCAGCTCAGTCACTACTGCTCTTTTGCCTGTGCCCAAGAAGTGGGCCGGCAGCAAGAGACGCTTGCGAGAATATTACCACGAACACTTAGCACCTGCAAGTGATGTCGATCTCTTCTTGTATGGTCTCAACGAGGAACAAGCACTTGAGAAGATCAAGCAGATTGAACGAAGCGTCAAGGACAGCATTCTGCACGAGGTCACAACCATCAGAACCAAGAATGCCATCACCATCGCATCCCAATACCCCACTCGACACGTGCAGATTGTGCTTCGTCTCTATGATTCGATATCACAGATCATCACTGGATTCGACGTTGATTGCGCTTGCGCTGCATAGTAAGTACTTCCGAAGCCATTCCTTGACCGCAAACTTATAGAACCATAGCGATGGTCAACAGGTCTACGCAGCACCTCGAGCTGTAGCAGCTTTCATGACTCAATGTAACACCATTGACCTCACTCGAAGGTCTCCTTCGTACGAAAACCGCTTGTCTAAGTACAGCCATCGTGGATTCGAAGTTTATTGGCCATTGCTCGAACGTGATCGCATTGACCCGACAATATTCGAGCGATCTTTCGGGCGTACTCAGGGTCTTGCAAGACTGCTGATCCTCGAAAAGCTTCCGAAGAGTGCAGATCGAGACTCTTACACGGATCAACGTCGGGCGGAGAGAGGTAGACCTGCTATTCATCGGAACTTTAGGGATCAGTACAGAATGGGAGGAAACGTCAAAGACCAGGAGGAAGACGAAGTGGCAGAATGGGTCGAACAAGAGGAAGTTTCTTCTTACCATACAATGACTGTCCCTTATGGTCCCAAGTATCATGCGGCCAGAATAAACCGCCTGCTCTACGCCAAAGACCTTCTCCTCAACGCTCAATGGAACCAGCGAGATGATCGTGAGGTCTATCTTCATCGACACCCTTGTTTCTTTGGAACTGCCGAGGAAGTCATCCAAGACTGTTGCGGATACTGCCCACGGCCCAAGACAGACGAAGAGATCAAGGCATATGAGGAGGAATCGAAAGCCTATGTCTCAGGTGAACTCAAATTCATCACCGATGACCCCGGACGCCAGGAAATTGGAAGCTTCAATCCCATCACCGATGACGAGTGGACAACGATGGCTTATGTGGGAGACACTGCTCGCCTTTGTCAGGCAATTGTTGATGGCGACCTCGAGCATGTTGAGGATTGGTGCTCTCAGGAAGGTGTTGATGTCAACCGGCGCGATTACACTGGACGAACTCCTCTTCACCTGGCCGTCATGGCCTCCACATTCGAGATTGTTGAATGCTTGATTGAACATGGTGCTAGATTAATTGCCAGACTAGTCGATGGACGAACCGCTTTGCATATCGCAGCCGCACGCGGAAACAAAGACATGGTTCGCGGCCTCATGGACAAAAGTCTGGCTAACGAAGAAGAGGAAGAAGAAAAAGTGGACGCTCGGCGTGCTGCCAAGGAAGCGCAACATACTTCGGAAGAAAAGATATTGAACGATTCTCACAATGCAGAAGATGATTCAGATTCAGAAGCATCGGAGATCACTCTGGAGAGCGAAGAGGGATCTGATTCGATGACGACGGGGTCGTTCGTCAAGGTTGATGGAAAAGGGAAGCAAGACGCAGAGGTAAGCTCTCGAAAGTTTCCCCTATTGAATAGGAACGACTGGCTGATAATCTCCTTAGGATGGAATTCTTGAAGATTCCGACGATGATCCCGATGTATATGAGATTGATGTCATTGCATGGGACTATGGACTGTCACCACTTCATTTGGCTATCCTAAATGGTCATCTTGATGTAGTCGATCTTCTTGTTTCTGAGTATGGAGCAGATGTTCTTCTGCCAGTCAAGCTCATGCAACCAGGAAGCACAGATGCTAGAGCCGCTATTCTGACTCTGGTTCTGGCAATCTCTCTTCCCACCGAAACTGCGAGAGAAATGGTGAAGTTGCTATTGAAGCTTGGTGCAACCTCGGCCCAAGGAGACATGAACCAGATCTCCGCTCTCCACTATATGGTTGCAGAGGACAATAGCGATATTCTGGATATCCTCCTAGAGAATGATCGCCCCGCTGCTCTTTCTGTCCTTTCCAACATGGGATCCAGAAGCGCAGGCAACTATTGGGGAGGCAGAAATGATAGCGACTCACCATTAACGACTGCTATTTCCAAAGGCTATCAGGACATGGTATCGAAACTACTGTTCCTTGGAGCTAAAACAACCATCACCTTTGATGAGTGGATTAAGGTATAACATATCCTAGTTATTCGTCTGGTGTTAGTAACTTACAGTCATAGGGCTATCTAGCAAAAAATCAATATGCCAGAAATCACACTCCCGAGCAGAATATGAACCAATACAACAGCAGCGTCACTCAGCCAATCATCGCCGCAGCTACGAAAGAGATGGGTAGGTCTATCAAAGACCTCCTGGCCCATGGTTCGGATCCAAACACATTGGAGAAGCAGGCTTATTCGATCCTTCAGAACCGATCTAACGCCCACTACCAGGCAGGGGAGTCGATGTTGGACGTAGTT
This sequence comes from Hyphodiscus sp. D1413, assembly GCA_003988895.1. NCBI lineage: Eukaryota > Fungi > Ascomycota > Leotiomycetes > Helotiales > Hyphodiscaceae > Hyphodiscus > Hyphodiscus sp. D1413. Next base: position 138,415 of record QYAO01000031.1, read on the forward strand.
CAAAAGAAGCTAAAGATATTGCGGAACTATAAAGGAGAGCGTGAGATTGCGGCTCAGGTAGCGCCAGAGACTCTTCGTGACGAGAAGTTCTATACTTTTGGTCTCGTTGAAGGCAGCTATCGCCACTGGGCTGCTTTGCATGATTACCTGTCGGTTCAGAAGACCAACACCAAAGCACACGAGAACTACAACAAGTCCCTGGAGAAGCGGACAATTGATGGTGAGAAGGAAAAGAAGCAGGCTATCACATACATCATCCGTGAACTCGAGAGTGCCGAGAAGGCTTTGCTTACAGCTGGTGCCAAGACCTTCGCTCAACTTCACCCCGATCTGCCAAAACCGCAGGTTCAGTTCCACCACAACCAATACCAGCCAAAGGATCCATTGCCATACGAGACCAAACTCAACTTCCAGGTTCCGGACCTCAATGAAACCAAGCGAATTGGGTATCACATTCTCTTTGAAGCCGCTTGGTGCAACGATCTTGACACAATCAAGAGGCTCACTCTTGCTCCGTGGGAAACCCCGAACTCCATTGACGCACAAACTCCTTCCGCAGGTATCAATACTCAAAACCCTCCATTACAAATTGCCGTCAGGGATGGAAATGGCTTCAGTCCGTTCTCCATCGCTGTACTTCGAGGCCACCAAGATCTTGCACGCAAAATCATCGACATCTGCATCGCCCAATATCACAAGGATGACGGTCTTACCAGCCGCCAACGTTGGAATATGCTTCCCTCTGGCAGTGATGATGGAGAGTCGGATGATGGCGAAAGCCTCCCCATATTCTCGGAGCTGGTCAGCGACAAGTTTACAGTCGACAATTTGGGCGAGGTCTCAAATATTGTGAAGAGCAACGTGTTGCCTCTAAGCCTGATAGAGTGGGGATGTATGACCGGACGCTTCACGGATTCGAAGACGATCGACGATCATCAAACCACACTTTTGGGGCATGCAGTCAACACTGGCGACATGAATTTGTTCAAATTCATGATCGAGCTGGGATCTGAGCAGCAAGCCCTTCTCGCGGAGGAGGAAGATGATCAAAAGAGTTACACTATGAGCCGAGACGTCTTCCAGAAAGCAATCAAACTGGGCCGCACTGAAATGATTGCGTACATGATCAAAACCACAGGAGTTGGCATTCCTCTGAACGAATTGATCAAGAAAAGCGGCGTTGAAGTCAAGACCAAGCCTAAATACTACCAAGGACTCACTGTTGGTGGCAAGAAGCGTGCAGATTGGGCACAGGCTCCTGATAGCCAAGTCCAAGTTGTCGAAGAGCGAATACCACCTGTCCTCCAAGCAGCTAGAGCTGGTAGTGTTGAGTCGGTGGAATGGTTCATGAGCGACGCGCCATTGCGACGATATAAAGAGTTTGCTGGCGTCAATCAGCATGATAAGAGAATTCGGACTTTGGAAGAATCAGGCAATGGATTCGATAAGACGATTCGAACCTGGCTTAATGCTAAGAGTAAGCCTTCTCCATTTTACCACGTGCAATGTTCGAGTCATTGCAATCCATAAAGAGAGATCCGAAGGTACTGAAGTAGCATATCTAATATTTTACAGGCGAACTTACACTTCACTGCGCTATTCTGTACAATCCATCCGATAAAGAAAGCATGCCAAAATACGTCGCTTTGATCAAGCATCTTATCTCAGTCGTCCCGGAAGCTCTTGAGCAGAAGTCATCCGAAGGCTGGACACCATTGCATGTCGCATTGTACACCGAACGTGAAGAGATTGTCTCTTGCCTCATCTCAGCCGGAGCTGATCAACGTGCTCGGGACAAGATTGGTCGAAATGCAATTCACGCATTACTTGGCGACCGCCACGGAGGTGCGAAAACTGACGGCAAGAAACTCCAATCAATGATCGATGTGTTTGACAAAGATGCTGTGAAGGAGATGCTCCTCGAGCGATGCATCCGTCACCCAGGAGCATTGACCCCTCTAGCCTATTTCATGTCGTGCTCTGGAGACAATGGGAAGAAAACGAACATCTTCGAAATATTAAGCAAGTACTCGACGGGCGAGGACTTGGAGATGATCAACGGAGAAGGAGATCTGCCTTTGCACGTGGCAGTCAAAGAAGGTCTCAGCAGCATCACAGCCTTCCTCCTCAAACTCAACCCATCTCTTCTGCACCGAGAGAATGTTACCGGTCGTACTCCTCTCGAGATGGCACGAGATCTATATCTTACCTCGACCGTCCAAGATCCTCCAGATGTCTTCTCAAACTTCAATTACAATCCAAACAGTGACGATTACGGCTCCATCGTTCGCCAGCCTCCGTCATCTTTCCTTCCCCATAAAGCGAATCCAGAAGAGAGCAAGAAACGCACTTACGAGATTTGCTTACAAGTTGATCAAAAATTGATTGATGAGGGATATGATGGCGAGACTAAGCGCAAGAGAAGACTTGTAAGTCTGTTCGAAGCGAACGAGGTTGCGAAGCGTCTTGCCGGCGATAATCGACATGGCAGGCAGTGGGTCGCAAATGGGTACATTGTTGATGGCGGACGAACTGACGTTGTTTCTGAATGGATGCCATGAAGCTGTAAGAGATGCATTTTAAGATAAATTGTTGGCATCGATAAAGAATCTCTTGGCCAAGTAATTTGCTACCTAAGGAGTAAAAGTCTCTCTTCGGTCAAAGGCTTCAGACTGAGTAGAGGCTGGGATTTCTTTTGTCAATTGGAGGATGCTGAATAGTTCTTACTACACTCTTTGCGCGTAATTGCAATATAAATTATAGCACAGTACTTACAATCATGATTCTTTCAACCCCTGCCTGACACTGAACATTGATAAAATTAAGACAAAGTATCGCCTATGAGCCCACTTGAGCTCACGAAGCTGTCAAAATCATGAAAACTCTGCTGCGATATAAAGATATGAAGTATGAAGATGGATGAAGGAAGGATTGTTGAAATTGTCCTCATAATCGAACTACACACCAAGCCCAACGACTGCCGAGGTCCACAATATACGGGCATCTTTCTTTCCTCCAACCCCATTCTTACAATAATTATACTTACTTCAACCACCATGATCAGCGTCCTGATCGTCGGCGCAGGCGCTGTAGGAGCCTTTTACGCTTCGCGCCTTGCTCAAGTACCTGATTGCCAAGTATCAGTGGTCTGCCGCTCCAACTACAAAGCAGTCGCAGCGAACGGCTTCAAAGTTGACTCCCCCAAATACGGATCCTACACCTTCACACCGCACCGCACGTTCGCGAGTCCCCAGGAAGCTTCTTCCTCACATATAATATGGGATTATGTTGTGGTCAGCACGAAAGCGCTTCCAGACGTGAGCGATGACTCGGAAATATTAGTCGGGCTCGTGAAGGAAGGGCACACTGCGATCGTTTTGATACAAAATGGACTTGGCGTAGAGGAGCCTTATACAAACCGTTTCCCTTCCGCAACGGTACTGAGTGCTGTCACGATTGTGAGTGCAGCACAGACGGAACCGGGTGTTATCAAGCATAATCGCTGGACGAGGATTAGTATTGGGCCGTATCTGCCTGGGTCCACGGAGACGACGATACAGAACGAGGCTGGGAAGATAGCGATAGAGCGAAATAAGACATTCATCAAGTTATTACAAGACGGGGGTATCAAAGATGCAGAGGAATACTCGCACGCAAAGCTGCAAATGGTTCGCTGGCACAAGATTGCCATAAATGCATCCATGAACCCTTCCGCCGTGCTCTCCAACGGCTCAACCAACAATGCCATGTCAGCCGATCCCGAGCTGTATCGGCATCTTAAAGGCGTGATGGAAGAAGTCCTATCCGTAGCCCCGAAGGTGCTAGGTACACCGTTACCAAAAGATTTGGCGACTCCAGAACAGATTCTGAAGAGCACGATGAAGAATACGAGTGGGAGTAAACCGAGCATGTTGTTGGATTGGGAACAAGGGAAAAAGATGGAATTGGAGGTCATACTTGGGAATCCGATTAGGATTGCAAGGGAGAAGGGTTTGGAAATGCCTAGATTGCAGAGTCTTTATGCGTTGCTGAGGATGTCGCAGGAGAATAGGGATAAGGCGACGAGCAAGCTTTGAATATATTTTTTGGTTATTACCTTTGGTATTTCGCCTTCTTGAGCTGTTTATACTACTTGCTCATGTCATCTCGGCGCTCTATTTTGCTGCTTTGTTCAGCCTTGTTTTTCAGTTGCGAGGGAAATTTACCCACGATAGAAGTTGACTAAAAGTTTCAGTCATTCGCCGTATTCATGTCGATACAAAGTGAGCATGGAAGGCCCGAGTTTCTCCAAAATAATATAGACACCAAGTTCCAAGGGAGGCATGTATAAACCCATGTCTTACGTCTGATTCGCGGAGCACCGGCACTTGGCTAAGGCTATGCATTGGCTCTGAGAATGCCAAATATTGATTTATTCCCTTTATCATCAATCAATTGAGTCTTATCGCAATGCAGTTCAATCTTTTGTCGTAATACTGTTCTACTGCTAGCTATGCCGATAGGTTTTCTAAATTTCAGCAAAATCCAGTCACTCGTTTTTCTTCGTTTCGCTAGTTACTAGTTGGTAGATTGGAGATCACATGGAGAGTTCTTATCTTGGCTACCAGAATTGATGTCCCTCATTTGGGTGTTATGCTCAGATGATAGCTATTATGTCGTAGATCCCGACTTTGCACGGGGACGCAACTTGCCCTTGGCCCCTATTTGACGCAAGCGAGCTCCACTTTTGTCCCGCGAATGCCTGGCTACAGGAAGTGTGACCCGGACAATATTTATGCCGGCCACTCGAGTCGTGAAATATATCGAATCCGACCGCTTCCACAGCTTGTTGTGTATCTGATCACCAAAGATTCGGATTCGGAGCAATGAGTCGTTTTTGCATGGCCTCTTGTGCATACTTTCCGAGTCAGTTCAATAAGCCCCTTAGTCGTTAGGTAGGACGCCGATTTGTCTTTTATAGTCTTCACCTCTCATCTTTCTTCTATTTGAACACTATCCTGCTCGTCTTAATTCCCTTTGATCTCCAAGAAGTTGCTGGCGTTTGTTCATTGATAATGGCAAGCTCCAAACGAACGGTTCTCATTACGGGTTGCTCAGATGGGGGTCTAGGCGCCGCACTCGTACGCTGTTCCATTCCAAGATTATCATTCCTTTGCTTGGATTATTTATTTATCTTCGCATACCCCCTCTCAGGGCGAAATATGCGGTACTGACCATAACATCTCGATAGGCAATCGCATTCCATGAAGCTGGCCTCCACGTGTATGCAACCGCTCGAAATCCCTCGAAAATGGAGCAAATTGCATCTCGTGGTATTGAAACCTTGACACTCGATGTGCTCTCGGATTCTTCCATCGCCGATTGTGCCAGCAAATTGTCGAGCTTGGATATCTTGGTCAACAACGCTGGTTCTAGTAGGTATTGGGAGGACCAATATTTTATATTCGAACCTATCTCCAAAGCCAAGATCTTTCTCTTAAGATCAATACAGATAGAGAAACTGCTGACCTCCTTGGCTATCTAGATTTCCTCATGCCGGCATCCGATATCTCGATCCCAGAGGCCAAGAAAGTATTCGATCTCAATGTGTGGTCATATATTGCCATGACACAAGCATTTTTGCCCTTGCTCCTCAAATCTCCCAAAGGGATGATTGTGAACCAAACATCTATAGCGTCGGTGATAACTCTTCCGTTCGGATCCGTATATGCTGCCTCCAAAGCCGCGATAGCGATGTTTTCCGACACTCAGCGGCTCGAGCTAGAGCCTTTTGGTATTGCAGTCGTTGACTTGAAGACTGGAGTTGTGAGATCAAACCTGATAAAGAATGCGAAGGAGGCGACGCCAGTTTCATTGCCTCGGGGTTCGATCTATGAGCCTGCAAAGGAGGTGGTGGAGAAGGCACTGCGTCAAGACGGCTTCGTAGATACGGGTATGGCATCGGAACAGTGGGCAAAACTGGTAGTACAGGATTTGCTAAAGAAGGATCCACCACCAGTGATTGTAAGGAAATCCGGCCCCAGGAACCACTATATCCCGGCCTCAATTATTCCCCTACTGTCTCGTCATGTAATCGGTTTACTCCCGAAATTCTCTTATAGCCGAATCCCTTCGTTTGTTATCACGGCACGTTTGATTAGGAAATTGCTAACTCACCGATCATTTAGTGGAGAGGCGAGCAGGCTTGTTTGGCGCGAACGTCGACCCTGCTACCTTTCGGAACTACTGATGGGACGCTCAGAAAAATGTCTGGGCTGGACACTGTTAAACAGATAGTACACAAGCAGTGATAATACAGGTTCGAGGAATATCGGGGCTTCGACTTTGGGTTCTTGTATCAATCGAGCGGGGAAGGGTGGTCTTGCGAAAAAGTACCTACTCTGGGTTTAGAAATCAAGAAGCCTCCAACGAACTACCTGCAGATTGCCTCCACTATGACTCGGTATGCTAATGAAAGAGGAGATGTAATTGAACCCTAGAGCCAAGGGGTTTTATCAATATTGCATGATCAATTCTGCGTCAACGGGTACCTATCAAAACCGTACATCTGGTCCATAATGAACAAACTTAAAGGGAGGTATTTGATAGGGATTCGCTTTCAACTGTATCTGCGCAAAGCTGGTGAGAAAAGAGGGGCGGGGGAAGGAGTCCACACAAAATATAATTACCCCAAGCCCCACAATTTCTACCCCAAACCCTCTGCTTGGGGTAGGTATACAACAGTCTCAGGAAGACCTGGTGGTTCTTGAATGGGCATGACAAATTGCCATTATCTTCTCCAACTAACTTGATAGTCTCCCAATCACTCTTTTCTTTTTGACGACATGCCCACATGTCATCGGACCTTTTACTGAATGCATGACTTGACGAAGCGAATTATTGCTCCAACGACGATTTGAAATGCGAAGCCTAACGATAGAGACAAGACAAGCATATCCCATATATATATCTAGCTTAACAGTCGATCTCCTTGGACACTTCCAACAGCTTTGGCTATTCAACACCAATTTCTCAAGATCGCAAGCCTTAACTTTGGCTCAAATTGAAGATCTCAAAGGGCACATCTACTTTAGAGCTCCTTGGCTTATCACCACCATTACGCAGAATGTCTTTTCAAACTGTATTCCGGTTGACTTCAAGGGAAGGCTTCGACGGACTCAAGGCATTCAAAGAGCCGATCCCCACGGTCGACAAATACGAACTCCTCATCAAAGTACGCAGCGTCGCATTGAATTACAGAGACATCATCATCGCTACTTCCAAGTATCCACTTCCAGTGAAAGATCAGGTCATTCCTTGCTCAGATATGGCGGGCCTGGTTGTAGCAGTTGGCAGCCTTGTTACAGGATTCTCGGTTGGCGACTCTGTCATTGCTCCGCTCAGTCTCTCAACTTTGTACGGCAACACGAAAGACGTATCCGACACATTTGGCGGAGCTGTAGACGGTATGCTCAGAGAGTATATCGCGTTGCCTGCACATGCCATGATCAAATTACCTCGGTCGTCTCACGACTTCACTCAATGGGCCAGCTTGGTTGGAACTGGATCGACAGTGTGGAACGCTTTTTATGGCAATGCGCCGCTGAAGCCGGGTCAGACAGTGCTGCTCCTTGGTATAGTGTCTCAAATTTCGCGAAGACTACACCAGCTGATATTTCATAGGAACCGGAGGAGTTTCCTTGACGGCTCTCGTCTTTGCGAAAGCCGCAGGTGCAATCACCATCATTACCTCATCCAGCGACGCGAAACTTGCGCATGTAAAATCTACCTTCGGTGCTGACTTTACCATCAACTATAAAACGCACCCCAACTGGGCCGCTGAGGTGCAACGCATCACCAAGGGTCAGGGTATAGATCATGTCATGGAGACTGGCGGTACGGGAACAATTCAGCAGAGCCTTGAGTCCGTGGCATACGGCGGGATCGTTTCGTTGATTGGATTTCTGACAACAGTTCCGCAAGAAAAAATGCCTGATGTGACCATGTTGACACTACTTAAGGGCTGTGTCGCTCGTGGGATCTTAGGCGGCTCGAAGCAACACCTCGAAGAAGCAGTCAGATTCATGGGAAGTCATGAACTGTTGATGCCAGTGGACAAGACATTTGGCTTTAATCGAGATGCTATTATCGAAGCGCTAGAATATGTGGCATCCGGCGCCCACACAGGTAAAGTTTGTGTCAACTTAGAGTAGTATCTCCCAGGACGTGAAGACTGGCTCCAATGAAGTTGTCAATATCAAGCAGATGAACGCCTTGAAATATTTGAGCCCATAGTCTGACTACTATAACACCCATGCGTTGAAAACGAGATGCGTCGTCTTCGGGAAGGTTTAGGGATGGGGCAAAGGACGTCTCTTTAATGATTCCAGCAACAATCCCCAGCATCTTTCTCTCCACCGTGCGGAGTCCATCCATACCGCTACTTTTGACAGTTGTTGAAATCATCTCAAGCCAGTCCTTGAGCAACAGTGCGCATTCGAGACTGCATAGGGAATGCTCAATGCTCCAGATCGGTGTCTTTGTGCGAGCCAGGAAGTCGACTCCGAGACATACTGGAAGGCTTAGAGCATGTGCAGCGTGGAGCACAGCTCTATCAATGTGGGGTAATCTGGCCAGATTGGACCTCTCAATCGTGATGAAATTTATATCTCTGGAGAGAAGCCCTCGAAATGAGCTTAGACCCGAACTTAAACGAATATATGCAAGTCGAAGGAGTACAGTCCCAAGGAATCCGAACGGCCCCTTGGAAGAAAATGGTTCGAGAATGGAACCATCAGTAAGCTCCCAAGATACTTGCCAATTGCGGAGAGCCATGTCAAAACGCTTGATGGTATTTGGTTGCAGAGGCCCGGTGGATCCATGGCCATCAATGTAGATTTGCTGAAGGAGTCCATGAATCAACAGATAATTGGAAAAGGAAGATAGACGCGTAGGTGTATCTGCACGACTTCCAGTCCCATCAAATAGAAACCAAAGTTCTTGTCGAAATTGACGCTCATGTGGGTGACTGGTGTGTTGCCAATCGATTGCATTCTTCGCTTTCCACTGTTCTTCGTGACCAGGCAAGAAAATGGCGACTTCGTGATTCAGGATCAACGGAGGGGTGTTGAAAGCAATATTCTGCAAACTGGATAGTACGTATCCAGCAAATAAATTTCTCCGTCTTTCCTCAACAGCGATCCATGATGCCCAGTCAACATCTTGTTGCATCTCATCTGGCTCTGATATTCCATTCTCCCTCAACAGCGGAGCCAGTTGGCTACTCATGGAGAAGGCTTGCGGTGTGATTGCCTTATCTGCCCACGATGCAAATGAAATTAATAATATGAAGACCTGAATCTTTCCTAGGTCGTTCTTTGTCTTCACGATCGGAGGATTGTGTCCAGAAAGAAAGTTACATGTCGACTGGAGCTCCTCACGATGTATCTTCTCCGTTAAAATTGCCTTTGCTAGAAAATAAAGTTCGTAAGATTTGGTGTATTCGAATAAGTATAGCGCTCCTAGTGAAGACATCGCTAGCAACAGTTCAATATCCCTGTCTGCGGCCGAAAATGTTGGGATATGGATAAGCGGGAGAAACTCTTGAATGCAAGTAAGATACTTTTCTAGGTAGCGGACCAGGTTATTTCTGGACGGCAATAAGCAGCCAGCTGGAGCTATTCCGGCGTAGCTTTGAACCTCGACGCAAAGCTTTTCATAACCAGACTCTGTGACATTCCAAGGCGTAGTAATGGCTTCAACCGGGCCGTCATTATCTCCATCACTATTAATATCCTCATCTATATCTTCTAATGCAGGCATACGGGAGCTAAATCGAGAGAAGCTCGTCCGCGGAAGCTGGGTACTACTTGCCCGATCAAGTTCCAATTCAGAGGATGGAAAGAAAGTGTCAAAGAAAGTAGCTGAGAGAATGTTTTCTGCCATAAATTCGGGATTCCAAGAGAGTTCAAGATCGATATTACCTACATCGACGTCGACAGTCCCGCATAACTTTGGAGCTTCTAGGCACTTGGACAGGCCTGCATCAGATGGTGATATGGGGCAGTCCAGCAAACATGAGGGATGTGATAGTCTGGCATGGCGGGCCAGAAGGTCTCTATGAAGAGTCATTAACTCATCCCACCACTTTGAGAGATATTTATTCACTTTCTAGTGAAACATTGCCCGCAGTCGCAGACGAATGGCTTTTCATGAGTGTCTGTGAAGGTAATGTTAGTCGGGTCTCACACTACCGTCGTCGATGTAACTTACGAGTACGCTCATGCCGCAGCAGATGCTCTTGTCGTTTGAACTGTTTTCTGCAGTACTGGCACGGAGGAATTAGGGTTTTGGGTCGGCCTCGAGGCATTGAGAACATTATACAGAAGGACTTGTCGTACCTGATCGCTTACAAACACGAAAAGCTCAGCCTCGCTCCGTACCCACGTGATTGCAGCCTCGCCTCGCCTTGAAATTGCTCACTTGTCCATTAACCCAACACGTCGCATCATTATAACTCAACCCAAAGGAAAGAGGCAGCCTACCTCATACATATCTCCTTGAAATGATGCAAAGACCCCGGAATCGTCAAGGCAGAGGTGGGCAAGTCAACAGGGGCCGCGGAAGAGGTCGTGGTCGAGGTGGGGGTGAACGACAATTCGATTATCGCAACTCTTCGAATGTGCCAAATTTAAGTCAAGTTGTACCCGGTGGCTTTGTTTCTATTGTGCTGAAAGTCGATCAGCCGACAGGAAGAGAAGTGCAAGGTATCGTCGCAGATATCCTCACCAACGGCAATCATCCTCGTGGAATAAAGGTGCGACTTGTGGATGGTAGGGTCGGAAGGGTACAAAGGATCGTCACGGAAGAAGAAGCCAACGCTGGACCTGGAGGGCTGAGTGAAATAGAGCGAAATGGGGAGCAGAGTGCTGATCACTTCATATCCCGACCTGGAGGTCGCATCCGCGACAAGCGTTATGAAGACGAAATTGGCATACCTTCTTCTGGCACCAGCCTGGGCGACTTTTTACCGGTAGGACACCCTCTGCGGGAGGATATTGTTGAACCACTGGCTGCTGCTGAGACTTCAGGGCCACTTTCAACCTGCCCCGTTTGTGGAGAATTTGATGGAGATGAAATCGCGGTCTCTCATCATGTTAACTCCCACTTTGAGTGAAGAGACAGTCTCACGAATGCCGAGTCACAGAAGCCAACCTTTTCAAGAGACAACCATGGGGAATTGAGCGTTCACAGCTATCTAGAAGGTACTGGACGTTCGATCCCCGCTTGTCAATTGGTACCGAAGATGCTAGAATACGGCTTACAATCCTTAATTCACCATGACGTGACAAGGACATGTGGGACACTCATCTCTGGTATCGGTTGCTTTGAAATATACCCAAGAAAGCATCGTAAGACAATGAGGAGGCTATCAAGCTGTAGCCGAGCCTGCGTTGCTTCAGAGAGAGGTGCATGGCAGCTTCTTTCAATCTACTTGAAACGATGTTGATACGGTCCCAGTATAAAAATCAAAGCACCTCGATGAGCTCCTAGTCTCTTGTGGCAATATACAAGGAAGGCCCCCATTCGCTCCGCGGGCTCAATGAGTTCATTTCGCCAACCAATGTCGAGAGTCTTATGTTCTTGCTCGCCTCAGGGTAGATTGGTCGCAGTTTTCGATCTTTGCACTTCACACTTCACACTATTTGATTTACTACTTAGAGTAGCAAACCTCTGCTTGATGTTCACTTTTTAGAGCCTCACACGGAACTCCAAAGAGTCAACAGGACTGAGCATATGGTCCAAATAATCCAGGTTTTTTTTCTCAAGCGGATGTATTCAGGCATAGGAAGTGGGATTACAAGGACTAATGAGTCGGTGTGAATTCACTCGCTATTTTAGACAATGATTTTCAGATGTATGATTTCGATAACGCACCATGTTATTTTCTAATTATGTCCTCACTTTACATTCTACGTTCCAAACAGCCTTAGACTATTGGCCAACTCTGCAGTGAAGGCCTTCATAAATTATCGTCACAAGCGTGACGTTAGTTGTCTCCCCTTTTTTAGGCGTAGAAAGGAAAATTTTAATATAAGAGGATTCTTAGTATGTGCCGTCCCAGATTATGCAGAACCTGTATGAAAGATGTACAATATCCATGGGTCCTATTGTCAATTCTTTTCTGCGTTGACTGTAGTGCCTACTCCTCGCTGAATCCCAGCTCACAGGCCTTCAAATTTAGCCTTCAGGCTGTAACAAAGCCATTCATCTTTGCCCAAAGCTCGTCCTCATGGCCCAGATAGTATGTTGTAAAGAGTGCTACAAATTGATGATATGCGGATGCCCAAGTCTTCATCGCTGAACGCACGTGAGCGGCACGTTCAGGCGCAAGGCTTGAGAGATTGATCGACAGGATCAGCGGATCAATCGAGAAGGTGCTTTATTTAGCTCTTCCTTTGAAATAAAGAGATAGCAAAAGAAGCAGGATGCGTCTAGTTATACAATCAGGATTGGTCCTCCGTAACCGAATCTACTACTCGCTGGATTTGGTTGATCAATGAACGTACCCGAATCCCTTCGCAGTCTCAGCCTTCTATAAGAGGAGGCCATCTGAATTGAGAAGTTCCAAAATCGGCCCATCCGATTCAAACAACAATAGCTCTCGAAAAACCTGAACGCTACTGCATCGCCCACAATGCATCTATGGAAGGCCACAATTGCCTTTACGATCTGGCCTGGTCTAGGTCTTTGCAAGGCTGCGCTCCTACAACCCCGTTCTACGAGCTGCACAGCGCCTGTTGGTTATCACCTTCCTGTAAAATCAACACACTGACAGAAATAAAACAGTCTGGGGCCGGATTTTGTGAGTCCACATCGAATACTTGCTACGGTGGATCTTTTGTCTCGGGGTATTGCGCAGGAGCTGCCGATATCCAATGCTGTGTTGCTTCCTGCTCTACTCCAAGCGGCAGTGGAAATTGCGAATACACTTCCGACACTTGCGCTGGCAGTTATGTTTCCGGGTACTGCTCCGGCCCCAGTGATTTTGAGGTATATGATCCATCACCCAGCGCATTTCCCAAACTGAAGTGGTAACTTTCAGTGTTGCGTGACTGGCACTGGGACTACGCCGCCTCCAGCATCTGGTACGACGGGATTTGACCTCTCCGGTACTCCAGCCGCATCCTTCTGGAGCTGCGCTGCGGCAAGTGAAAGGGTTATTGCAATTGAGGGTTATATTCAAGGCTGTGGAGCTGTGAGTACCCTTCTCTGTTCCGGGCTGGCATCATACTTGATGCTGAAGTCTGATAGGGCGGCGAAGTCAAAGATGTCTTTGTGTCGAATTATAATGCAGCCAAAGCCGCAGGCTTCGGTCGAATCGACGCCTATCTATTTCCTTGTACAGGCACCCAACCAAACGGGGTAGCTTGCAAAGCCCCCGCGACTCAACTGAGCGAGTTCCTTGCAGCGGTAGACGACAACGCCATGACGCTTGATTACCTGTGGTTTGACATTGAGCCGACGTCAACTACAGATGGAGACGCTTGCAACGCGTGGAACCTCGGAGCGGCCGCGAACGAAGCTTTAGCCAAAGAATGGGTCGCTGCACTTGAAGGAAGTAATCGAAACTGGGGCATCTATGCGAATGGGTCAGTGATCTTTTCGACTATTGAACAACTCGCTTAATTAATTTCTAGTAATCAATGGACTACCATGTTTGCATCAAGATCCACGGATATTGGGTCTCAGCTACCCTTGTGGGCTGTACAAGATGACGGCACCCCAGGAGTCAACACCGTTGACACTTTCATGGGAGGTTGGACTTCAGCTGTAGCCAAACAGTACAATCTTGGTGCGCTCTCTTGGTATAGCTGATGGCTGAATTACTGATCATCTCTTTACAGATACGACTTTGTGCGGGCAAGGGGTCGATCTTGATTCCTTTAGTTAGTACATTTCTCCAAGTAGACGTCATCTCGGAGCGGCCTGCGGATCAATTAACTGATGAGCTTGACATTTGATATGTTTGTTATTACACAAAGTACTCTGCATGTCTTCTCCCTCATCACCTCCTCATATAGTTTTCGTATGAACAGCAAATTCAAAGGCGAGTCTCTATATCCAAATCCAACACGACTGCTTTACTCGTCCATGTTAGCAACAGAAAGCGTATCCTTTCCACGCCAAGCAGCGTTCTCAACGCAGAGGCTACCAAGTGAGATTTCTAATCGAACGAGAGATATCCCAGGAAACTGTGCAACTCGGGATTTGCTTTCAGATTTTTCCTCGCCCTTCAAATTTCATGACGGACTCCGAGCATTGAAGCCGAGACTTGCGCACATGGTGGCTTGCGAGCTGCTAGCAGCGTGTTGGCAGTACCGTATCTGCATTCGTTGAGGCTGCCTCGCTTAATTATGGGGCAGGAGAGATACTGTCGCAAGCGAAATGCTATAACCTGCCGAGAAGACACTCTTTGCAACCCTCCAATTTCTTATGAACACACAGTGGCATTATAATAAGTACATCATTTAAGATAACGGAACATAATCTACGTTTGGTTGAAAATTTGACCCGAAGTAAGAGAGAGATGTATCAGACAAGCAAGATGGTAGGGTAGTAGTAGCATCCATAGTATCCATACATTGAGTAGAATTTATGCCCCACTATAATACTTCACGCATCCGCGAGTAAAGTAGAGATTCTGGGATCCTATATAATTCCTCTATACCGTTAGCCCTCAAAAGACGCCGTTGCCATGCTCCGAAATAAATGTACCCTGGACCCAGCCCGTGCTAACGATGCTTATTCAGATTCTGCAGATTGACAAGCTCCGAGTACCGTCCGCCCTTCTGCATCAGCTCTACATGATCGCCACTCTCTACAATGACACCCTGGTCGAACACGTAAATCACATCTGCCTTCTGAATCGTACTTAATCGATGCGCAACCGCGATTGTTGTCCGTCCCTTCGCGGCCTTATCCAACGCCGCTTGCACCACGTGTTCAGACTCCGAATCCAGCGCCGACGTCGCTTCGTCCAGGAGGAGGATTTTGGGATCACGAAGAAGAGCGCGAGCGATCGCTATGCGTTGTTTTTGACCACCAGATAACATGGAGCCCTTGGATCCGACGACGGTAGAGAAGCCATCGGGGAGGGACATGATGAAATCGTAAATATTGGCTTCGCGACACGCGAAATCTATTTGCTTGTCCGTTACAGCACCATCTTCACGATCTGCTCCTAATAAAATGTTCTCCCGGATGGTGCCTTGGTATAGTGTAGGTTCTTGCGAGACGAGCGCGATGAAGGAGCGATAGTCGTTGAGGTTTAGAGACGAAATTTCCTTTCCATCAACGTAGATGCCGCCTACCAACGGATCATAAAATCGTTCCAGTAAGGCGATGGTGGTGGATTTTCCACATCCGGATGCACCCACAAGAGCGATGTATTGGCCGGGTTTGACGGAGAGGTTGAGTCCTCGGAGGACAGGCTGCTCAGGTCGAGTTGGGTAACGGAAATGAACATCTCGGAACTCGACAGTGCCAGAGACTTCCGTTACAGGCTGGCCGTCTTCTGACCAGAAGTCAATGGTGGGTTTGCGGTCGAAGAGAACTTTGAGTTCTTGCGCTGCCTGTTTGGCTTTGCCCATGTCCGCTGGGTGATATTAGCATGTTATCCCAGAGGGTAGAGGAAGGAGTGACGTACGTGCGAATGAGAAAATGGTGCCGGCTGATTGAGCACCAAATATGACGGACGAGAAACAGACGAAGAATTGGAAGAGATCGTAATGGCCCTCTGCAATTTGGGTTCCACCATACCTTTTTCAAGTCAGTCAAGATCACATGGAATTAGGGAGATGAGTCTTACCAGAAGCCGAGAGCAACACAAAGGAACATCAAGGACTGCGACGCAGCATATAACAAGGATGATTTCAAGACAGAGTTGAGGCTCCTCTGAGCTTGTTCGTTGAGGGCATCCTCGTAGTGTTTCAGTACGTCATGTTCTCTTGTCAAGGAAGCAACAGTGCGAATAGCACTCGTGGCTTCACACGCATAACTGGCACTCTTCTCATATGCCTTCTTAGCCCGACTCTGGAACTGAGCCAATAGCCAAAAACGGAAGAAACCACAGCCGAGCAGAATCGGAATGGTGGCGATACAGACCAAGGCGAGCTTCCAAGCGATTGCAATCGACAGTACACAAGCTGCTATCAGCGTTGTGAGTACGGTGAGGACCGTTCCTAGTGTGACACCTGATAGACCAGCAACATGCGTTGTCTCTGTGCTGAGAAAAGAAGTCAAAGCACCAGCAGTATTCTCTTCCCTGTCGAAAAATGCGATGTCTTGTCGTAGCATGGTTCTGAAAGCCCGATCTCGAACGCGATGAATAAGTCTCTCGGAACAAAAGGCAAAAGCGATACCTTGGACGCAGAATGCAATGAATTGCACGAATGCCAGCATAAGATACATGAGGGACCAGAAATCAACGTCAGACCGTAACTTGGATCTTGCTCCCGGAATTGGTTCACCTGTGATTGGACTGACAAGGACGATGGAAAGCGAAATGATTTCCTTGGCAAAGAAGACCGCTTGTGTTGGATTACCGCCACCACAGATAATGGAGAAGAACAGTCCAAGAATCATCCAGTGGAGTTCCGTTTTGTTGAAGGAGGCAATCAATTTGATCAGAGTCCATAAGGGGTATTCATTTTCTCCTTCCATTCGTCGGCCTTGTAACGCAAGGGAAGATTGCGACTTCTCGGATGCAGTGCGGTTTAATTTATTGGCGATGTTCTTGTCATCAGGATCGTCTTCGTACTCCATTGGATCATCGCCCAATGTCTTCTGTTTAACAAGCTTATGATCTTCTACATCGATCTCTTCTAATTTTTCGGAACTCAACTCCTTCGCATCACCAATTTTTTGAGCTTCAACCAGGGAGTAGTAAGCACCTTGTTTCATTAATAGCTCGTCGTGAGTTCCTTGCTCTACAATCCGACCTTCGGTCATGACAACAATATTGTCGGCATCCTTGATAGTCGAGAGACGATGTGCGATAGTAATGGTAGTTCTTCCGGCGGCTGCAACTTCGAGTGCAGCTTGGACGACGCCTTCTGACTTCGTGTCGAGCGCAGAAGTCGCCTCGTCGAGAAGCAGGATCTTTGGATCGCTAACAATTGCTCTGGCAATAGCAATACGCTGCTTCTGACCTCCAGAAAGAAGGAATCCACGTTCTCCAACATGTGTCTCATAACCTTCAGGAAGTGCAGAAATGAAGTCGTGCGCGTTCGCCATCTTTGCTGCTTCAAAGACACGTGCTCTTTGTGCGTCTGGCTTCTCGTTCTCAAATCTCGTTCCAATCAGACCGTGTACAATATTTTCCAGAATAGTCGTTCCAAAAAGTGTTGGCTCCTGGCTGACCAGAGAGATTTGCTGTCTCAACCAGCGTAGATTCAGTGTGCTGACGTCGTGGCCGTCGAGGAAGACCTGACCACCTACCGGATCATAGAATCGCTCAACCAAGCCGACAATCGTACTCTTTCCGGATCCAGAAGCACCGACCAAAGCGGTCTTCTTACCAGCTGGGATGACAAGGCTGACGTCTTTCATGACTATGACCTCCGGTCTTGAAGGATAGATGTGCTTGATGTGCTTCAGTTCGATGGTACCTTCCACATGGTCGAGAATATCTCCCGTAGCAGAAGTAGGATCTAAGGGAGAAATTCGGTCAATGGTGTTGAAGATCTTGGCAGCACCTGAGATCGCGGTTGTGAATGCTTGAGCATTGGGCGCAACGTTTCCAAGGGAAAAGGCTCCAATCATTACTGACATCAAAATGGTGAGAATGCTTGATAAGGAGATTTCACCGTCTACAAAGAATCTGCTGCCCATCCAGAAGGCGAGACCATAGTTCAGATAGATAACCATGAACATGCCTCCAACCATTATAGCGAGGGCAAATTTGACCTTGTAGCCGTACTTCTCAGCCTCTGCAAGATGTTTGTCATATTGGCGAGCAAGCTTGTCCTGGGTACCAAAAGCTGTGGCGTTTCTGATTGATGAAATGACCTCTTCAGCGACGGATCCGCCCTCGGCGTATGATTGAAGGGATTGCTTGCTGTACTTGATAATGAAGGTTGATCCACCACCCATGATGGCCACAATCGCCGCCACCGTCGAAGTAAGAATGAGGGTCAACTTCCATGACTTGATGAAGCCAATTACGAAAGCTGTGACGAATGTAGCAATTGCATTTAACGTCAACCCGACCTTCTCCGAGATACCATCCTGTACCAGATTCGTATCGGCTGTGATTCTGGTCGTAACCTCGCCCGAGCCCAAATTATCGAAGAAGCCAATGTTCTGCCTCATGCAAGCCTCCAAGTAATGCGCCCTGATCTTCCCACTGATATGCTCGCCGGTATATATGAAGCCGACCGTCGATATGTAGATAGTGATGAATTCTGCGACTCCAATGTATATGAAGTATAGAACCATATGCGAGATGATACCTTGAAAGGAGGAATGGCTGACGGTTCCCGCAAAGTATGCATTGAACTTCCCCGCCAATTGACCGAATATCACGGTGATAAGCGGAAGTGCAGCGCCTGCAGCGATGGAGCAGATCGAACTGACTGCGATGATCAATTTGTCGTTCGTAGTCGCATACCGGTATAGAATCCTCCATCCTGCTGTGACTGCTGGAATATCGACCTGACGCTTCAAAATCTCTGCCTCGGCTGGTGGCAGATGCGCATAGAGATCCTCGACCTTGTCCTTGACCTTGACAATGTGCGAGTCTTGCTTTTCAAACACACTCTGCCCTCCCGATGATGATACTTGTGCTGCATGCTCCTCTGCGACTGGTTTTCTTTCGAATTCGTCGGTAGAGTCGCGATGGCTTGAGGATCGACTGTGGTTGCCATCGGGCTTTTCTGAGTAGCCAGCCATTGTGGGCGGCTTGAAGGGCGAACCGTGTTAGAGAAGTCGTAGCCAAAGGAATGGTACTAATGAGCCTCTGGGTCCCTCGAGTGTGAGGCCGTGGCAGTTGTGGTATGCGTCACCCGGAACTGGTGGTCACAATAGGTTAAATAAAAAAATTAAGTACGAAGTATGATATGGACGGCGATAAGCAGGATCACGTAAACGAAGGCATGGATGCAGGAGGCATGAGGTGAGGTGTGTAGTTTTCTTGAACTAAAGCGAGTTTGTAACTACAGAAGAATTATCCAAGTGCAAATCGGGAAGCTTAAATCCCGCGGGTTGTATATGTAGATATGAAATACGGAGGTAAGGCGGATGGAATGTTGTCCGGACGAGCAGAAGAGAACGCTTTAGGCACGAATACGGAGGATCGCTCGAAGGGTCAGTCGTAGGCGAGCGGGACGAGCTGGTGGAGGGTTAGGAAGGCCAACTTTGGCTAAGCGCAACCAACACAATCTCCGAGCTGCCTATAATGTTATAGGAGGAGATCATATGTTTCCATTATGCTTATAATATATTTTGTTTGTTTCTCTTGCAGACATGCAACGGCAACGGCAACAGCAACGGCAACAGCAACAGCAACAGCAACAGCAACAGCAACGCCTCCCCCTGCTCACCCCATCTTTGCCAGCTTGCTTACTGCAGTCTCGCAAGGTAGACGCCGACGAGGCTGCAAGCAGTGCGTTAGCAAGGCGGGTCATGGTGATGATGTACCTGCACAGTACGGGGTTTATGACGAGTCTATCTCTCTGCGGAGGTAGGGAGGAGCGGAATTTTGGAATCCCAAATGTCCGATGATGCCTATCATCGTCGTCGTCGTCATCTCATGAGATAGTCCCAGATCACCGATTCGATCTACTTACCGCCGCGTCTCGGAACCGGCTAATCAAAGGGAAACCTTTGAATCTTCCGAGTGGCAGCCTTGCCCCGCCAAAGAAAAGCAGCGCCCGCCCAGCCCCGGCGGGAAGATTTGCCCCTCTCCGAATTTCCAGACTTTCTTCGTACCGAAACCCATACGACTGGAGGTTCGTATTGCGGGGTTGTCAACGAGTTGTGCAGTTGCATAATCTCAACAGTGGGAGGCAAGATAGTCTTTGAGCATTACGTATTTCGCATCCTCCCCTCTTGAGAGACTAAGAGGGTAGTTGACCTTGCGATAACGTGTACTTGGCCATGGGGGAGTGGGACGGACAACATAGTCGGTGAAATTCATGCGGCTGCAAAAGAAGCTTCGATCGCCGCTTTTACACATAAGACCTAACACGAGCACCGAGTTGAGAGGTACATAGTCAGGGCAGTTGCAGAAGGCATGAAGCAGATGCTGAGAATGTCGCTGGACCACATGAGCGATTGGATCTGGTCTTGACGTTTTGGTCATTCGAGAACTTTGAATATAATGTGGAGCTGATGTCCCATGTTTAATTATGAAGCTGTTGGAGTTGTCATACGGTAGAGATGCACATCGCACAATCTAAAGCTGGCTTTCGGCAGTTGGGCCGAATTGTCGGGCTAAGTCATAGGCATTTCCAAATCTGCCATGTTCGTGGGTGCTGAGAAGTCCTAATGACCCCGAGTTCAATCTCTACTGAGAAAACCCACAGATCAGGTCTCAGGCCCGAAACAGAATTGGACTGTTGATGTTCTGATGCTGCTTACTGGCTTTTTCGATGCTAGAGCTATCTCTCACGCTGGTTGCTCTGTAATCAGTGGTTCTATGATCTCCATCAAGTGCGAAGCCATTTTGCGGCCCCCTTCGACGCTCGGCTCTACCCTATCGGTATAGTCCTCTTCATTCTTTCCATCCATAGCCTCGAAAAGCGCACACGGTAAAACCTTCAATCCAGGGATCCGGACTTGCTTCGTGGCAATTTCGTACATTTTCGCGATAGCAGTCTGTAACTGTCCAGGAAAGCGATCATAACCCAAAAGCTTTAACTGAAAATCGGCCCAACTGCTCTGTTTCGAGACCCCGGCTTCGAGTGGGTAGTAGATCATGCAGACGACAACAGCCTTCGGCTTCTGCTTTTCGACGAGTCTAGAAACATATGCTTCGACCTGATTCTTGAACATATCCGTGAAATGGCTCAGAGACCACGCTGTTCCTCGCTGAAGAGAACTGCGTGGAGTCAACCAGGCAAGCTGTAGCATGCGGCATACTGTTGTGAAGGTTGGTTTCAACGCAATATCATTACCGCCTACTGATACTAGGAGGATGTCTTCAGCGCGAATGTTGTCTCTGATAAACAAATCGTGCTCTAGGAGATTGTTCTTTCGTTCTTGCAGAGTGGTCGCTTCGACAGCACAGTTGAGGGCTGTTCCGCGATCACCCAGCGAATGATTAAGCCAAAAGGCTATATCGGGCTTTGGTTGAGGTCTCTGAAGAGCCGAGTGGTATATTGAAGGTACTTCAACAGGCAGAGGCTCCCCGCCTGGACCGCTCGATGGGACCCAGTGTTTGTTATCGAAGGATGAGTCGCCAGCCAGGTATATAATAGGCTTATCTGGCCTTTGTGACTTGATGATTGAATTGAAAGCAATGATGTCAGGAATAACGTGGCCAGCCCACTCGAAATAGAATCGTGATGTGTTGATTCTTTGTGTCATCTTTGCTTGCTTTGCAGTAATGGTCTAACGAGACTACTCAGGCTTGAGCTTCTTTTTCGGATGCATTAAATGTAGTGAATGGTTGGGATATTCAGGGAGTGATTTTGAGTTTGAGTATATTCCCCAAAGCGGTACTGGGGAGTTGATGGGGAATGGTAGATGCCGTGAAAGGAGCAGAACTGTCTGCCTAGAGGAAGGTTGAGCAGAATCGAATGAAGAGATAGTTGTAGTCTGAAGGCTGGAGAGCAGTCCAAAACAAATACATTGGGATATTTATGGTCAGAAATCTGTAGCCTACCCAAATAAAAGTACAGAACATTTCCACTCCAGTTAGGGAATGATTCCTCTTACAACAATAGAGCTGACTTTGGCAGGCCAACACGACAAGTCTGGGCTCTCACCGCCCAGGTCTCACGTCCTAGCAGCACGTGATGGCAGTATCCGAAAGGGTGCTGGGAGTTCCGTAGCATTTCAAGAATCAGTTGTCGCATTCAACATTGTGCTTGTCTCAGATCAAGGTCACCCCGACACTCGTTACAGCCATTTCGTCAAAGAATCGTTAATCAGCATGGTGGGGAAGAAATCGGGAAAGGCGCTACTGCGCGAGGAAGGTGAAAAACATACTCCTCTTCACTAGGTCATCAAAGCTGACCCAACGACTCTTTAAAGGTCTTGAGAGGACAGACAACGGGATGAAGCAATCAAGCTGGCCTGAGCCTCCGATGATTAATCAAAAGAATTATTATACGTATGTCTTGGTGCTCTTTGGAAGCTGGGATTGACATCCAATGCATTCGATTTGAAGCCCTTCCATCATCCTTCCCACCCTCTTCTTTGTTAATGGATACTAACACTTGATTTTGGCAGAGATTATATGAAACGCGATGACCAAATCCTACCCTTCCGTCTTCAAAATGAAGCCAATCGCGAGAAGATGATTCGCAATGCGAAGGATAAGGATAGAGCTCTGGCACGGACAGGTAACACTGATGTTCCTATGCCAGTCAATGGCGATGGTGAACTGGAAGACGATGAGGCGGGTGGAAGTGAAGGGTTCGATGCTACAAAAACTATCGTCATACACCCTGGCAGCCAAAATCTTCGAATTGGTTTTGCGAGCGATGCGTTGCCTAAGACTATCCCCATGTGTATAGCCTCCAAATACCAAGTCACCGAATCAGAAGAATACGAATCTCGACCAAAACGGCAAAAGTTAGATGGTTCTGCGGAAGAGCTGTTCGGCGAGGAATTCTCCAAGAAGTTCAAGAAGATGTCCGAGGAGCTGAAAGTCGATATGCGGGCAAACAAGCGCAAAGTTCTACCGAATTCGAAAGAACTTGTGATCAATTACAATAGAAGGACCGCACCTGAAGAGATTCCAGAACATAATGATCCCTTGCGAATTGAATGGACCGACGTGACCAGCGACGACCCCAAGGACAATTCAACCAGTTATGTAGGCTTGGAAGCTCAACGGATCCCCGATGATTCCAACCCAAAACACAAGCTTTTTTGGCCAATACAGAACGGATGGTTTCATGAGAACGATTATACCGGTAAAAGACCTCTGTTTGAAGACTTTGATACAATCATCGAGAAGGCCCTGAGAAATGAGCTTGGTTTAACGAAAAGTTCGGAGTGGGAACAGTACAGCTGCGTGTTTGTCATTCCAGATTTATATGACAAACAGTATGTTGAGGAGGCTCTTCATATTTGCATGAAGTCAATCGAATTCAAGCAGGTATGCTTCATTCAAGAAAGTTTGGCAGCGACATTCGGCGCTGGCTACACAAGTGCATGTATTGTCGACATTGGAGCTCAGAAGACGTCTATTTGTTGTGTTGAAGATGGGATGCTAATCGAAGATTCCCGAATTAATCTGAAATATGGAGGATACGATGTCACCGAGACTTTCGTCAAGATGATGCTCCATGATTCCTTTCATTACGAGGACATCAACCTGAAACGACGTTACGACTTCCTATTGGCCGAAGAACTTAAGATAAATACGTGTACGATGAATCAAGCAGAGATCTCTGTTCAGCTGTACCATTGCCATCTTCGCGCCCCGAAACAGTCCACTCGCAAGTACAATTTCAAGACCTACGACGAGGTTATACTCGCTCCAATGGGCTTCTTTGATCCTTCTATCTTCGATAATAGCGATAAACTTGTGGGTAGACGGAAATGGATCGATCGTTCTTACAACGCTTACGAGGGTATCGATCAACCTGATGACCCAACCTCTTCAGCTCAATTCGCAATCCTGACTTCCATAAAACCGTCACTTGCCACAGCACCTGGATTCCAAACAAATAGCTACATGAACCCAGACGTCTCAACACCTTCAAAGGAGAAGCCCAATTCCTTCCTCTCTCGGATGGATATTGAGAATGGAACGTCGCGCGTGACGTCCACAGCTGGATCTCCAGTACCCGAAGGCTCCAACACACCGGTCCCATCAGGGCCTTTTATCTTCGGCGCGAATGGTACCAACGGCGGCTCACCAGGTCCAAATCATGCTGGCCAGATGTTCAATCTGAGTAACGGCTCGCATAATTCCGGAACTCCAATCCCTCCAGCTGGCATGTTCGTCGATCCAATGGCTCGGACACAACAGGACCTCGCCTCTGAACGCGACGCAGTCCTCCCTATTGCTCCGCTTGATACCGCCATAATCACCTCCATCACTCACGCAGCAAAAGGCGACGATAAGAAAGTCCGCGATTTCTTTGGCGGTATCATGGTCATTGGTGGCGGCGCGAAGACTCCCGGGTTTGGTGTGCACCTCGAGGAGCGACTCAAAGCCAAACGTCCTGATCTCACTGAAAAGATCCTCGTTGGGACGAGTCCGAGAGAGATGGACGGTCAGGTTGTGACGTGGAAGGGAGCAAGTGTTTTCGCACGTATGACGACCAATGACAGTTGGATTGTGCAGGAAGTCTATGAAAAATTGGGTAGCAGAGCTATTCAACAGAAGGTCTTGTGGTATTATTGAGCGAGCGTTTGGGAGTTGGGATGAACAGCAAAAGTGTGCTAGGCGTTTGGCCTGGAGACAGCGCATAGATCTACGGCGAAATGCGTGAGACGATTTTGATTCATGCGGAAACCATACTTCAACTACTGGAAGACAGATTAGTCTAGTCTTATTGTGGCATTGGTGGAAAAAATAGAAAGTTGATTCATTGAATCCCATGCAAGCAGTCTGGTCTACCTTGAATTCCCTTGCCTCAGGGCCTTCAGCCAGTGTTCGAAATACGGATACTACTTCTTAAATCTAGAAGCTGTTAGAACGCTCTTTCCAGATTCACCTTTATGTCGTCCATTTCTTTTGCTGTACGTGGTTATTCCTCCCAGCAACGTCACCGAAACTTGAAAGAGCTAGTGTCCGACAACTACCTACAAAGCTACGATATTCATCCTTGATCCTGCCAAGTGGCCTAAGATTCGAATTGACGCGCTTGTGTAAGACCTAGAGCACTAGATTGAAATATGGACGCCTGTGAATAGTTCCTATCACGACCACGTGACTACTGTCAATTTTGGACGTTTGATATGTCCTCGTAGCATTCAGCATCTCACTCTGTTTCATAAGTTGGGCAATTCAAAGTTTCCGGTCATCCTAGCACCCCATTCTATCGAATTAAATTGATCAGAAGAGTCATATCCGGGAATATAGTTAGATTGCGTTAGTCGTCACAATTCGTCTTCATTGGACGACTCTGGGTGTGGGCGCTCTCAATTGGTGGCGAGTATGGAGTTCGTCACGTTGTCAAACGTCTTCTTGCAGGTTTTGACATCCTTCTGAATGTTGCTGGGTTTAGAAATGTGTCTGAGATCGATTGCAGCGCTATTCGTTCCTTGCCAAATACGTCTAACCTCATTGCAGAGCATTCTCGAATTTAGACCCACAGTACTTCGCACTGGGAACCAATGTGTGTAAAGCCTTGAATACTTACAAGTCAAAATAATGGAGGGTGTTCAGATATGAGATTTCTTAGAAACTACATGTGAGAGTGACATTTATTGGATTCAAAGCAACATACTCGCATCTAGAAAATTGGAATCCACGCCAATGTGGCCGGGAGGAGAAGCAATGAAATCCCAATCAGTCACTTCCAGCTGATTAAGACCATCCAAAGTGCTGGGGCGCCAGGACTGCGCAGACGTAATTGAATTTTGGTCTCTAGAAATTGTGATGCCATTTATACTGTCAAAACCAGGTCCTTGTGTCGCATGTGCGGCCAAATCTTTGAGCGTCGAAACAGTGGCACGGAGACTTTCGGCTGATGCCCAGGATTGCCCTTGCGGCCCGCTGAGATCTGTCCTGAGACATTCTGAGGCTTGAAGGTCGAGCAATCCAATAGCAGAATTCATTTCTTCATTTAGAGCAGCGTCCAGGCCAGCATTTTGTTCTTGAGCTACAGGATTTGAATCCTGGGAGGTTCTCGTATGCCACGAGTCATACAAGCACATCAGTGCGGACTGGAAAACGATGCGGGCTCCATTGGGCTGGAGGTAAAAGAGTCTGCGCTCGTCCCTATGCTTGTCGAGAATATCGAGAATGCGCTGGGAAGAGTACAGGCATGCTTTGAGACTTTGCGAGAATTGTGGCCCCTCTGGATCGAAGGTAAGTGCTGGAAGATGGATGAGAAACTTGCAGAGATTGCTCATCAACTGCATGTATGGTATGATAAAGTCGTTATCCCGATCTGAATGGTTGATTTCATTCCTGGCTCGGAAGCTATCCTCCCAGACATGAATTTCGCGGTCGAGAATCGCAATTTTATTAACACCGCCTCTCCTTTCGGTCGTTGTGTAAAGCTCATGAAGACACAACGAGATAATGTGATTCAGGCGAATATCGAATAGAAAGGTGCTGAACCGTGTGGTTTCGCCCGGCAAGGGAAGTGGGAGGGAAGTGGAAGTTACATCCTCTAAATCGCAGTCGACTGGAAGTTCAGTGTCGACATCAACATCCTTGATAACCGTTGGCAAGCCATGTGAAAGACTAACAATGCTGAAGATGTGAGATTATGCTACACGGCTTCCGGGAGATCTAGCTTACTTGTCAAGTCTGCGAACAGCCCACCAGACCCGGTTTCTCATTTCAATTTCACCTGCGCAGAACTTGAACCGGCGTGAATGTCGGTGCAAGCCTAATGACTGCGCCAAACGGACTGCTTCTCCGCTCACTGAGATTAAGCGGGAGTGCTGACCAGAAAGCTGTAAAAATAAAGACATGAGAAGAAGGGACTGAAGAGTCGACAAGTCTCCGCACGCAACCGAGCGATCATTATTCTGAAGAACGAGCTTGAAGTAATATGATCCGTTGTGAGTTTGAAGATCCTCGAAAATATCTAGGTCATCCCAAGCATTGATAGCCAGAATGAGATAAAGTTGGATCAGTACAGAATAATCAGCATCTGTCATTCGCGTGATGACTTCCTGGGTATTGTCCAAAATGCGATGAACTCCTTCGTAGAATTGCTTAGATGGCAAGATTGGATAAATTGAGCCCCAACGAGCGAAGAACCTCTCAATCTTCGACAAATAGTGCTTCTTTGATTTCATGAGGCCTAAAGGGGTTGGCGCATTTTGTGTTTCATCACTGGACTGTTGGCTCCGACTGTGAAGGCTCATAGGTTGAGGTAGAGTATGAAGCTTGTAAACACTTGTTGCAAAAACTGTGGCGGAGTTGAATGTCTGTAAGTACTTTTGTTCTGCCGAGTGGATGAAATGGACGCCAGTGCTTGAGCCTGCGAATCGATCTACACCAGAGACTGTTTGGACAAGTCGTCCCATGTGTTTAAAAACATGATCAGATGGATCAGGCCGCCAAGTATTTTGGTTCGGCTCCACGTTTGCTTGGCTGATGAATGCACGTCGTGGGATTGCTGACGCTTCCTGGTTATTGCTGGTTTGTGGAAGAGTCGAAGATCGAATGTTGGCTTGAGCTTGGGCTCTCAATGACTTGATTTCTGCTCTCAGCTTTTGGATAATGTCATCCTTTGGCTCCACATATCTACCTTTGATGAGTCAAACTCTTGATAAACTCATGGATTAGATACCTTCGCGGTTTCGTTTTGCGTCGCATAGTCTGAGTCCGCAAGCAGGTCGAGTTCGCTGCGATGCAATTCCCACACTTCGCTACAGAGTCAGCATTCGGTTTCTTCGAATGCAAAAGGAAGACACGAACAGATGGAAGCTTTGCATCGCATCCAATTTTCTTCCTACCACATCCTTCAGCCGAAAAATCATCATGTCCTCTGCTCAGTAAACTCACGCTCTGCAACGATCACTGCATCTCGTCAGCAATTCAGCTAGGAGGCAAGGCGAAGCATGATTTAGACGGGGAACAGTACCACTACACGAAGAGAAGTCAGTGTTATTTTGGCTCTTTTTGAACAACAGGAAAGCCTTTTATGGCACAATTGCGACATAGAGGATAAGATTAACGATTAGGACCAGGACATTAAGCAATACTTACGACTTGACGTGAGGTGCCTTCCTCGACTCGAAATGACTCTGGGGTAGATAAAAGTCTTCCGGCGGATTCTTGATCTATGTCTGCCATGGTCTTGCTGTTGCGAGCGTTTGCACTTCTAGCAAGGGGTGGAGGCTGAAGATCACTCGACCCTGAACTGGAGGTGAGCCGCCCACTACCCGGACTCCATTAGCTTCTTCGTCACCTGACTTGACCCCTATGAACCACCATTGATTGATTTCTTGTTTAAAAAGATTATATGGGCAATTCAGGACGTTAAAATTAGGTTCAAATCCCATTATGTATTCATGAACTTCCGCTTTCATAAAGGTAAAGTTCCATAGAATCGGTTTACAATTCCCTACTTGCTCAATGTATTTAAACGATTGGCTCCCGAAGGCTCGCGAAGGCCGCTTAGAAAGTCAGGAGAACTTTGTTTTTATGCTTTTCTCCCTGCCTAGTAAGAAGATGTGCCAACGACATGATCGACCATCTGCTGACAACATCCCAAGTACTTCAACGGATCACAGAGTTCCCGCAGTCTTTCCTCGTCCAGCTTACCCCGTATCTCCTCATTCCCCACCAGAGCATCAAAGAGTGAAGTTCCTTCCTTGATCGACACAGAGCAGGCATCGTAAATTACATCATGAGCTTTTCCCCTCCCAATATTTTCTGCCAAACCCATCATAACAGCTTCCGCAACAATCCTTCCCTTCGTTGATTCCAAATTTCTCAACATGACATCCTTGTGAACGACCAGTCCATCCATCACGAAGCATGTCTGATGTAATGCCCCACAACATACCACGAAACTTTCTGGGATGCAAGCCCATTCAAGATGCCATGGTCCACTTGCCCTTTCGAAATCCACCACCATGGCATCCATTCCCAATCCAGCATTTGCTCTGAGCATTTTGGAAGCTGCGAGGATCACTTCACTGGATATTGGATTCCGCTTCTGTGGCATGGTCGACGATGCACCTCTTCCTGGGACGAAAGGCTCGGAGACTTCTCCAATTTCGTTAGACGACATGAGGATGATATCGAGGGCAATCTTTCCTAGCGAGCCGCCAATCAAAGAGAGGAAATTGGTCAATTCGGCCAAGCTGTCACGAGTTACGTGCCATGTGATAGTCGGATCTCGTAACCCGAGTTCAGCGGCGAGTTGTTTTCGCACACGGAGACCAGTATCGTCTGAACCTAGAGACGCAAGTGTGCCGGCGGCACCCCCGAATTGGACTACCAGGCAGCGATCTTCGAGCTCGTTGAGGCGTTGCGAGTGACGCTGGAAACTCGACAGATAGACTGCAACTTTGTAGCCGAATGTGACTGGAAGGGCGTGTTGCAGGTGAGTTCGTCCTGCCAACGGTCTGTATATCGTGAGTATTCCTACATATGAATATATTTTAACATACTTACACATCTCTATACTTCACGGCAAGGCTGGTCAAAAGTTCGGTCAGCCTGCGCAAGAGCTTTCGAACAAGTATCAGGCCTTCACGGATCTGCAGAACCGTTGCTGTATCCATGATGTCTTGAGTCGTTGCTCCCCAATGTAGATATTTTGCATGTTTCTCGTCCACCATCTCTTGGAGTTGTGTGACCAGAGGGAGTACAGGATATCCAACATTTTCTGTGTCTTTTGAGAGTCGATCGAAGCTATTCCAATTTCAGCATATCTTCCACGGTGCGGTATTCTTCTAGGGATTGCTGACTCGATTTTTTCAATTCTCGCTTGTGACGAGATCGCTTCTCCCGCATCACCGGGAATAACAAGCTCTTTCGACTCAGCCCTTGCGAGAGCAGACTCTACTTCTATCAATCTCCGAACGTATGCTTGGTCAGAGAAGATTGCTCGAGCTTCCTCGGTTCCGAGAAGGTTACGGAAGACTCGAGAGTCGATCGCACTGACTGACATGGTTGCGGATGTTGAAACTCGTAATCTTCCTACAGAGATATAGTTAGCAGCCAGACAAATCACTCGGTGATACTTGTCGTATTCTCAAATTATTTGGGCGATCAAGAAATAGCTTGTTTACTCTGGAAGGGTCTTGGGGAATTGAGATCGGATCTGAATCGTTTGAATATCAATCAACGCTCGATATCGGTAATATACTCGGGATCCTTTCAGCTTCTTTGAAAGATTAGGAAGCCTTGTGGCAGAGCAATCTGCAGTTCCGCAAAGTAGAAAAGAGGTTCAAGGGTATATCGGTCACGTGACCGTTGACAGCTATTCCTATTTTCCGCGCAAGTGCTGCTTTGAGTAATACGAGATACTCGGTTATTGGTCGATTTGATGGGTTGAGATCGCGTGGGGGAAAATTTCTGATGATATAATGCAGAGGGGCTTGGGAGGGACTGGAGATAATGTTCGGGAAAGAACGACGTTTGATTTTCACCAATCAAACAGAATCGTCGGGCCCCACTCTCTCTTATTCCACTGGAATTGCGCCGGGATAGTCCTTATTCCGAATTGTGAATGCGGAGATATCTCCATTCCGAACCAGGATTTTGAAGTATTGCGGTCTTAAGATAGTTCCTAACTGGACATAGAAAAGGATCATGGCGAAAATCTTTTTGCATAAAAGGACGACTTCGTCCCTTGGATATTCTCATCGCAAACCAATAGACCAGACCAAAGTTCCCAGATTTCTCTACAATCATACAAAACAGCAGCCATGTCTTCTCCAAAGCCCAAGATCTTAGCTGTGTTGAGTTCTCACGCACCTGGCTGGTTTCTGGTGAGTTTCTGATCTCCATTGGCGACGTACTTCACTGACTCCTTGCAGCCCGAGTTGGCCCATCCGTTCCACATCCTTGGCCCTCATTCCGATATCACTGTTGCCTCACACTTGGGAGGCGAAGCACCGTTGGACCCTTTGTCAATTGAATCCTACAAGGATGATGAAATTAGCACCAAGTTCCTTAAAGAGCAGGAAAAACTTTGGAAGAATACCGTCAAACGTGAGTCCCATAGCTTCTCAGAGAGCTATATCATATTTCAGGCACTCCTTGAGTTTTACACTCTTCAGAGAAGTCTTGATATCCTAATTATAAATTAACTCGTCATGAATCACAGTATTACTATATCTGGATTGCTGACTCTAAGAACCTGTAGTTGAGACCTTCGTGGGAAAGGCTGATCAGTTCGATGCTATCTTGTATGTTGGCGGTTACGGGCGTATGTCTCCACATCGCGAACTTCTGGGATGGGCCTGCTAACGCAATAACAGCCATGTTCGACCTTGTTGATTCCAAGGCCTCTGAAGCAGTCATCATCGACTTCCACAACAAGAACAAAGTCATCACTGGCATCTGCCATGGCCCCGCCACTTTTTCTCGACTTGTGTTGCCCAATACCAACACTAAGTTGCTTCAAGGCCATAAAGTTACCGGTATAAGCAACAAGGAATGTGAAATCCTCTTCCCTACGTCTGGTATTGTTGAGCCTTTCAGTGTGGAGGAAGCACTTTCCAAGGCCACTGATGGGAAGTATGAAAGGGCCGAGCCTTTCCAAGGCAGGGTCGTAGTCAGCAAAGCAGGTGGCAGGACGGTCATTACGGGTCAGAATCCATCCAGTGGCATAGATTTCGGCAAAGCAATCTACGCTGAGCTGTTTGGCAAGGCATACAGCGGCTGACCGCGGGAGAAAGATACATGAATTTGACGTCGATGACGAATGGATTGAAGCAGTGGTGATATTCTTGTATTGAGGCAACATGGAAATGAAGCGTTCTCATATATGCAATCAAGTAATATCGAATAGAAGCTTTTCCTTCGATGTCGAAGCTTAGGCCTCAGTGCTGTTGTTCATGACCCTGCCATTGAGATGGTTCGTATTGCTGGATTCGAAAAAAGAGGGGAGGGGAAGGAAACAAGGTCATTCAACTGGATTGAGAGAGGCGTCTAGCCTTTACGAGTGGACTTTCAAAGCTCGTCAATGAATTTGATCTTGATCTCGCATAAGTGCTCTGGACGCTTGTCCTCTCGTGCCCATTCAGTGCATTACTCACGAGATTTGAACGATCTGGCTCCCAAGGATTCTTCAAGCCCTTTAATCTAGAGATACCTTCATCCAAATGCTTTGCGTGAAGAGAAACCTGTGAGCCAATGGATGTTGTATGTAAACAAGCCAGAAAGAGTTGGATGGCGGGCGTGTTCTGCCCCTGACCAGACCAGCCCACGATTAGTTTAGCGTGCTACATCCCTGTAAATTGACACCCCGCGCCGGAAGCTCCCAAAGCAACCTCTTAACTGCTCCTTCCACTCTTGGTGCCGTGATATCGACATCGACATCTGCGTCTCAATTCTCTGCTTCCTCTGCTCTCTACCCTCTCTCAGCTCGACCGCTCTTGCAGTTATTATATAAATATTGAAATGAAGCTATAAATCCCTTCCTCCCATATCCCAGAGCTCGACGCTCTCTCCCTCAACATGCAAAGCACAGCCCACCGAGAGTCCAGGAGTCGCTGCAATCCATTCTCCTTCAAACCCATGGCCGTCACGCTCATTACAGCTGTGGTATACCTAGCAGTCTTTGTCCCTCTCCTGATCGTTCACGAAACCGTACCCTCTGCACCTAGCAATCCTACTCTCTACCGCGGCCTTAACATTTCGGAAGCTTGGCTTGATCTTGCGAGGCTAAGTGAAGCTTATCACCCCTTCAACAGTCGGCAGAATGACGATGTTAGAGACTGGCTATTGATCCGAATCGAGGAAATACTGGGTGAAACTGGTGTCAAATATACTACAGAGGGCGGGGTCCATCCCAAAAATGTAAATGGCGTTGGAACCTTCGGGTTCGAACTCGACGAAGAGCACACTAAGGTCTTGGATGGCTCCGAATCAGTTGGACTTGAAACCTCCCGAAACAAACGTCAGGCACGAGTCACATATCCTGCAGTCACGATCTTCAACGACCTAGTTGCGAACTACACAAGCACCGCTCTTACAAGTATTGGAGTCAGCGGCCGACGAGCTGGCATCAGCACATACTTCGAAGGAAACAACATCATAGTCTACATTCGTGGAACTGAGGATGAGGAAGGGGAGTGGTGGACTTCGGTTCCTCACACCCCTCCTACCTTTGGGAAAGGCGGCGTTATGGTCAATGCCCATTTCGACAGTGTCTCTACTGGCTACGGAGCTACAGATGATGGGGTAGGTGTGATTACTACCTTGCAGCTCATCAAATACTTCACAACACCAGGCAATACCCCTAAGAAAGGTGTTGTTGCACTCTTCAACAACGGCGAAGAAGATGGCCTCTATGGTGCCAAAGCGTTCTTGTCTCATCCGATGGCATCTTTTGTCCACACATTCTTGAATCTCGAGGGGGCTGGTGCAGGTGGACGGGCCACACTGTTCAGAAGCACAGATACTGAGATTACACGTGCATATGCCAAAGCCCGAAACCCCTTTGGTACGGTGGTTAGTGCTGATGGTTTTGCAATGGGGTTTGTGAGGAGCGAGACAGATTACGTGGTCTTCCGTGCTGAAGGATACCGTGGACTTGATGTTGCGTTCTGGGAACCCCGATCCCGATACCATACAAACGAAGATGATGCAAAGCATACTTCCAAAGACTCTCTGTGGCATATGCTTTCCGCATCAGTGGAAACGATGAAATATTTGACATCTGATTCTGGAAATCACTTCACTGGAGATCGTGGAGATAATTCCACTACCAAGGTCAGGAACGGTCACGGTAGTGATGGAGTATGGTTCGATATCTTCGGGGAAGTATTCGCAGTTTTCTCGCTGCGAGCGCTCTTCGCTTGGTCGTTGTCTCTCTTGATCGCATCGCCTTTGATTTTAATCGTCCTTACGGTCCTACTCGTTCGCTTCGAAAAGTACTACTTCTTCGCTGGCTCAGTGAAGCCTGACGATGAAGAGGGTGAGTACATCTCTCTGGGAGGCTGGCGAGGAGCATTCCGATTCCCTATCATACTCTTCATATCCTCGGCTCTGACGGTGGGAGCTGCCTTTTTGGTTCGGAAAATCAACCCGTTCATTATATACTCCTCTCAATATGCGGTCTGGGCAATGTCTCTCAGTCTGTTCTTCGCTTCATTCTGGTTCATGATGGCCGGCTGCAACTTCATCAGACCCTCGGCGTTGCATCGAGGATATGCTCTCATATGGATGTTTGTCTTTGGCTGGCTCGCTCTTGTCGCTGCAACTGTGGGTGAGGATCGCTTCAAAATTAGTGGTGGCTACATATTCGTCTTCTACGAATCTGCCATATTCCTCGCGACTTTTATCGCACTCTGCGAACTCTTCGCCCTTCCGTCAAAACTGGACATAATTGATGAATATCAAGATGAGCACGACATTAGACACGGACTTGATGCTGTACCCCATTCTGACGCCATCGTTTCGCAACAGCTTGACGGAGAAGATCAACTCGATGGAGAAGATGGGCATCATGTGGCTGATGCTACTGAAACAACGCCACTCTTCTCATCAAGGCACAGACGCGCTCATGGCCAACGCAGCTTTTTCGGTGCCACATTCGCAAAATATCGGCAGGACAGAGCACTTGCCGATGCTGATCATCTCCACGAGCATGAGCTTGAGCGTGAACACGATGACGTCCTCCATAGAGATCACGCTTTTGGTCATGAGCAAAGATGGTCGTGGGCTATGCCAACATGGACCTGGCTCCTTCAATTTCTCCTCATCTGCCCCTTCATCCTAATTATTCTTGGACAAGTCGGCCTTTTGCTTGTCACTGCAACCGCTCAGACTGGAACTGATGGAAGCGCCCTACTCCTTCCTTATCTCGTCGTTGCTCTCTTCTCCATCCTGCTACTCCTACCTATGGGACCATTTATGCATCGCGTCAATACTCCGCTGCCGACCTTCTTGTTCCTAGTCTTTGTTGGTACGCTAATTTACAATCTCGTTGCATTTCCATTCTCAGCCAACAACCGGTACAAGGCCTACTTCCAACAAACCGTCGATCTTGACTCTGGTATGAATCAAGTCACTCTCGTCGGTATCGAAGAATACATTCGAGAAATCATTACGTACATTCCCAGTGCTTCGGGTCAGGCCATTGATTGTACAGCGAGACCAGAAACTCGGGACGGATTAAGCTTTTGCTCCTATGGGGGTATTGCCCCGAAGGTCGTGAACAATATCAAAGATGGCGTTCCTCCGGAAAAGGGCATGTCAGACTGGCTTAGTTACAATATCAGCCGTGTTCAAGGACAAAACAAGGCCACATTCCGTATCTCTGGCCTCGACACCAAGGCCTGCGCTATTCGCTGGGATGAACCCTTCACGGCTTTTCATGTTCATGGCGCAGCGCCCAACGAAGGAAAATGGTCGGATGTACCAGCTTCAGGGAGCGATCAAATCAAGCTTTGGCACAGGGATTGGAATCGAGAGTGGGTAGTCGACGTCGAGTGGCCAGTCAGCTCGGGAAAGCAGGAAGGCGAAGAAGGAAGGACCGGTAAGGTAGTATGTCTGTGGAGCGACCACAACATGCCTGGTACTATTCCTGCGCTTGATGAGGTCCAAAAATTCTCCCCGAAGTGGACCAGTGTGGTGAAGTTAACGGATGGGCTGGTGGAGGGTAGTAAGGCGTTTGTCGTCTAATTCGAGAGCATTGATGTTAGGTTGGAACCATTGTGGCCTGTGAAGACCGCAGGATTTCAATATCATTATCACTCTACGCAATTTGAACATTTTATTGTGAGTGATACACGTGTAAGACCTATACACCAAAGTTCAAATACTTATGACAACTTGGATGTTAGTTGCAATGTCCTAACTTCTGGACATATTTTGGATGATTTCGAGTTGATCGAGGTCATTTAAAGGTCTCAATGCATGTAAGCTGTTTAAAACCTACATTACACTCTGTCCCGCCAGGACAAAACTGCATTATGCCCTCACTTCGTCCTCACTTCTACCACATCACAACCCTAAGCAATTCCAAAACAACTCTTGCTCCAGAATTCTCCCTGCACTCCCCGCGTTTGCTCCAAACCCTTGTGCTTGGGTAGTAAGGTTCATCCGCGTTGTTGTCGTAGATCATCTTCCCGGCCTGTGGCCCGGCACAGTCGATTCGATGAATAATCCGCGCGTGTGACGGGGAGATGTGGAGGCATCTGTGGGAGAAGACTATTACCCAGCATTGTTCGCGCATTCGGCCGGGGCGTATTGGAAAAGGAGAGGACTGCTGCCAGCACTTCTAATAAGAAATCAGAGGCTGAAATGCAAGCACTTAAGGATCAGAAGGCTGGTGAAGAAATGTTCTGGTCGAGAAACAAAAGTAGGATGGAATGTATTCGACGGATAGCAGAGGAAGAAATCCAGAAAAAAAGTAATGAAGAGGAGAGCGCAGAGAAGCAATGAAAGACCATGAATTCAAGGGCCATCATTCCCGTTACAGCTTCAACGAGCTCTACTCTTTCTATACAAACACCATGAAGGAAGAGCAGTGTTTCGAAGCGAGAGACCCTGGCTGAAAAGGGAAAGGTCAAAGTCAAGAGAGAATATGACTGGGATGTCATTGTGGTGAAAGAGGCTAGAGAAGGTTATATTGATGAGGATCCAGGTTCCAAGGAGGCCGGTCAATTTGAGGGATCTTGGGTTCAAGCCCCTCAAAGCAAACCTGAGGATCGTTCTATGAAGGTCAAAGAGTATCCCGAGGTCGCGAAGGATGGAGAGTACCTGCAAGGTATTGATGGCTGGGATATGACCAAAAGTGAAAAGAACAACTGCAGAGTAAAATGATCAAGGTCAAGAAATCAGCGATTAGTCTAGACGTTATAAGACATATAATGTGGAATGTAAAAATGACCAGAAGTGCTCGTCTTTACTTCAAGCAATGAGATCAGACCTATTTTTCAATCCTGTGAGTTCTGAAAGCAAGAAACCAAAGGCTCTGAAATGTCTGCTCTCAAACCGAAGAAGTGATAGCAAGGAGGAGGGCAAGGAGAATCTTCCTGGCCTCAAATGGTATCCTCTTGTAAGGGATGCAGGAACAGCCAATGTTGAGTGAATGACAGTAACAAATTCACTATATAATCTCAAATTCACCTTTGCTCAGGCACTAAGACTTTCCAATTCACATTAGTAGGTGAGGGCACTAGCGCGCAGGTCGACAACATCGGCTAACTTGCAACAACGCGTCTTCGTCTTTCTTTTGTACACAACTTTTTGAAAATTTCAACGTCCGCCTACAACAAGGCGAACTGATTCTTCGAACACGAACAACTACAAATAAACACCCTCATCTGGCATCATAAATATGTCGTCGAACTTGAGTTTCGGGCGCCATCGCCAACCTCCCTCTATCCCGAATGAACCTGCACCTCCTGCAGCAAATGCACGATATGCCAACGGCAAATTGGTGTATGGTAGTGAGGCCGACAAGATGAATACCAAGCAGGATCAAAGCAAACAGAATGAAGGAGACATGGCAGGCAATTGTCGCTACAATAGCTCTAGTAAGTTCTTTTTACATTTGACAGAAACATTCTCTTTCAGTCCATCCTTTATAACAGAAGCGACTGGTATTCACTGTTGCTGCCACCCACAAATTTGTGTAGAGCCGCACACTTTCGATCTGTCTTCTTTCCATATAGATCACTCGATCTCATGGCATTTCCGCTTTTAAGCCTGCTGTACTCAGGCTTGTATCTTCTCATGGCTCCAATCCATCACTGCCATCACACCTATCCGTGCAAATGATGTCTTCTTACCACTTATCGACGGAGAGCTGACATCCTTGATAGTTTATCGCTGTGGTTGCATCGTTGCTGGAACTGGCCCCGGAGTTATCCATGTCAACTGTCATGGCATTGCTCCGGGTAAGATTCGCTGTAACAACATGTCTCTTCACCCAAAACTCCCCAGAGTTGATTCGACCTGCCAAAAGTGCACCGATAGATGTAACGTGATGAAACTGGTCGCGAATCAGAGGAACAAAGATCGGGCATCTAACTTCATCAAACTCGATGTTGATGACAAGTCTACTGCTGCTGATGCCTCCAAGTACCACCCCATCGATCGTCGAGCTGTCGCAGATTCCACTCCACAGCAAACCGCCAAAACCGCTCGCTTGCCAATATCCTTCTCCAAACACATCGACCATCTCAAGAACAACGATCTGTCAGGCATGAAGACGGAAAATCGCTCACAACACAAGGAAATTCTTCGCCACGAGGACGAAATTTTGAGTGTCCGATTGGAGCATTTGGCATTTCAGTTGGTTGATGCTCAGGCTAGAGACAATACGGATGATATCAAGCAGTACGAGAAGCTCATGAAGGACTTGAACAGGATCAAGAACAACGTCGTGAAGAGGCTCGTGCTTCTGGAACAGCCCGACTTGTCTTGGATTACCCAAGAGGGGCTCACTCACTATTCCGCGGGTGCTCAAGCT
Source organism: Hyphodiscus sp. D1413 (assembly GCA_003988895.1). NCBI lineage: Eukaryota > Fungi > Ascomycota > Leotiomycetes > Helotiales > Hyphodiscaceae > Hyphodiscus > Hyphodiscus sp. D1413. The sequence continues at coordinate 176,874 of QYAO01000031.1, forward strand.
GTGATGAAGCAGGAGGCTGAGAAGGAGGCGGTGTCATTCCTTCCTCGCATCAAAGGCTCCTCGAACTTGGCCATTAGGACCAGAGTCAATCGTTCCATGGGTGAGAAAAAGGTTGTCGGCGCCAGAGCCAAGTTAGAACCTGAACTGAAGGAGCTTGTCGATGACAATTGGGATCTGGTAGAGGAATTCGATGATCATGATGTGAGTTATTGGTTCCAAGACCTATCCCATCCAAGCCTATTATTCCGGATCATTCTAACTTCATTGCAGTGGGTTGAAGTTCCTTCAAATCGGCTCTCTAAGTGGTCCAAGCATTGAGGACATAAGGAACAAACGCTCAAGACCTTCCGGAATACTTCCCTGATGAATGCAAAAAGTGCTTTTGGTCTTTCGATGGGTTTTGAACTATTTCATAGCGTCGGCATCCCATTTTCCGCCCCCGTTTTCTCAACCCTCGACTGCGGCATTCGACTTCGACGTAATGGGGTGCAATCAGGAAATAGAATTAATTTCAGGACATCGACAGATGGATTGAAAACTAAAATATGGAGCATAGCGCTGGGGAAGTGGACTCAACCAGCGAGAATATGATGTTTCTGCGGATTTTTCTTTGGTCACTAATGAGATGAATACTCGGATAAAACAAGGGGCGTATCATGATCCAGGTGCAAGAGCACATGTACCTTCATGAATAGCGATTTATGAGAACACCCCTGATTTGCAATGAAATGACTGTGGTCTGAATAAGAGTGACTCCATCACAGGTTGACCTTGACCCCGACCCAACAACTCCAAGTTTCATATCGAGTAGCAGCATCAGGAACAGGGTCTGCATTGCATAAATAAAAGCTCAGATCTGGATATGTTCAATGGCCAGGCAAGGGAAGGATTCTTCTCACTTGAGATACTGTTTTCGTTTCAAGACACCTACTAGAAATCAATCTTCTCACTTAAATCAAAACGTAATGCTGGATGAGAACCAACAAAATCCACAGAATAACACGACAACCGCACTTCTCCTCAATCCGTATTCCCCATCTCAACACCAAAACGGTTAAAGTCAAACAGCGCAAGTTCTATTTCTTCTTGCATAGTAAGACCCCTCGCACGCCATGCCACAAAAAACAAAAAGGCTGTGCAGGCCTCGCTTATAGTACAATTTACAAATGTGTTCCTTGCATTCCCACTGAAGAGTGAGCAGAAATTTGGAACGAAACGCCGGTTGCATCTAATGCATGCATGTAATACTACCTCTCATGTCCTCATCAGTTCACGCAGCGCAGCTTCCATCCTAGCTGCATCCTCCCTTCAAAGTACACGGCACAATCGGTGACGGTAGAGTGCCTTCTCATTATTTCATGCTCTTCAAAAATCCGTCTAGATCAAACTCCTCTTCATACTGCTTGTCATCCCACAGCTCCCCAAGATCATCTAACCAACCCTTCTTTCCCTTCTCGCGCACCTCCCCGGTCACATCAACCATGTCCTCTTCTCTATCCCCGTCCCCGTTCAATGTGGGTTTGTCGATGCCTTCGGCTGTTTCGCCGAGGTTAAACAGATCAAGGATTTGATCGGTTTCCATGGTCCCTAAGCCGGCATTCTGCTGATTGACGACCGTTGACGCCACGTCGATTTTGAAGCGTTGGAGTCTGAGGCGGTCAGTGGATGAGGAGGTTATACACAAGGTTGGGATAAGGGACTTACGACATGATTTTTTCCTCCAACGTCCCTCGGGTAATCAACCGATATACGTTGACAACCTTCTTCTGACCGATTCGATGAGCACGGTCCATAGCCTGCAAATCCTTCTGTGGATTCCAATCATGTTCTACGAAAATGACGGTATCTGCTCCAGTCAAGTTGAGACCCAAACCACCAACGCTAGTTGTTAATAGGAGACAATCATATGAGGGATCACTATTAAACTTGTTGACGATGTCTTGGCGTTTGGAGGCGTCAACCGAGCCGTCCATGCGAAGATATTGCACGGATGGCAGCATCTTCTTGAGAACGTCGTTCTGAACCATATCCAGCATCTCCTTCATTTGGCAGAAAATGAGAGCACGGTGTGGAGAGACGTAGGTACTTTCAGTAGTAAGGTCATTCTCGGATGATGGTTCAATGCCGATTCCACAGTCTACAAGCAAATCGCGGAGAGCTGTCAACTTAGGTGCATGGACAGGGTCGCGGAGACTGCTGCCTTGTTTGGAGAGGAGGCGCTGCGTATCTTCGTATTGCTTATGCCCTTCCTTCATGACTAAGGCAGGGGAGTTACATAGCTTCCGCATGTACTGCAGCGCTTGGAAGATATGTTGTTTCGATTCCTTGTCACCAGCTGATGCTTTCTCTGCGAGGGTCTTGCCTTCCTTCTTGGTGAAGTCTTCAAAAAGCTTCTTTTGGAGGTCACTGAGGTCGCAGTAGTAGTTTTGTAATATCTTGGGTGGTAGGTCATCCAGGACTTCTTCTTTGAGACGACGGAGGAGGAATGGGAGGACTTGTTTGTGGAGAGCCTCGATAGCAAGGGCTCCAGCTTCTTGTTCTTTGGAGGATGACTTGCTGAATCTACTGGCGGCAATGGGTTTTGCAAATCGATCGAGGAAGACCTTTTCTGCGCCAAGGAAGCCGGGCATGAGGAAGTCGAAGAGTGACCAAAGTTCTAGCACATTATTCTGGATTGGCGTACCGGAAAGGATGAGTCGATGGTTGCTTAAGAGCTTCTTTACCGCCATCGTGACCTTGGCCCTTGGATTCTTGATCAAGTGGCCTTCATCGAGGACGAGGTAATTCCAATTGAGAGGAGTGAGAACATCAGCATCGTTCCTGCAAATGTCGTAAGAGGTAATGACGATGTCAGTCTTGTCAAGCTGATCTCGCAAACGTGACCGATCGGTTGGAGGGCCGACATAGGCAGTGCAGGAGAGAAAAGGCGCATACGTATTGATTTCCTGCTGCCAGTGCCCAGATAATGTAGGAGGACAGACGATAAGTGATGGCATTCTTCGGAAATCAGTCGCTCCTGTCTTCTTGAACTCCTCGGCACGGTTATGATGGTCACTAGCCACGATGCATAGCGTTTGTAATGTTTTGCCAAGACCCATATCATCGCAAAGAATGCCGTGGAGGTGATACTTGTTCAAGAAATTGAGCCAGTTGACACCTTCTTGTTGGTATGATCTAAGCTCAGCCTTGATCGCGACGGGAATAGTGAAAGGTTCAACCTTATGAGGATCAAGTAGTTGAGCGATGAATGTTCGCTCTCGATCACGGCCCTTAAGGAGTTCGTCAGACAATCCAGGAGGATCAGGAATTCCAGCCTCTAGCGGTACGAGCTTGACGAGCGTTGCGAAGGTAGTCGTTGCAATCAGCCGGACATCATTGTCAGAATCGCTCATTCGGCCAAGAACAGGCACGATGAGGAAAATAACATAGGGAAGGATGTTGTCTCCCATAACATGAATGAGGTGGTAAACTGATTCGATTGCGCCTTGTCGGAAGTTAAGATCGACTGGGTTGTTGATCGAAGGCAATACCTTTTCGACGAGCATGGTCATGCCTTCCACAGTAATGACACTGCATATCGTGGCAAGGCATTTCGCGGCCATGTATCGGAAGACTGAAAGGTCCGAATGAAGAGCTTTGATGACCAGAGGAAGTAAGTGCATGACGAACGGATGGAGCTCTTTAGACAAGGTGGGCGTCAAGGCTCGAAGAACTGACATGCCATCGATTGCGGCTTGACCTGCCTGCTTTTCGGGATCCTTTGTATCTTCTGGAAGGTCTCCAGTGAAAGCGTATTGCAAAGGCTCTTCCATGAGTGATTTGAGAGTAGGAACCTTTTCGAGAAGCTGAACACCGAAAATACTCGAAAGCTGTTCCAAAGCATCTTTAGCACCTCTGCGCATGATACGAGCTTCCTTTGCCTCTCGTGCAAATTTAGCAGCATCTGGATGATCTCTACGATCCTCTTCTTTTCTAAGAGAGAGAATGTTGCCTGTGAAAATCGCGTTTGGAGCGAACTCTGGCGTCTCTGAAGTATCAACGCAGCTAAATTTCGCCAAATTGCCAACAACCTTTTGAGCAGGCCCAGATCGTCCGCCGTCTGCAAATAGCTCAACAAGCTTCGCTACGGCAGCTGCTGAACGTTGTTGTAATTCAACATTCTCTTCCTTTTTGATGCTGTCCATCATTCCCTTGATGATGTGCGAGGGCTTCTTAGGAGAGACTTTCATAGATACTAAGGCGCTCGCAGCTGCAGCCTTGATACGAATATCTCGCTGCTCTTTGATATTCTTTGCATTGTCGATAGCTTCCACAACATTGTCTCGTGCTTCCGAAAGAGCTTGGGTTGCGATCAGTCTTTGACCCGCTGGAAGAGCTTTCTTCAATCTGTCGAAGTCCTCATTGACGCACTTGTCGGCAGTCAGTATAGAGAATGCGTCGGGTCCAGCTTCGGGCTCTCCTTGAACCACAACTGCGAGTACTGGTAGTCTGCCCTGCGAAACTTTACCCACATCACGGAAAGTGTTCAAAAGTTGCGAGCATTGGGCGCGAACAAGCTGGGTATAGCTGACCAGGTCGCGGTAGGCCAACGGACGTTCGCTCTCGATAATCTTTTGGAGGGGGTTGACAAATTGTGATGCTTGGTCTGCAGAAGTGCAATTCTTGGCGTACTCGTCGATCATCATGGCAGCTGTGAGCTGCGTCGAGGAGAATGCGGAAGTAAGGCCCGGAAATATACTAGCATTGTATGCTTCGAGAGATGCTGGAGGTATGAGAGCCATTACCAGACCCATAGCCCGAGCTGCAGATACTCTTGATCGGATTAAGATGTCCATTCCAACCAAGTCCACATCACCTTGCATCATGTGACCATCGACATCGTGCGACGAGGTTGAGGGAACCGGCTCAACTATCTTGGTCGATTTTCGTCGTTTCTTTGCAGGTGGTTCAGCTGAAGAAGTTGGAGATGCTGGCCGAGGATTGGCTGGTACAGTGCCGGCAGGCATACTATATGTGCTACCAGAAGGCTTTTGGAAGAGAGTTGCATTCATGGGAAGCGGATGTCGCGATACACCGATTGGGTGAAGGGCAAGTTGCATGAGAGGATCGACGTGTATCGAAAAATCGCTAGCCAACTCTTCCGGGTTCTTCGAGAGGTATCTGACCAGTGCAGACCAGACTTGGAGAGAGAGACTCAAGGTGTCTTGATTGCGCTCAACTAGAATATTCTGGAAGATCAAACGTAGGATCTTGCCACTTAGCCAATCTCGAGTGCCATCTCCTTCAATGTTGACAAACGTCAGCAAGGCCCTCAAGACGGCCGATCGAACGGAAGTGATAGTGTGGCGCAGGAAAGGGTACAACCGAGGGACCAGCAGAGCAAATGATTGCTCCGAGTCTCTGGCTGCATTCTTCTTCATGGCCTCGAGAACCTCCGGGAAACTACAAAGTTTTGCGAGCAAGTCCATAATCTGTCCAGTGCTGGCACTGAGATCATCACCCAGATTTGAAAGGCATTCCCACACGATATTGATAAGACCATCTAATGCTGCCGGTCTGAGGTTGACAAATTCTTTCGCGATCGGAATGAGAGTGGCAGCGCTGACTGATCGAACATCATCATCCCAGTCTCCGAGACCTTTCATGACAGCAGCAATAACTCCATCGATTAAATCACTGTCGCTCAAGAGAAGATCATTTCTGACTGCCACCAAATATCGAAGACCAATCATGCCTCCGTGACAGACAGCCCATGCAGGTTTATTAAGGCCGAGATCTTGCTGCATTACCATTCGATATAATACTCGGTGCACGGAATAGACAGCCGCTGGAGGAAGATGGATGAGTAAAGCACCAAGTGTTTGCCCGACCGTTTCTCGGATAGGAGCAACCACGGTGTCGGAGACATAGTCTCCAAACCGGTCGAGTATGAAAACGCAGCACAACCGACAGGCGAGATCATCAAGCCACCTTTGGTTGAGAATAGTGTTTTCCGCACGAGTCTTGCCTCGTTCTCGTCCTGCCCCTGCTCCATGGACTCGGATGATCTCTCGAAGACCCATCGCTGCTCCGTGTCGAGTCTCCCATTGGGGATCAAACAGATCAACTTTGAGGAAGTCGCAAAGCCGTTCATAAGGCCATTCAGCTCCATCAGCTTCCTTCTCTGTTTCCATTTCCGATTTGATGGGTAAGGCTGGGCCTTTGAACTCGGAAACAACCTTTGAACCCTCATCCACTTCTCCATTTCTCTCTAGCGAGAAATAATCTTTGACCTCGGCTCCTGAGGCGTCGTCGAGTCCAATATCAGACATGGTGGTGTCACCTCCCACCTCAATAGTGCTCTGACGCCGGATAGATAAATCCACAAGTCTGTTCTTTGCACCAGCATGCTGAGCCTCCTTTTTCCGTTTTCGCTTCAGCTGATTAAGCTGTCTCGCACTTAAACCAACCTCTTCAGCCGGTGTTGTGGGTACCAGTCCAGGCGGTGTACTGCCATTACGGCTAGTCATCTGGATCTGAGGGGTTGGTGTACCATTGTTTGCTTTTGAGAAATCGATGTCTATCTCTTCCTCAAAATACTCGCCTAAAAGGCCGATTCGGCCAGTCAAGGTTTTCTTTTGGTGGGCGAGACGCTGCGCAGGATCGAGAGAGGCGAGGGCATAGTCGATTTCCTTGCCTCCGCCTCGAAGTAGCTCTTTGCCATATTTGAGAATCGATGGAAGATCGAGGCTGTTGAGGCTTAATTGACCTTCGGCGAGAGGTGTCTCCTCAGCGGCTTCTTCCTTCTTGACGTGGAAGCCATTCTCTTCCTTCTTCGGCTCATTCTTTAACGGCTCATCAATGGCATTAGGGTCATATTTTTCGGCATTTTCGACAATACCTCCCAAAGCCTTGGAAGCAGCTATTCGAGTATCCCATGTCTTGTGCCGAAGATATGGCACAACTCTAGTGAGTAGATTGAAAAGTTCTTCGGGATGAGCTTTCTGGACATCGGCTAATTGTGTGGCGGCAGTGTTCCGGATCAGTTGCGTGGAGCCAGTCTCCAGTAGCCTGTGTTGTTAGTGAGAGCTGAGAGTCAAGAGATAGTATTGAAAGGTAGAATACTCACGTCACAAGGCGATCGAGTCTGAATCACATGAAAGTCAGCTGATGTCCCCACATATCGCCAAGAGATGGGAATTACCTAGAAGCCATTTGTTGCGCGTCTTCTCACTATCTAGACGGCCGCTCGCGACGAAGGAAAAACGCCATCAATGCCGGAATTAAAAGTCTACGTTGGTGAAAGTGAGGTGAGGTGAGGTGAGGTGAAGTGAAGTGAATGGGCAGATGGATGATCAATGGCGACATCAAACGCATTTGATGTTATTCTCCATTTATCGAGTTGAGTGCACGTGGAATGGCCAGTATCGGATTTGTATCCAGATCGTGATCCCGTGATGGGTGGAGGGTGTTGGCGACGGTGAGGTGGTGCTGCGATTGGGTGGTGGTGGGTATCTGGAACACATGCGGTTGATGCTGGAGCCTTGCTGGGGGAATCGGGCGGTTCTTATGAGGCCTTAAGTATGCGAGACCGACCGCAAGAGAAGGCGCTTCTTGCAGGGGCAGGGATCATGCAGCTAGCGTGCCTCCCTAAAACAGTCAAAAAATTCATTCATCGAGGATGGTCGTCGTGTTGTTGTTGTTGTTATTATTGTTGTTGACGTTGACTCCTCAGCGACTCTGACATTATTTACTGCTGTTAATTCCTCGAAGCTGACAGACTTGAACTCGCCTCGATCCGGCTCCGTGGTTACTGAGTTGTTTGTTTTCTGCGAATGTTACCCAGCATCGCTCACACCCGATCCTGTCCAATGGCGCAAAGCAGCGCCTGTTTTTATGCAATGCGGAAGTGCTGGATATCCACCGACTACAGCTACCAAACGTCTGGATCACAGTGCGGCCTAGATTGAGATACTTCATGCTACTCACCGATAAGTTTCATATGTGGTTGTTGGTGCCTCCAGCGTTGAGGATGCCGATGGAATGAAGGGCGATTGTGTCGCATCGCCAAGTCCTCAGAGACAACTCGATACCGGGCGAAGAACTGACAGACCACCTGTGATCTGCTACCTGACTCAGATCTATCTAGCCGGCTATTTCCACCATCAAACAGGCGCCTAAATGATAGATTCCGTAGAGGCTCTTTGATGACTCTCATAGTCCAAACGAGGCTGCAGTAACAGGACCGGGCAAGGCTACCAGCAGCCCTCAGAGGAGTTGGACTGGGGCGGATCCATCATAGCGGTCCATCATCCATAATCTGAGGCAATTTACTTTGATAGTGATATACTCCTTGCCCAGCCAAGTATGCTTCATTGACAAGAGCCGTGTGGCATTCAGCTCTATATTTAAGGGGGAAGATCACATCTGTCCAGAATCCTCAACTAGGCCACCTATTGTGAAGCGGGCCGCCCACGCCCTCTACGGCTTACCGGGTACCGTAGTGGATATCCAGACAGTGCTAGAGTGCCTTGGTCAGATCGTCACAGGTTTCAAACATCATCAGAACCCCATCACACTCCGACAGCACTGAGAACGAGAACAAATTCGCATACACGCCCGCATACCACGTTTATCCGCTCTGCCCAGCCATTTCCCCCCATTCATACGGAACTCACAACCCTCTCAATGCGGTAGCAATCAACTCCTGCTCTAACCTACTCCTAGGCAAGATGGCCTACAACTCTGCGATGCCTGCGACAGCTCCTCGGCCTGCCGTATTTGGGGCTCCTGCTCCAGTAAGTGATGCTCCAGCGGGAACATTTGCACCTGGGACGAAGATACAAGTGGGAAGTCACAAGGTCATCATCCAGAAATACTTCTCGGAAGGAGGCTTCGCCCATGTCTATCTCGTCAAGATGCCCAAGCCCATTGACGGCACCGATATTGCGGTTTTGAAACGAGTTGCTGTGCCCGACAAGGAGAATCTGGCAAATATGAGGACAGAGGTGGAGACGATGAAGAAGTTGAAGGGCCACCGACCGATTGTCACATACTACGATTCTCACGCATCACAACTGAAGGGTGGGGGGTACGAGGTGTTCCTGCTCATGGAGTTCTGCAACGGAGGTGGTCTCATTGACTTCATGAATACGCGATTGCAGAATCGATTGACGGAGCCTGAGATCTTGAAGATCTTCTCCGACGTTGCAGAAGGAGTGGCTTGCATGCACTACCTCAAACCTCCGCTCCTACACCGAGATCTGAAAGTCGAGAATGTTCTTATTACTTCCACAAACACCTCACGACGATTCAAACTCTGCGATTTTGGTTCGACCGCTCCTCCCAGACCTGCGGCGACAACTGCAGCTGAGTGCAGGCTCATCGAAGATGATGTGCAAAAACACACTACACTTCAATACAGGAGTCCTGAGATGATCGATGTCTACAGAAAGCAACCGATTGATGAAAAGTCGGATATATGGGCGTTGGGGGTGCTTTTGTACAAGCTGTGCTATTACACTACACCGTTTGAGGCTCAAGGACAACTTGCAATTCTGAATGCAAGCTTCAAGTTTCCAGGCCATCCGTACTTCTCCGACAGGTTGAAGAAGTTGATAGGTACGTGGAACTATCGGATTCCTTGAACTGGTACTGATCTGTGCAGCTTCTATGCTGAAAGAGAACCCAACATCTCGGCCATCTATTTATCAAGTTCTTCGTGAAGCTTGTATGATGCAAGGGATCGAAGTTCCCATCAAAGATGTAAGTCTGTGTCCATATGCTTGAATGCTGAGCTAATAATTCTAGATTTATGCTGCGAGGACTCAATCGGAATCGAGACGAAATCAGCAATTACCGACCCCCGACAAATACGTTTCCTCGCCTCCTACCGTTGGGGCTGTGTTCTCGCCGACACCTCAGCAACAGGCGATCATTCCAGATGTTGTGCCTATGCGAAGAGGTAGGCCTACAGCCGGCGCTTCCAGTCACGTCCCCAAGCCGAGTCCATCTCCACTAAGAGGAGTTGCAAGTGATCCATTTGCCGCGTTAGACTCGAAATCACCTCCAGGACCGGTCGACGAAATTTCAAATCGATTCCCCAGTCTGGATCAGTTCTCACTTCTTCATGATGGGGGGAAGTTTGACTTTGATAAAGGCTCACCCACCAGAGCAACCCATCCTCGTGACATCAGTCAACGTGTGACGGAAAAACTTGCCGATGATGCATTTGCGATACCAGCACAAACTAAGCAATCTGTAGCGCCTCCCACTACGAAGGCACCAAACTCTACGGTATCTCGCGCCCAGAAAATCATATCCAGTAACCCAGAACTGCAATCCGTGGCATCTACTCCTCCTGCCGTTGTCTATCAACCTACACCTACTCGTCCAACAAGCAACAGCTATGTGTCGCAAGGAACTATGACCTCACCGACCCCACCACCTACTGGCCAATTTCCTACAACGAAATACGCACCATCAACTGCTAATCGCTTCCCAACCGCAACCGACCATCACCGGTCATCCAGTCTTCCCAGAAATCAGGTAGCACCTCTCACAAGTGCCCAATTTCTGCGACCGGAAGAGAACGCAACTCAATCCGCCTCAATCCCTCGGAATGCCTCCTATGGGTCAAAATTGGGCCATGCACGACATGCATCATCATCTCGCCCTTCACTCGAAGGGGGAAGACCTAGTAGTGAAGCTCTCGAGCCCATAGCCAGAACCAAATCCAGTAACTCTCGGCCGCGCCCCACCAGTACCTATCTCGAGTCTAATATGGATTACCTTCGTGAGAAAGAGACAAACGGCAGGACCTCCTTGTCTTCGGATAAACGACCCTCCTACTCCAAGGAGACAGCAATATTGGATCCTGGGTCTGATGATGAGACTAACATCGAGTCTAACGTTGACTTTCTTCGGACGATGGAAGACCACGATTCTGCGAAGAAGGATAGACGTCGAAGCAGTGGCGCCGACAAGAAAGGAAAGCGTTCAAGCCTACCTTCTATGTCGTTGTCTGGAACAAAGAACCTCTTAGCTGGAAAGTTCGGCGATGCCTTCAAGAGATTTGAACACAGCGCCAGCACACCAGCTGGGCCCCGAACACCGAGCCCACTGTTTGATCGTGAGCGTCGAGACTTGACACCCATAGCTGGTTCCGAAGCAACAGATGGCCGCAGCGATGATGGCAACGTCCTTGAAGATGCGGACACCATGGCACCCGAACAACGTCGTGAGCTTGAGCGTCGGAGGCTCTCCATGGAAGAAAAGCGGGTCGCGAATGCCGCAGCAGAATATCGCAAGCGCCTGGCCGATCGTGGGTCTGGGCCGGCGCCCAGGAGTATAGGCGGCGTATCACGTGCAGCCAGCATTCAAAATAAGGTCAAGAGTCTTCTGGACGAAAACGCCCAGGCATCACCAGTCAAGAAGACCGCGGAAGGCTATGGACGCTTTACTGAGGCCCCTGGAGAATCAGGACCTCGTCAATTCGACCAGCAATCCGCAAATCCTTATATCAAGCCCATGGTAGCTAGAACCCCCATCGTCCCAGGTGTTGTACAGACCCGAACATTCCCTGTACAAAACGAGATCAATTACTCGAAACCTCGTGCCCAGCCATCCATATCCTCACCGGCAACCGTCTCAAGAACAGGTGGGCCTAGACCTAATGCTCCTCCGAAACCAATGCATCTGAATAGCAACAGCACCGGACCTCGCTCATCCGAAATGCAGAACTCCCCTCCAAAACCATCTCCAATGCCCAATAGACCTTTGCAGGCCAGACCTGATATGACTCCTCAAGAGAAAGAAGATTATATTGCGGATTTCAGCAAGCGTTTTCCGAGTCTCTCTAGGATAGAGATGGTGGAGAGGGACGTTAGCGTGCCAGAGGGGGTCAAGTATGAGAGAGGTTTACGATCGAAGGAGGTGTAGTCTCTGCTTGCTGTAGGACGAGGAAAAAAAGGTTTCAGCGAGTCCGTGAGAATATTGAGATGCAAATGGTTGGTGCGATTGTACATCTACATAGATTTATAGTGAACATCAAATGACTGCCGTCATCATCAATCATTTACCCACTTACAGCCCGCTTTTCTTCTCGCCCACGACCTGAAGCCAATTACTATGCTATGATATACTGGAAGATCAGCATATAACAATAACCTTTCAGAATAACAATAATTTCCAGCACTCCATCATACATTCCGTAAAGATAATCTTACAACACCCCTCCAATCTCAAGAGCACAAATCCAGCACGTTCCGATCCGGGCCCAGGCTTAGGTCCTTCCCCATCTCCAACAACCAGACCCTCTAGACAGAATAATCATATCGGCGATTTAACTGTATGCTCGCTATTTCAGTCTATGCAAGATTAAGTAACGACAAGCTGAACATGAGGCGAAGGGAACGAGAGGTCGCAGTCACCTGCAAGGATATTTCGCGGAAGGACACAATCTCGCCCTAGTGCGGCTTGGCAATTTCGAGGATCAACAACACTACCCAGAGGTCTTCTACACCACAGCAATATGAAACGAATACCTCATGTCGGGCATCCGCTACTACGTGCGTCGTATCCGCCGGCTTTACTCTTCACCAGCCATTCAAATTGCGTCCGTCTGCGCGGCCTTATTCCTAGCTATCCGCTTCGTGATTGAACACAATTACGATGATGCATTGAGTATCAAGCTACCCTCAGCAGCTACGCCAACAGCGAGAGTAGATAAGGACGGAATTGATTGGAGCAAGCTCTATTATGTGCAATATGTGACGAGTCCAGAATATCTTTGCAATGCGCTGATGGTTTGGAGTCAAATAGAGCAGATAGGGAGCCGGGCACAGGTCGGCCCTCTCGCCCATCCAAAAGCATTGGCTAATACAAGCTGCAGAGAATGATGCTGTACCCCTCCCACTGGGATCCCAATGAAGAAGACCAATACGACGAAGCTCTAGGTCTTACACCCATTGCACGCCTCCTCCAACAGGCCCAGAAGAGCTACTTTGTTAAACTCCGACCCGTCGAAGTGCTACACCAGAACAACTCGGCGCAAGAGACATGGGCAGATTCGTATACAAAACTACTAGCTTTCAACCTCACAGAATTCGACCGTGTCCTAACCCTCGATTCCGACTCTGTAGTAATGAAGAACCTCGACGAGTTATTCCTGCTGCCGAAAGCGCCTATAGCAATGCCGATGGTATATTGGGGTGAGCCAGAAGGATGGGCATTTTCAAGTCAAATGATGCTCGTCACACCATCGACCACTGAGTTTGCCAAGGTTGAGACAGCTATCCAGCAAGCAAAACCGGACGAATACGACATGGATATCGTCAACTCTCTCTACAAATCCAAAATTCTCCGTATTCCACAACGGCCCTGGAATCTCCTCTCTGGCGAACTCCGCCGCAAGAACCATGCAGCATATCTAGGTTCCAGAACTCAGAAATGGGATGCAGATCAGGTCCTTGGCGAAGCAAAATTCATGCATTTCTCCGACTGGCCAATCCCAAAACCCTGGATTCGAGCACCGAAGGACTTACTGAATAAGCACATGCCATCATGTGCGCAAAGCGAATGGTTCGGGGCGAGCAATTGCAGGGATCGAACAATCTGGCTGAAGCTTTATTACGACTTTGCGTTAAAGAGGAAGGCAGTCTGTGGAGCAGGTTTTGAGTTGCAGAGTCAAGAGTTGCCATTGGATAGCGTTTATGAGCATGGCAAGTGGTTTCATCCCGATGAGATTGGATAAATGAAAACATAGGAATTAGTTGAGAGGGGAAGGTTAATTAGGTACTTTTTTGTTCAGTAATTTCTATATACCCCTGAAGCAAGCGAAAGCAATGCTTATTACTGATACAGTCTAATATTTTGCACAATAATAACCTTGTGGATCCCCCTCAATCTTCATCACCCTCATCCCATCATCAAACCATATCCAAGCTTTCTGTTTATCATTTAGAAGCCCCAGTATCCCTTAACGGCATAAGAAGCATACCCACCAAGACTCGCCAAAAAACCCAACGGGTCATCCAAATACTCCTCCACAAAACCTACGCCTAAGTCGTCATCCACCTTCCACACGAGCTAGTCTCAGAGCGAACAAGGGACCATCGCATCGTTGAGAGCCTTCCTGTTCCCTCCGCTTGATCCAGCAACACCTAGGAGAATGAAAGCGAAATGGGCATTCTCAATGCTTGGAGTGGGAATCTAGCGTCCGCTGGTTCTTAGCTTCCCTTCGTTTCGTGCGACTATGTCATGAAATATAGGGCAGCTTAATAGTAGCACGAGAGCAACCTTGTGTTCCGCAATATAAGCCTTGATCGAACCCAATGCAACACCAAATGGAACCGACAACACCAAAAGCTGGGCAAAGAATTGCTGATAGCCAATAATAGGCAAGGGAATGGGGCTATCTATTTATGCGCCTATCGAACCATATTCCAAAGCTTCTCGACAGCAGCCCAATATCTTTTCGGGTCCATCAAGAGATGTCCACAATGGCCACTTCCCAAATACTTCTCTGTATTAACCACGTAACCCAAATTTCCCGCTTCTTCAATGTGCTCTTCTACAAGCTGCCACGAAACCATCAAATCCGCATCGCTATAAATATAACATCGTGGAGTGTTAATATCTATCAAAGTCTTGTCATTCAGTTCTAGCCGTGCCCATTCCACCATATTCAAATCTCCATTCACCATCCACAGTGATCTCAGCAGATAGCAGATTCGATAGAGCCACCAACACAGTCGTATACTCAGGATCCCAATGAGCTTGATGACAGGATTCTTTGGCAACGCCACAGAAAATGCGTGCACCGAACCACCGTAGGTAGCCCTCCCAGGTGAGCTGTCCAGTATCATCGCCGTGGTAGGCAGCAGCTTCCCCGTCGTCTCCTTGTACTTCTTTGCGATCATGGTACTCGTAAAGGATCCACCATCAGAAAATAAATGTAGCAGCAGCTTGGCATTTGGGTGGAGTTTGTAGAGAATTTCGAGGATAGGCTTAACGCGCTCGTAGTTTGCGGCCCATGTCGTGAAGGCAGCGTCGAACGAGGTGGTTGTGACAACAAGGATACGAGCTGAGGGGTATAGATTTTCGTAACCTGCGGTGAATTTGGCAATGTGCTTAAGACGAGCATCCATCCAGCCGCAGATCAGGATCAGGTCAGGCTCGGTAGAGGTGGAGGTGGAGATGAAAGTCGTTGTCGGCTCATGGATGAGGACTGAGCCATTGAGACGCCTGAAGTGCGCAAGGACTGATACAGCTTCTGACATTCTGGATGAAGCAGAGCTGTTGACAAATAAAGGAAGAGAGATACCTACATCTTGATATAAGAGCTCGAAAGCTGCTAGTACGAGGCAGATGCTACACCGCCGGAGATCAAAAGATGCCCCTTCCATATGATTGCTCACTCACAGAGCATCTTTCGAATAACACTTGTTGAATCGAAAGAGCACTGTAAATTTCCGTTCGGGAATCCAATCAAAGCTAAATTTATACGACGAACGTGAGGTCATTCGCTACTCGGAACTTGCCCTCGCCAGATCGAGTCGTCACAATCTCAACCTCCTCTTCCAGTCAACCACTCTTGTACTTTTCCGATGGATGTGCCGAGTTGGTTTTGACATCCATCCCTAAACACGAGCAATACAAAACCAAGGTTTACTGGATAATTATCGTAGTCCTTCGTGCCCTCTGATCACACTGTGATCCGCGGGCATACGGGGGGTCAAAGAACCCGCCCAATCAATGCGTCTCCTCGATCCCGTATCGTTTGCTCTGTGAGACCCCAGTCGTTCACGAGTCCGTAGGCCCTACTTATCTGCTTGCTAGTAGAATCATGATCCTTCGAACAGCTCGAAATTACACGGAGATTTGTATATTGAAGAGTCTCTTGGGAGTTCTATGTGCAACAGTTATCATACATACTATCTGAGTTATTAGAATTTTATAACGCTCTCGCAATAATAGGTATTCTAGCGAGTGCTCCCAAGGTACTGGATTGTTGCTCGGCAAAATCTCGCTTTGTTCAAGATCAAAGGTCGAGGTAGTACTGTACCTCAAAGCCAGGCGTCGACAGGGCTGGCCAAGCCAAGTGCGATAAAGAGAATGAATTGAGCTCTTCAAGCCTTAATCTAAGGACCTTTGGCCGGAATTAGTGACTTCAATATTGCATTTGGACAATTTTCATTGGCGACAAAGGGTACAAACGCTCATAAGTATACAGTCTCCTTATACTCAGAGGCATGTCCATATGTCGAGTCTCACAGCCCCTCTTCACTGGAATTCTCAACTTTGTTATATAATTCACTAAGTTACTGCCAAGGAATGCACTCATGGCTTCTGCGAAGTCTCCTACAGAGTCTTTGCGGAGATCTCCTTTAGATCCCAAACGTCGACAAGCGTCAAAGGACGCTGGACGAGAGCGGGTGAAAAAGTCCGGCAATGCTGCCCTAGGGATACCTGATTATACTGCCACACAGAATCTAAACTCAGCCACTGAGGCCTCAACAAGACGAAGTAACAACTTGGTTGGTAATATCGAGGCGATCATACATCAGATGGAAGATGACATTAATATCGTGAGCTACAATGTCGACTCTCAGCTCGAAATACCCGGACCGATTCGAAGGGAGCTGGCAGTGTTTCTACAAACCACTGCCAGAGAGCGCATTGGGGGGGCCTGGAGGCTAATCGATGAACTGAAGCGTGGCCTTCCACCAGGGATGAACAGTGATTTGCGGGCCACGGATAATCTAGATATCGCCAGATCGGCGGTACTATCGATACTCCAGCAGCTTCAAGCCTTTAATCGTAGCTGGGAATATCGAGTTAGGATTAAGGATCCTGCGGGTTCTGCGACCAGCGAAACGATAGCAACCCCCTTCGAATGGGAGACTGGTGATTGGTCCTCTATTGAAAGCCTAGGGCTCAACGACCTCCTCGAGGAGCTCAAGGTCGCTGCCAAAAAGCCAATCCAATACATGGAAATCGCCGCTTCCCTTCGAGATGAGCTTCGTACTGCTACTAGTTCTCAATGGAACGCAGAAGGTGCCGCACGAGATGCCAAATTTGCTTCAACCCGCGCAAACGCACCACTCCGTCTCGCAAATCTAAACGATCGAGATTGCCAAAGACTCAGAGAGCATCGCGACGATTTATTATTGCAACTAGAACAATATCAGTATAGTTGCGAAGAAAGAAAGAAGGAAATTAAAAGATTGAGGAACGATAAAACTGTTGTAAATCCAAGAAACTCTTCTAACGCATCGCTTGACAATAACGATACTCGAAGTCTGACAAAGTTCGTCATAGATAATCAGAAAAATTCTTCTTATTTTCAACGGATGGTTACGAGCCTGGAACACAAAGAGGTCAGTTGTACAGAAGCAAAACAGCAATTACAAGATCAACTCAAAAAGTTGAGAGATGAACACAATCAAAACAAGCCATCAAATAAGACAACAGCTCGCTCCCAGGCAGCCACCGTTCTTCAGAAGGATCTGGACACTGCTAATGCGAATCTTGATACGGTTCAGAAGGCATTGGACGATTGTAAGCTGCATATTCTTGTCGTGTCGCGGTCGTTTCGGTGGAAATTGCAGTTTAGGGATATGTCCTAACGTTTTGAATAGGTCTCGCACGCCATTCATCAGGAGAAGGTGGGGACGAAGAAGATACTTCACTACTATCAAGTTCAAAGGAGGAACAGGAGGAGGAACAGGAGGAGGAAGAGAAGAGGAGCAGTGTGCCGGGTACTCCATCCACCATCGCATCCACCTTCACATCCCAAGATACACCCGAGAGGACACCCGGCGGTACAAAGAGAGTGTCGACGCCAGGCTCGAGATTAAGGAAAGAAACAAGGTCAAATAAACGGAGAGCGAAGGAATGGTATAAAGAGATGAACTGGAATACCGAGGAGCCGAAATCGCCTTGACCAATGCGATGCCGACCTAATCCTTCCTGTCAAGAGATGGCTCTATGGAAGTTTTTAGGTTTTGGAATGAATTCCCCATTATATATTGAATTATTGACTTCATGTAACGGCAGCAATTTAGTTTGATATGAACTTTGTGTTTGAGCGACATGCCCGCTTGGCATGGATTGGAATTCATTTCAATGCCGACGTAAGTGCTTCAAAGAACTTCTTGAGAGCGATCCAGAGAGACGTCATCGCTTGAGTTGGATCGAAGGCTCCCTGGAATGATCATTGTGTGGTATTAGTGAAGCGCTACGCTGATATGGTGCTGCACTCTTGATTCCTTGGGGAAGACGTATATTAGGTCACAAACAATAGACATAAAGATTGAGATGTGTGAAATTTATTAGTACAGAGTACAGGAAGAACGACAAGATAGCAACGAAAACCTCATAATCTGTTCTCCACCCATACGTCAAAGTCCATCCGTCAACTATGAGCATACTATGTTAGTGCCATTAGTCGCAATGAGTGTCGTTAGTCAACACTGCTAACCCTGTATATGACTAACAATTTCCATGCCGCCGCAAACAAGTTAGGCAGATTGTTTAGTTTCCTGGTGGAGGTGGTGGTGGTTGATCAGATGGAGGGGGTGGTGGCGGGGCAGATCCGGGAGGAGGCGGCGGGATGGAAGACGTAGGGGGTGGTGGTGGAGGGCTGCCTGCAAATTGTTGTAATAAAGCAGTGAGGCCGGCACCGCTTAATCCAGGAGGAGCAGCAAGACCAGGCGGTGCACCCATGCCACCTTGAGAATAAGCAGTATTGTATCCTGGTGCATTATAGCCGGCGTATCCAGCAGATGACGCGGCAGCAGGGTAGGCAGGAGCTTGTTGTTGCCAAGGAGCAGCAGCTGGTGCTGAAGGAGGAACACCGTAGCCATTTTGACCACCATACTGAGAGTCACTACGACCCTCGCTTCCGTGTCCGCGATCTCTAGCCCAGGGTGCAGCACCTCCTGCAGGGGCCGAATCGCGAGAATCGTATCCGCCACGCTCGTTGTCACGACGTTGCCACGGAGCAGCAGCACCTGTGGGACCACGTTGCCATGGCTTGACATCTGCGGCATCAGGAGGAGGAGCACCTTGGTCATATGCACCAGCACCAGCTTCAATGCGGCGAGGAGCCTCTGACGGAGCACCTCCAGAAAGTTCTTGCATGAGTTGCTATAATCATATTAGTACTTTGATTGAATTATTAGGGGTATGGAAATCTTACCTCGTACTCTCGGTCAACAGCGTCTCCAGTACCAATGCGGCCAGCTGTAGGGCCTGGTGGACCATTGGGACCATCGTTGCGCCAGTTTGCACCTCGTGGTCTGTCTGGACAATCTCTGCCCATGTGACCTGCATTGCCACAGACGCGACAGATGATGTTGGCGGTGAAGTTACGCTGCTCGGGGCAGTCGTACTTGCGATGTCCAATTTGGCCACAGTTCTGGCAAGCTTGATTCTCGTCATCACGAAGGGTACCGTTGAGAGCGGCGAGTTCGCGTAGTTGATTGCGCTTGAGCTCATTTTGACCTTCGGGGATGGATGCAGCCTGTCCGTGTAAGTATTTCCACAAGACTGATGAAAAGGGGAGAAATACCGTCTCAATGATGTTGTGGATCAACTTCTTCGCCTTGTTAACCTTCTCCTCAGTATCTGCCATGATCAAACAATGAAGGTCTTCTTCCTGGTTGCTGGTGTGAGCTGCGTCAGAACGGCCTTTTCCTTCCTTAACAGATCCTTTTCCTCGAATAGCAATTTTGGCGCCTGATTCTGTCTCCATTTTCTTTAAGGTATTGCCACGAGGGCCGATAAGTAAACCAACTTTAGTAAGTAGCTTAGTGTTAGTAGATGATCAAAAGCTTTGAGCAAAGTTGAGTAAGACGGTTAGTGATGACAGTGCGCCGCATGGTTAGTGCCGCACGCAATGCCACACGAGAATGAAAGGAAGGATTTGGGTAACATGGAGATGAGAAGGGTGCTTGAGAACGTTAGAAAGGTTAGAGGGTTAGCAATCATACTGAAGTTAATTTCTGGATAGTCATTGACAGGCACGTAAACTTTCTCTTGTGTCTTGGTGGGACGGCGGTAGTCCTGTGGTGGATGATAGTTAGGGATGACCTTCATAGCCTTCTCAATCAATTTATGACGTTCATCTTCGAGGCGCTTGCGGTATCGGAATTCTCGCGTATTGACACGTCGACCGAAGTTGTCGTACTGAGGGGGAGGGGAAGGAGATCTGCCAAGTATTAAAAGGGGTCTAGATTTATGAGAAGGTAAAGTGAACATACCTGTCGCCATCTGCGGGAACAACATCATCGATTCTAAGCTTCTGACTGATCTCCTCGATACGCAAGTGCAAAGTGTAAGCTTCCAGTTGTTCACTGGTCATGTTGGCCATGATTGCGGTTGGAAGTCCCATCAAGCCGGCTGCCTTGTTCTCGGTGGCGTCGCCCCAGCGATTTCTCTTCTTACGACGTCGCTCTCCATCGCCGGAGGGTTGATCAGCTGTTGCACCGTCAGTGTGAACTTTTGGAAACTTGGAGGGAGGTAACTTACATCTAAGTGGACTGCGACCACGTTTATAGCCGTTGTCTGAAAGAGACGGCTTGGTTGGATTGTATCCACCGTCGTCAGGCTGAGATGCATCGCCGCCAAATCTGCGTTTGTTACCCAAAGGTATGTTGTTAGATCCCGTACTACCCTGAGCTCTCCACGCCATGATGAGTTATGGTTGCTTCTGATGTGTTGAGGATGAAGAGGTAGGTAAGTTTCTACGAAAGAAGGTTAAAATAATGAAAAGAAGCGACGCCTCGTGTCTCGTCTGCGTTAGCTCTAGCACGAAAATTCACGTGATATAGAGTCTATCATCAGGGGTGATTGATATTTTGTTTACGGATCCTGCTTGGGGGACTCAAAACACTCCATTGGCATGTTTTAGATCTATCAAATCTGTATTGATGATGATTAAACGCTCTCGTGATATGTGGTATGCATTTTGAATTTCCACGACTTCACCATTTTGATTTGTAAGAATCTACACTACTTGCATGAGGCGGGGCACAGAAGATGCCCCTCACTCTTCTCCTATGACATGCGCATCAAAAGCAAGCACTCATGCACTTCATGACAACACGAATTTCTCAATTATCGAACCAAATCAGCATGGCGTCTCGTCCAGATATCCATCTTTACACCACTCAAACGCCCAATGGCATCAAGATCTCCATCACTTTGGAGGAGCTTGGATTGCCATACAAAGTGACCAAGATTGATATCTCCAAGAACACTCGTAAGTTCATTGGGGAGAAGATACTATCTGATATTGGATGCTCCCGATAGCACCATCCCTTGAGCCATATCAAGATTATCCACTTCCAAATGAAGCCACTACTAACATGCTCGTCACTCAGAAAAGGAGCCATGGTTCTTGGAAATCAATCCCAATGGACGCATCCCAGCTTTGACTGATACTTTTACAGATGGCAAGACCATCAATTTGTTTGAATCTGGAAGCATCCAGCAGTACCTTGTTGATCAGTACGATAAAGACTACAAAATCTCATACCCCAAAGGTACAAGGGAGTATTATGAGATGAACAGTTGGGTAGGTTGAACTGGCTCTATAATTACAATGATTCAGTTCAGGTAGTGTAAGAGCTAACCTCTTACCTAGCTTTTCTTCCTCAATGCAGGCGTTGGACCAATGCAAGGCCAAGCCAATCACTTCTCGCGTTACGCCCCAGAGCACATTGAATATGGAGTTAAACGCTACACTAATGAGACTCGTCGTCTCTACGGCGTCCTTGACAAGCAACTCCAGAAGTCTACCTCGGGTTATCTAGTTGGAGACAAATGCACGATTGCGGATATTGCTCACTGGGGCTGGGTTGCAAGCGCAGGTTGGGCTGGTGTTAATATCGATGAGTTTCCGGCACTGAAGGCTTGGGAAAATAGGATGCTGGCTAGACCTGGAGTAGAGAAAGGAAGGCACGTTCCGGATCGCCATGGCATAAAGGACCTCTTGCAAGACCCAGTAAGGATGAAGGAGTATGCTGAGAAGTCGAGAGCGTGGGTCCAAAGCGGAATGGCTGCTGATGCGAAAAAATAAGTATGATGGGAGCGAATCGCCTTTGTGGTAGATGAAAAATGTATGAACTTTGAAAGTCCAATATCCATCTGAAGCTATCGTTTCAGTTCTGCCTACTTGAGCATTTCAAAATCATGGCTGAAGATTTATAAATATTAACAGCAGGGCGGAGCACAATTTCTTTCTCTCTTCGTATTGAACAAATCGACAAAGCGATCCGTCTATCAGCAGCAATCATCAAGGTAGTTGCAAGCTTCTGTCCCTTTGCAAATCCCAAGGACGACAATAGAATCTGGATGTATGAAATTCCTAACATCTTCTCTATCGTATCTGCCACTTTATCGTAGAGGAATATTTTGGCCTTATTTGTGACCGAGACTATGCCATAATTGGATCCTCAGCTGTGCCTCATTGCTGCTCTGGCGTATAGATACCGCTGGATAGACATTGGGTGGCGCATAGTCGATGAACCAAGATTTAGCTGAAACAAGAAGCTGCGAGTTTCTGAAACTTGACAAGACTGACTAAATATTGCCTGTAGCAAGCATAATTGCTTCGAGAAATTTGGAAATTCTGGCTTTGAGAACTACTTTCAGAGTAGTGCTTATCCGTTAGATCAGTTGTTTCATTGTTCATCAAGTACTGAATGGATAAAGGCGGAGTATTGCCGTGGGGAGGAGGTCTTCTAAGTGCAGACAATAATGGCAATTAGCTGTGTGTAAGACTGCGACCACCCAGGACCAGAGGGAACGTGCCGTTCAATTGATTCAATAGCTGGAGTGGTTGTGATCTTATAAATAAGTCAATGAGTTACAAGTATAGAAGGATTTAGGAGAATTAACACATTTCACGCTGCTTGAGAAGATCGCTCTGGGGTATATCAGAATTGCCTCTAAACCCCAGATTATTGAAGGCCTCTGCTGCCAAACCCTTGAATGCAAGGGGCTAAGTGGGGCAAGATCGGTCGCTGACATAATATGGATCCTGCCGAATCTAAGGTGCATGGGATATCACGTGATGCTCTAGCGACATCACCAACTACCTCCCATGAGATACGACTGCGTCTGATTCATATCTGCTTTGCAACAACGCCTCTCCACACGTCTTCGTGCTCTCCAAGGGACCAAATCTCCTAGCTTTGATACAGTACGCGCAAACCCTCAATCTTTTCCCAACATACTCCCGATGCGACGACCCACTCACGCCTCCGCGTTCGATTTCATCCAAACGCGCTGAATTCACTTTGAATCCTCGACTGCATCTCAAGGAACAAGGACGAATCTGGTGACACCATGGTGCCAAGTCCATCGACACCACGTCGCGCTGCCTCTACCAGGATAAGATCTGTTCGCCCCAGGTCAGGTGGAGCTCTCCGATCTGAGAAGACTACCCCCTCGAACACCACATCCGAACCCCCAAACAAGAAACGAAGATACATACCGGGCGGCCCAGGTGGAGGAGGACGGTACGTAGACGACGACGGCACAGAAATACCGGTTGGGGGAACAGGCCCTGGAGGGTATAACTACATCGGTGACAAGGGACGCATCGGACGACAGAACGCCGCGAATGGTGTGATACCGATTGTCTATAATAGGAGAGATAGGAGTTCGCGCACCCGGACTGTGCTGCCCCGATCACAACAACCTACGATGCGATTTCAGTCAGCGGCGCAAGTCGCTGCCGTTGTGCAGAGTGATGGATACAAACCACGGGAAGAACGAGCATGGGAGGAATTTCACCCAGATATGGATATCGAAGCTTCTCTTCGGGCTTTTAGCTCGGACGACATCGAAGGCATCAAATCCAGACCCGTCACGCCTGCCGGCGCAACCATTTCTGCCGAAGACTCTATCAGTGGCACAAACGGAGGATTCACACCAAATGACCTAGAAGGTTCAAAGACCAAGAGCGAAGGAATCATCACACCCGCCTCATCTTTAAACGGTGACTCCATGATGACACTCAGCTTTCCAGGAACGCCCGGTGGAGGCAGGAGGAGACCTGGCAGGCCACCGAAAGACCCAGTTGCTTTCTTTGCTGCAAGAGCAGCGAAGCTTGGGAGGGGTCTTAATGGCAGTACCCCGAAAGCTCCCAAAGTCATTATGCCCATCGTTCAGAACATAAATGCCAAGGAGAAACTGACATTACCACAACCCTCGTATCGAAAAACGGATACCCTTGCTCGATTCGATGATAAGGCTCTTGGCTTGGTACGATATGTGGATAAAGCAATGGCCAACGTTGGATATCAAGAGAGTGATATGTATATTCGACCAGAGCCTAGGCTCATCAAAGTCTCCGATGCGAATTTGGATGAGGATCTCGATCTTGGCCCTGGATACAAGAGTGATGGCGAATCCATTGTGGCAATAGGAAGTGGTGGTGTTGGACGTGTTGAGTATGATATGGACGAGCAAGACGACAAGTGGCTGCAAGAATACAACGCCGAGAGAAGAACTGGGAATTTCGAAGGCATTACACGTGAAGTTTTCGAAATAACCATCACCAAGATCGAAAAGGAATGGCACGCGCTGGAGAAGCGCATTCCGAAGCCGAATCCCAAACCACCGCAAACGCATCGACCTAGATCTAGCTCTGCTGCAGCTGTCAACGGAGAGCCTCAGGCTGGCGAGGAACAGGATAGTAAATGCGCTATTTGTGACGATGGCGATTGCGAAAACACTAATGCTATCGTCTTTTGCGACGGCTGCGATCTAGCTGTACATCAAGAATGTTACGGTGTTCCTTTCATTCCCGAAGGTCAATGGCTGTGTCGGAAGTGTCAACTAATAGGTCGCGGAATTCCGGTTCGCTTGCTCCTCCCACACGCGATCTTTCGTGCTAATTAATTATAGACTTGCATCTTCTGCCCGAATACAGATGGAGCTTTTAAGCAGACAAATGCCTCGAAATGGGCTCATCTACTCTGCGCAATGTGGATCCCCGAAGTGTCTTTGGGAAATCATACATTCATGGAGCCCGTGATGGACGTTGAAAAGGTGCCAAAGACAAGATGGAAATTGACTTGTTACCTTTGCAATCAGCGAATGGGTGCTTGCATCCAATGTGGCAACAAGGCATGCTACCAAGCGTTTCACGTTACATGTGCGAGGAGGGCCCGCCTGTTCCTCAAGATGAAGAATAGCCACGGCACACTGGCTGTACTCGATGGAACGACTGTTTTGAAGGCTTTCTGTGATAAGCACTGCCCATCAGATTACACTAAAGAGAACGACGTGGCTCGTGCGACCAGGGAGGCGAGGATCTTCTACCGAAAGACCATGCGTGGCCGATTATGGGCAGACAGCCAAGCTTCCGCTTTGGCTATGGCAGCCACCCACCGACATGCAGTCACAGAACATCAGCCAGATGAGTCGCAGCTCACGGGTGCAAAGGTAGCCTTGACTTTTGCTGATAGCAAGAAAAAAGGGATCCAACCACAAAAAGCTATCTGGAAATTACCTTCTGGCGCTCCTGTCATCCCTCAAGTCATCTACAGTTCAATCGAGAGTTCGTTAGGACGGTTCAACATCCGAAAACGAAAGGAGTACGCTGCAGATGCGTGCAGATATTGGACTCTCAAACGGGAAGCGCGAAGAGGCGCCGCCCTCCTCAAGCGATTACAATTGCAAATGGAGACATTCTCTTCAATGGAGATTACCCGTAGGAACTTTGCTGGTATGGGCCACGCTGGCAGACCAAGGCTCGCAAGAAGAATTGAATTCGCGCAAACCCTGATCCAAGACCTTGAACGATTGAAGTCACTCTCTGTTGACGTCGTCAAACGTGAAAGGGATAAACTGGCAGCTGTTGAACTCGAATATGATGTCGTGGACTCTATCTATTTCCCGGTCGCAAAGCTGTTACCGCCGATCGTAGAAAAAGCCTTAGTGTAAGTTTATTGTTCACCCTAAGAAGCAATCACTAACGTTCAACAGCCTCGACTCGAAGAATGTCTTCCACGACGGTCTCAACAAGCTCCGTACAAATGTCGACAGACGTCTCTATGCAACGACGTTACCTTTTGCCCGTGATTTAGGTTCGGTGATCAATACTGGCATCATCAATGACCCTCCACAGAACTCCGCACCAAAAGAACCGATAAACGTTCCTTCACCAAAGAAGCAAGCTACCGATATGAAGGCTCGTAAAGCTCTTGCCAAGAGAATTCTCAAGGTGGCGCAGCCACAGCTGGAAGCAGCTATCCGAGCGGAAGCCGAGATCAGCAACAAGAATACAGAACACTCTTTCAGAGACCTTGAAGAATTAATGGAAGCGAGTCTCCAGTCACGTCGAGATTGTGTTTCTGTGTCAATGGGAGAAGCAGTTTCATTAGGGGATGCGGAGGGTGACGTGGAGATGGCAGATTCAAGGGAACCAAAGGAAAATGGTGTGGAAGCTACAAATGGATTTGATGAGGCCGAACAGCACGACGGAACTGGGCCCAACGATGGAATACAAGGACAAGATCAAGACATTGAGATGCAGGATGAAGATGCACCGCATGAGATCGATGATGAGAACACTGTTGCCGTCGTTGCTGGTAAAGATTTGGCGGTCGCTGAAGACACCATCGTTGCAGAACCGCTTGCGGAAGTGAACAGCAATATTTCGCCATCCAAGGGTCTCACTAATGGTGTAAAAAATACCGGCACGCCTCCTGACAGTAATGGCTACGTCCCGTTGCCAGAAACTCAGCAACCTGCTCCGCCAACACCCCCGATTTCCAATGGTGGCCAAGCCTCCGATAACGCGGACCTGAATACTGGAGGGGTGTTATGGTATTTGAAAGAATTTCAACCCGACGGTACAAGCATCGTAGATCCATATTCTTCGAATATGAGCGAAGACCTGAGCGACATGGACGATGAAGAACTCAAGGTATTAGGGAGTGATGTGAATAACGCGCAAACGCAGGCTGCTGGAATTGTTGAGAATGCTACCCCTAGCAAAGCGAAGAAGGCGAAGGCGAAGAAAAGAGCAAGGCCACACAGATGGTAATGCGCTAAGCCATGTACTTGATATTGTATGATAGATCATCCATTCTCTACGATATATTTTGGCTTTGGAGGAATATGGCGTTGTATGGCTGGGCATGAGCTAAGAGACCATTATGGGGGATATTATAATTGTAGTTTAAGCCTTCCTGTTTGACCACATACAAATTCCCCAGACTTCTCTGTGAGGCCCAGATGATTGGTCACGTTTATTCCTCAGAAATTGTTGGGGATGTGCTTGGTGGAAAATTCCGGAGAATCAACCGGAACATTACCAGGGTCTGAGCAGGCGCATTGGTGCATTGGTTGTACACGGATAAAACGGACCCTTGGGGCGCTTCACAGATATCAACACAAGACAACTCAACCCCGCCATCGAGTGGGGGTTGCCGCGAGTGCGCAGCCTATGGATTCCCCAATTCCTGAATGCGACTCAATTATGAGATTGCGCGAGCAATTCCTTCTCTTCTTAAAGCTTCCTCTCATCTTATCCTTTCATTTGCTTTCGTTGCAAATTTTCCACTCAGAGCTGAATTGGATCGATTGAGTTATTCTACGTATGTTTTGAGCCGAGATGGTCTATCCAGACTCCTTCAAAGGCTTTCAGATTGAGGATCCTGAGAAATGGACTGAATTCCACCTCAACGACCTCAAACCGAAGCCATTTGGTGACTATGATGTTGATATCAAGATCTTGGCTTGTGGAGTTTGTGCAAGTGATTTGCATACAGTCAGTGGAGGTTGGGGAGAGCAGCACTTCCCCCTCTGCGTCGGTCATGGTAAGCTCTAACATCTAGTCGAAGTAACAGTAAAAATGCTAACACGAAACAGAAATCGTCGGCACAGCTCTCCGCGTTGGACCAAAAGTCACCCTCATTAAACCCGGTGAAAGGGTCGGAGTAGGAGCCCAATCATACTCCTGCCTCCAATGCCGCCAGTGCAAGGCGGACAACGAGACGTACTGCCGTCATCAATTGGATACCTATGGCGCGGTCTGGCCCGAAACTGGAATTGTGTCCCAGGGCGGATATTCATCGCACGTCCGCACACATGAGCATTGGTAGGCGGAACCATCATTCGCGTGATACCTCGAGCCACATGAAGGGGTGCTGATTTTCCTCTCCAGGGTTTTCCCAATCCCCGACGGTCTTCCAAGCAACAAAGCCGCACCCATGCTCTGCGCAGGCCTCACTGCATACAGCCCTCTGGTCCGCAACGGGTGCGGGCCTGGCAAGAAAGTTGGAATCGTCGGCTTGGGCGGAATCGGCCATTTCGGACTCATGTTCGCTAAAGCCCTCGGAGCAGAAACCTGGGCTATCTCACGAACGCACTCCAAAGAAGCTGATGCCAAGAAGATGGGTGCGGATGGTTTCATCGCCACTGCAGACAAAGACTGGAACGAGCCCCATATCATGACGTTTGATCTAATTATCAACACAGCGAGTAGCACAGAGGGCTTTGATTTGGAGACGTATTTGAGTATCCTGGATGTACATGGACGATGGGTTAGCGTGGGATTGCCAGAGGGGAGCGGGCAGGAGGTCAAGGCACAGACTTTCTTGACTAACGGGTGTCTAATTGGGGCGAGCCATTTGGGGAGTAGGAAGGAGGTGCTTGCTATGCTTCAGTTGGCTGTTGAAAAGGGGGTGGATAGTTGGGTCGAGGAGATTGAGATTAGCGCTGAGGGGTTGAAGACTGCATTAACGAGACTGAGTAACAATGAGGTGCGGTACAGGACCACGCTTACCGGGTACGACAAGTGTTTTGGTACTTGAGTAGCGAAGCCCTTGGTGCTCAGCACAGTATGAAGCTAGTGGATTATATTGTCTATAGTTCAATGCATATCGCGGACTAAAACTGGCCCCAACCCCCTGTTTGGAAAGGTAATGGTCTGGTTTGTCTTACGTTTGAAAAAGCTGCAGGGTAGAGCTCACACATCGAGGGGGAGCATCGAAAGTTGATGTCCGCCTACTTTCTTTTTTTTCCTTGTGCTTTCTTCACCACTCTCATCCACTTTATCATTGTACAATATTTTGAGAACCAACTTCGGGGCCACTGAACTCTTAGGACTCCAGTTCCGTTCCAAGTATTCCTCCATGCAAACGACACGAGCATTTCCGACAGGTATCAAGTACATACCCTTCGGACCTTTGATAGTCGCGCGAAACTCCTCACACAATCCCCAGTTGACTGCTAGGTCTTTGATACGGATATTAAGGATCCGCAGGTTCGGCAAGCCCCATACTCTCGCTACTGCTCTCGAATTTGATAGCTGTCGCACATGTGGAGACACAAAAATATCCTGTGTTCTGAAACGCAGAAGGACTTTCCGCATAAATTCAGCGTCAGGACTTTGCTGAAGAAGTTCCCAATTCCTATCCGAGGTAGGTGCATCGTTGTCGTCGAAATCCCGATAATTTCCATCGATGTCTATCAAGAAGGTAGTAACTGCTGGATCGATCAGACCCCATCTGGCTGTTGTAACAACTCTTTTCTTGATCCGTGGAATTCTGGACCAAACTTTTAACTCTTCCCTAATCCCAGAACAGGACCTCAATAGAGACAGAAAATTGTCTGGTTGTTCGCCTTCGCCTCCTTGCTGTATGTTGATCATTCGTCTCCCAGGAATGAGGAACTCGTAGATCATCTGCCTGACTTCGGGAGGGAGTGTACGAAGCCCAGGCGAAGTTGTCTCTAGCATTGTAATTTGCTGAGTATCCCTCATCTGACTTATTATAGGGCTTTGACGTTAAGGCGGTGCAGTTACGCCGCTCCGAGCTTTCGAGATTTAAAGTAACGACAGTATCATAGAGAGTAACATATAAGTCTGATTTATAGAAGCTTTGTCGAATTGCGCCTTCCTTTGTGATTGGAAATTTTCTTTTTTATCGAGACATCTGAGGTTAGAATTTATTCCTCGCCTTCTTGTATTTTAAGATGTGCTAGCGGCCCACTATTAGGTTTTGGACTGGATTGTGTTCCGAACTGAAACCACCACCATAAGTCATCCAAGCCAACCTGTGATAGCACACCTCTCATCTGATACGCGCCATCACATGGTAACCACTGAATTGGAGGGTAGGAGACTACCAAATCTGTCCACTCAAATCCTCTTTTCTTTAATACTTATTTTAGACTCTTTTTTTAAGCTATGTACAAGAATAGATTGATATAATATGAAGTCATGACCTATCCACAGTATATACTTTCAGTTCACATGTACATCATAACTCAAGGCTTTAGAACCATCCCTACAATACCTATTTCTCTAATTGACAACTCAGCAGGTGAGATATGTAGATCATTTCAATTTTTATAGCAGAGCCTGGACAATAGATTTTAATTAATCCACAATTCAAATACTCCAACCTCATTCTCCTCAATTGTCGCGATGCTTGCTCTAAATAGACTAGCACCCGAAAGGGGCTTCGGGGCCTCTGTTACAGTACAGTAATCATCCTCGACGTCACTATTGTCAAGCCTCTGACCCGCCGCATCTAGAATCACCAGCCACAGAAACTGGTGAACCGGTTTGCCCGAAGGCCGTTGATGATGGCGAACAAACTTGTATATCCGTGATCATTACCTTAGTAGCCATCTTTGATAAATACGAAGTATTGTAGAACAATGCTTCAACCCAAATCTCCTTCCAGATCTCGCCGTCTCACTTACACCCGTACCTATCCGACCGAACAGCGACCAACAGCCAGCCTTGCGAGCCACACCACATTCTACTTCTAGACATTTCTGTTTACAAATCGCCACGAATCTTCCGACTGATTAGGAGACATCCGCCTTGAACCAGTTGCTCCCAGGATCCTACGATCTGCTCTGGGAGAAAAAGTTGATCCTCAGTCTTCTGGACAAGCAGTTGGCGCAGCACAATGGCAGCTCTCCACGATGCGCTGAAGACCCTAGGACCCGCCAACTTCGCTCAAACACCCCTCGACGACCTCAAGCCGTTCCTTGTAGATGCCTTCAGCAATGGGCAATTGATAGTCGATTCCGTACCAATTCCACCCCCATCTGACGATCTGGTGTCAGAAGGTCGCTCGCGCGCAAATACCACAACCTCGATTGCGTCTTCTGCGTCGGAGATCTTGGTCTCGCCTGCTAGGGCTTCGCCTCCTCCTTCCGATGTCGAAGCGTTGCAGAAGGAATGGAAACCAGTGAAGTTGAATCCGAGGGATAACCCTCTCGGGATGAATGTGTATAAATCGGGCGCAAAAGATGGGAAGGGCGCATGGTTTGCACGGAGGAGCGTACACGAGGGATTGGGTTTTACGAAATGGAAGAAGGGGCTGGAAAGGGAGTTTCCGGAGACGATGAAGGTTCAGGGTGCGCCTGGAGAAGGCAATATTAGAGGTATTGGGGGTGAGAGAAGAGTGGAGTTCAAGACGGTTGACAGAGTCGGAAAGATGGAAGGTGAAATCTCACGATCCCCAATTGTGATGATAGAATCTGATAGAGAGCAGTATATCTATTATCAGCACAATTTCCAGGCCCAACCACACCTCGAGACTTCGTTACCATGTTTCTGACCTCTGATAACACCCTCTCAGACCAATCCGATGGTGAAAACGAAGTACCGCGACATTTTATGGTTATTTCGAAGCCTTGCATACATCCAGATACAGCGCCACGGGAAGGGTATATACGAGGACAATATGAATCTGTTGAATATATCAGAGAAATTCCCAGAATACAGCGTCCCAAAAAGTCGTCATCTACCACTAATCTCCCAAACCATACAAGGAATCGATCCTCTACGTTAGGGAAAGAAGCCATATTAAGAAATGCCGCCCAGCATTCGTCGCTGGGGATTGAGAATGGCTCTGCGGACAAATCAGAGGCCTTTGCTACGGAATCGCACGGTGAGAGTAGGGCCAGAGGGAAGACAATCTCCTTTGACAAATCGAGGGGTTTTGAAGCGAAGGGCGAAGGAATGGATATTCCACGAGACGAGGAGGATTGCGAAAGTAACCCTATAGAATGGATAATGATCACACGCAGTGACCCTGGAGGCAGCGTGCCGCGATTCATGGTTGAACGAGGAACACCGGGCGGGATTGTCTCAGATGCAAGCAAATTCTTAGATTGGGCATGTGCGAAAGAGCTCAAGGACTTCGACGACGACGACGAAACGTTGGCTGGAGATGATCAGGATGAGAACCCAGAAGCACATAAGCACACACATAACCATGCACATGATTTGCACAACTACCAGACGAATGGCCATCTAGCTGGGCTGGAAGAGGAGCAATCAGCCGGCGAGGCATCCTCGGAAACCGCTACCTCAGAAACAGCCACAGCGAACAACAGCGGATATTACGGTATGGTCGCTGGAGCTGTAGAAGCAGCAGGCGCCATAATAGCCGCGCACACACCCCATGTAATAACAGACAATCTCCCGGGGCACATACCCAACCATGTACCCACCCGTCGAGAGACAATATCAACAATCAGCAGCGTCTCGTCGGTAGGTTCATTCGCCTCAGCGCTCGAAAACAACGGCTCAGACCCCAACTTCGATACCTCCTCCATTAAGACCACATCCTCGCAAGCCCAAAACCGAGAGGACGCAGCCAAAGACAAAGAGCTTCAGAAATTAGAAGACAAGAAGCAGAAACTGAACGAGAGGTTGAAGGCTGTGCGGGAGAAAGAGATGAGTAAGAAGAGCGAGGACAGTGCGAAGGAAGAAGAAAACTTAAGGAAAGCGGAAGAGAAACATAAGCGGGAAGTTGAAAAAGCAGAAGAGAAGCACAAGAGAGAGGTTGAGAAGTTGGAGCAGAAGAAACAGAAAGAGGCGAGGAAGGTGGAGGAGAGGAGACGTAAGGCGGCCGATAAGGATGAGAAGACTAGGTTGGTCAGGGAGCTGGAGGAGATCAAAGCGGAAGTTGGGGTGCTCAGGAAGGAGAAACAAATCATGCTCGAGCAGGTTGGAGCTTTGCAGGCCGAGAATACGGCATTGGCGGCGAAGATTGGACGGGCGGCGCTGCTGGAAGTTCAGGATGAGGTTGGAAGGGCGGGGAGGGCCAGGGCGAGTAGCTTGAAAGGCCATACGAGGTCGGCTAGTAATAGGACGAATGGGAGTAAAGAAAAGTATAAGGAGAATTTGAACATCGCTGTTGCAAATGGGTCAGAGGAGAGGATATAGGATACATACGGTGGCGTTGGATTGACTTACATAGAAATGATGATCCCCATGTCTAATGATTATGATATTTACTCACGACTCGTAAACAAATACTGATGATTTTGCTTATGCTATAATTAAACCAATAAGACACCAAACCTCTCGCTTATCAATCTTCAAGTCATTAAACCGGCACAGTAACTGGACTTACCCTCCCTCCACTACAGATCTCGCTCAAGCTCTCACAAGCGATCGTCAAATTGCCCGTGCCCTCCCCGACCCAAAACACAAAACTTTCAGTAGAACTAACAGGAATTACCCAATTCTGACTTACTACATCCCAGATACTAAGATCCTTCCTCGTAACCTGCAGCGTCACAATTTGGCTCGCGCCTACAGCCAGCGTATCTGTTTTCTCAAAGGCCCGGAGTTGGACAATTGGTGTATCCCACGCACTGTCGGAAGGATATTGCACGAAGAGCATCACGACCTCTTTTCCTGGAACGGAACCAATGTTGGTGACTTTGACGGAGATGCTGTACATAACGTCCCAGAGTGCCGGATTACCTCCTTGGGATCCGCCGGCGGGAGGTGGGGACTTGGGGGTTGTAGAGTAGCCTGTGGGATAGGAGAATTTGCCTTTCGCACTTATGCTTTCTGGGTCGTCAAGGTAGGGGTATACTGCAAAACACAAATCAGTAAGGGGCTTGTAAGGGAGGTGATGGGAGCCTACGATAGCGCGATACTGCTGAGAAGCCAGTAGGCCATGCGGCTTCTGAAGCTGGTGGAATTGCACTATCGTAGACAGGTGTTGATCCTTTCGCAGCTCGAGCTGGTGGTGTTGATGTTAGTGCCGTCACTGGAGTGATCGTTATACTGTTCATTGAGAATGTTGTGTAGGATAGACCATGGCCGAAGGCGAAACGTGGAGCGACCTTGTTCTTGTTCAGATAGCGGTAGTCAATATAGAGACCTTCCGAGAAAGTGTCTTGTACTTGGAAAAGCTCAAATCCAACGAGACTGACAGAAGATGGGTAATCATCTTCGGCAACTGGAATCGAATATGGAAGATGACCACTGGGAGAGTAGTCGCCAAATAGAATATCGGTAAGTGAATCTCCAGCCTCTTGACCTGGTAAGTGAGCGAACACGACTGCCTTGACTGAAGGGAGGTCGATCCAGTTCTCGACAAGAATGGGGCCAACAGTGTGAACCACCACGATGACAGTAGCATATTTTGCTGCGGCAGCTTCAACAAGTGCATCGCCGTTGTTATAAGCGTAGAGCCCTGTAGAGGAACGATCTCCAAGATTACCATCAACAGTCTCCTGGTTCTCGCCTGAATCACTGTTAATGAACACCATAGCGATGTCCCCAATTGCTGCTGTGATTCCAGACGGAAACGTGTCGGTAGCATAATAAGTCACATTCGCTGCTTTCCGTTTGATTGCGTCAATGGGAGCATCCAAGTAAGGATAGTTTGCTGTTCCGGATCCCCATCCCATACCTAATACGCCTTCATCGCAAGCTCGCTGATTGCAAGAGTTGATTCCGCTGGGGTTTTTCTCAGCATCCGTGCCAAAAACTTTCAAGGTTGCACTTGTCAACAGCGGCAAAGTTTGATTAGCGTTCTTCAACAGAGTGATTGCCTCTCTGGAAACATTTCTAGCAACGATGTAATGGTCGGCTTGAACATTGACATACTGGTTGGTTACGCAAGTTGGTGAAATCAATGCAGCAGGGTAGCAAGGACCTGTCGGGTCGTCTGTGTTCGCGGAGAAGTTTGGAAGAGGGTAGTCCTGGTCTTGACCGAATTGATACCAAGTGGCCACAATGCGAGTTACGGCATCGTTCAGACGAGACAGTGGGACTGAACCATTCAACACGCTAGTAGAGAGCTCGTACGCCCAATATGCCAGCCCGAGAAATGGAATGTCGCCATCCCCAGGCATTGCCATATCAAGTCCTGCGAGGGCTGAACCAACTCCACTGATTTGGGCCAACCAATCTGACATCACCTGACACTGTCAACTTTGCAATTTCAAGTAGTAGCATACTTACCAGTCCCTGGAAGCCAAATTCGTCTTTCAGAATCCCATTGATCAGCATGCTGTTTTGTGAACAAGCGCTTCCATTGACATCGTTGTAGGCTATCATGATTGCGCCAACACCTGCTCTAATTGCTTCGGCAAAGGGCCAAGAGTAAAGTTCATGTAGGGTACGATCATCGATGTTGCTGCTAATTGCTTTCATCAAGCCGTGAGGTATAATGTCCATTCGATACTCCTCTTGCTCATTGCCAATGAAGTGCTTTACGGTTGCAATAACGCCGTTTTCCTGCATGCCTGCGTACTGGCATTAACTCGTGTCTTCATGAGTTATATAGTGACATACCTTTGATTGTCTCTGCGCCTCCCCAGGCCTGTAATACTGGGTCTGCACCGAAACCTTCCCAATTTCTTCCGCCTCGGGGTTTACGTCCTAGAGGGCCAACTGTTGGGCCTAGTTGAATATTAACACCTTTGCCTCGAGCCTCTGCACCAAGTGCCAACCCTCTCTCATACATGAGGACCTTGTTGAACGTAGCTCCAGCTGTGATACCAGCAGGGAATGCGGTATTATCTATAAGACTGTAAGCCTTGACTCACAGATGAAAAAGACAAGATCAAAATGAACAGACTTACTGTCTGTAGCCGCAATTCCCAGTGCCGAATCTTGCAAGCAAAGATTAGGAATACCAAACCGCAGGGCAGATCCCGTATTGCCAACACAAGGGCCCATCAACTCGCCAGTTCCAGTTGTGAGATTGACCTTCTCCGCTAAAGTCATATTGGCTACAACTACCTGTGCCTTCGCATAGGCTGCAGTCCAATTCGATACCCAGCCTCCCGGAGGAGTTGGATAATAAGGGGCTGCCACATAACCAGCAGGTACAGGATCGCGTGCACCAAGGAAGCCGACTCCTTGGAATCTTTTCAATGGATCGGCATTTCCTACAAGGTCCGGTTGGGAAACAAGAGCCAAGGACAGTGATACGAAAATAAGCAGAACGGGAAAGTATGATGCGAGCGACATTGGCAGGTGTTGAGACGCGCGAGGCTGAGCTGAAATCATGGCTCGAATGAATGCTGCAAATCAAATCGACGTATTGCAACAAAGGAGGAGCGATATGCGGTGGAAGGTCGCAAACAGACAATGCAGCTATAAGTAATTGCTGACCGGGAATAAAGACATAAAGAGTGATGAAGTGCGATGCTGCATGATCGATGGCTTATCGATAAAAGCCTTATTATCTATCTACGAGAACGGAGCAGTGGTTCCTTGTACCTGAACCTTCTCTCCGAGGTCTAGTGACGCTGATACCGATTTTGAGGCCTTGAGGTCGCTACCGTCCCATACAGCTGCCGAGAAGGAAGTAGTCCTCTTGGAGTAATATCTCCGGAGCATAAAGCAACAATCATTGCGCTGGACACCCTCGCGACGAGAACATAGTAGACGGTTCCCTGCAAATAGATGTTGTCCAGGCCGATCGCAGCTGAATTGAACGAGAACAGCCGAGCGAGGTGTGAACTGACAGCTGACAGTCCTGCAACCGAACCAGTGACACATCACGTGGCAATAATACGCGAGCGGTTTGACATTATCAACAACCTCGTGAAAAAGACCGAGATATGAGAATCGAATAGGATTTATTTCAAATCACGTGAGGGTAAGAAAGGGGCTTGTCTTCCCCTTCATCTCCTGGAAAGTTCAGGATCAAGCAGCCTACCGCCTTGGACTTTCCGAGTATGTATCTTCGCGCTCGGAAGAACACACCGCCCAGTGTACGACCCCACACAGCTCCGGCGTGAGCGGTCGGGGTGGAATATAACCACCTCATATCCTAAAATAAGCTAAGGTGGCCCTCAATATTGGGGAGCTTTGTAAGGTTTTGGCTTTTCTCTCTATTTGAAGATACACTTCAGTACGAATTCCTATCTTTTTTGCGTTTTGCTCGAACTTGCGAAGTGATCGCTGCATTCTCGGAAGCAAGATCAGGCATTCGGACATCTAGAAGCTCCGTAAGATGCGTAGCTCGGCCCTTCTGCCGTTTCTAAATGTGAGGGTACCTGCGATATCGTCGCACAATGGCTTCCTTAGTACGTTGCCTCTAGAATCCAGTGATATTTGTTGTAGTACCGAAACCGCTGTCAGACCCAACTCGTGCCCTCGAGTCAACATAAAACATGTTGAGGGCGAAGAAGTTCAGGTGTCTTTCAAGCCACGAAGTGTACAAAGGGGAACGCTGCATCTTCAACGCTCTTTTCATACAATGCGGGTGTCCTAGACTTGATTTGAAACGTGAAGTACAGATCAAAATGCTCCGAAATGCCGGAAAGTAGCATGTAACTCCAGACCACGAGGGAAATTGAAATTATGGCGATTCTCTCCTTGTAGCTTTTGTATGTATTGTAGTGTGAATCTCCTGTCGCAACATCTCATCCGACAACGCTACAGTTCATGATCTTCTCCACCACCAACAATACCGACCAACTTCCAGATACACAGCCGCTTTGCCGCCACTCATAACAACGAATCTCCACCAAATCGCCAATATGAAGGGTCGAGTACGTATCCTAGACCTTCTCTCCTACCTCTCTTCCTCTTCTTAGCTAACCCAAACCCCCTCAGGCCATCTTCGTCGCTCTGTTCTCCTTCGCCGCCGCTCTCCCAGCAACCGAGACTTCCGAGCGCCAAGTAAGCGATACTCCCTCAAAAATCTCCTTCATACTGTGCCCGCGTCTATCAAACAGGCAAAGCTGATATTGCTCCAGATTCTCAAGCGAGGCACCCTCAGCTGCGGAGATGACTCGTGGGAGACTGAATGCTACGGCCGTTACAATTTCGACTGTGTGAGCTATGGGTATCTTTGGGGAACGGCTGCAGATTGTTGTGCTCGGGATGGCTGTTCATGCAATTCTGGTAACTCAGATGTTTCTGATGGTTCTTCCCATGGCACCAATGATTCCGATGATTCCGGCTTTTTGATCGATTCTCGCAATTCAAATAACGAAGAATTTTCGGATAGTTCTAAGAATTCGGACAATGCTGACTTTTGTCATTTAGGTGGTGAATATGGAAAATGAGACTGCAGGTGGGAGCCTGTTAACGCGAAGGGCGGCCTCTGGGGACTTCCTTACTGTCTCGAAGGCTTGGTTTTCATGATTGATTGAGCTATTACTGTATGAGTATTGATGAATAATGGGTTTTGAAGATATACGCTTTTGCGAAAGATGAAAATCTGCGGTTTAGTAATATTATTGACGTCCTCTTTCTGGCTGTAGGTAATACATTACAAGTATATCATGTTATACATCCTGAAAGCATACTTTACAGTGATAATGACACACACTGAAACTCTCGTCGAATCCCCCAAATTTAGCTCCCAAAGAGGCTCGTTCTGGCTCCCTTGATGCTCGGCTACACTTTCCTCATCTTGTCTCCAGCACGATGCTATTTTGGCTCCTTTGCGACAAAGATTCCTCTGAAACTGTTTTTACATACAGTCTCATGCCTTGAAGGACTTATTTATCTACAAGTTTCCGTATTATGGTTCAGAGTTTCAGTTAATACAACGTTGTTGAAGCCAACTATATACAGTTCAATTAGTTAAGAAGATGATTGATCTTTTAGCCCGAGAAATCTTATTGTTTCGACCCTTACTGACCATGTGTTGACATTTCGTGAGCCTGAGGCATTTATTTGAGATGGGTCTTGTTATGTAAACTATGGTTATTTCAGCCCCTGCAGTGCTGTAGTTTCGTACATTAATTCTGCTCCAATTCATGGTGCAGTATATTTTCCTGCCAACTAATCACAAATTTAGTTTGCTAACAACTTACCTACCACGCAGAGCCTACACTTCGCGAGCACGCCCTCCTAGCTTAGCTATTCTAATTTCTCGACACAAACGAAAGCATGGAAGACGCGCCAGTGCAGAAAACGATCCTCACTTCCCTCGCGTACCATTGGAGCGAGGCAGACAGAGCCGTGATACGATTTCCTAAGTCCAGGGGCATTGCATATTCGCGAGCATTCATGAATGGTGGCACGGCGTCGATGGGCCGTCTCGCCCTTCTGCCTATTGAGATACTCTACAACATCCTGCGCGAGCTAGATTTCGAAAGTCTTGAGGCTATGAGGTGTCTGAATACTCAGTGCAAAGATGTTGTAGAAATGCTTCCAGCATATAGAGACCTTACGACCTTTGCAAACGATGCTCTTCGAGCCCTATCCGCTACCGGCGTGCTCTCGAAATATAGCGCCAAATGTCTTTACTATACCCTTTGCCACGATCGGTGCATTGGCTGCGCTGACTTTGGCTTTTTCCTCTTTCTTCCCACGGGTTGCATCGAAACAAATCCCGAAATGGTTGTTGTTTCTGCGACCACAGCGGCAGCCCTCTTCGGGCTGGCGGAAAAAGCACTGAGGCAAATCACAATCATAACGACTATTTTAGGAGACTATGGAATCTCTCAAAAAACTCACCGCAGACGGATTCGAATTGTTGGTCGACAGGAGGCTAGGAAACTCGGCATCTTAATACATGGTAGCGAAGAAGAGATGCAAAGGGCTGTGGCTCTTGGTCTTCGTCGTGGCAACGCACTCAGAGGAAACGATCGGGCACAGAAAGTAGCTAATAGATCGATTCCCCAGCCTCCTAGTGCGAATGATACTCTTCGCTTTATGGCTTGTACGCCATTCCTCTACCTCGACGTACAACGAAGTCGAATCGACAAGGGCGTCTGCTGCCGTGGATGCGAATACAATTCGTATAGAAGCGATGTAGACTTCCCCCCTGGATATGATGCTGGGCAAACTTTATTCCGAAAACAGAACAAAACTTTTTCTGAGGATGAATTTCTCGTCCACTTCGAAGACTGTCGTTCTGCGAGGATGTTGTGGGATGACTATGTCTTGAAGCGCAAGGCGCTGTCGGAATCTGTTAGAAGCACTCTCTTTCGGACGTAAATTCATATGGACCTTAACAATTTGAGTTTTGTAATACACACAAATCACTAACTCGGATCTCAAGTGAAGGCAGGTCCTGCGGGGAGTACAAGGCAGTAGAGTAATTATAGCTAGAAATATAGTAGAAACACTGCGACGATACTGTCACCTGCGAAGGAACATCTGCTAGATAACTGAAGCGCGACTTAATCACCTCGACGTGGGATATTCTCTCAAATTCGCTTGTCTCTATACAACATAACACTATCGAGTCCAAGACTCGAGACTTGCTCACCTATTTCGAAGGGATCGAGGCTGGCTGAGCCAAGCTACACCACTTAATAGGAAATCCCCTACAAATCACATGATCTCCTTCCCCTGAGAAAGGCGTTACTGCTGCTCTCTCCATTGATAGGTCAATCAACGCTCCTTAGGTCCTTCCCAAGACATGCCTGAAGCCATATGAATGGACGTTGATCTCGATAGTCTTACCCCAGAAACTCGACCTCGTTTCCAACAAAGACGCTAGAAATGTACTTCATTGGTTACTGAAGGGCCCGTCCGAGTCTTGTCCATGCATTGCACCAGAGAGGTACATTTACGCACTCGAAAACTAACTTGAATCGAATTCCAACGAGCTGGAGAGTTGGGTGGCGAACGAAGAACGCAGCCTTCAATGCTCACTCTGAGACGTCGGGCAGTCTACTATCTTGCATGTTTTTTACCAGCTGGTCGCACGCCCGTAAACCCACCAATCGCCTAATCTGAGGATTGCTACCAGCGGTCCGCGTGGCACTCGCCCTTCATAATCTGACCAACACACTTCCGTTCTCCGTGCTTCATGCCGCTTCCCATCTTAGGAAGGAGCTGAGTAAAGATGGAAGAAAGTCACAAATTTCAAAAATCATTCTCATGCAAGACGCAGGAGTGAAGTTGAATGCCTTGAATTACTGTTAAGTACTAGAATACTCGCCACCAGTGCGAAGGCGAACCCAGCATCTCATGCCTGACTGCACAGCAGCCTAAGCGCTCTCACACATCCAACCCAAGAGACTTCGCATTCAATGTGTGAGAATATAGTGAGATGAGCTACAACCCGATCCTCCAGTTCCTTCCTCGTCGTCCCACTCCCAAGTCTATCGCTTCTTCCCGACTCGCAGGTTTCCCGATTCGAAGTTGGTTGTGAGATGGCTGAGTGGCGCTAGTATCTCGGGCAGGTCGACTAACAATTGATACCGATCGCACAGCGAAGCGTTTTGTATCGTTTGAGTCATATCGAAGTTTCCGTCGTCGTCAACACGCAAGCGTGATTCCTGAAATCTGCACGCAGATTCCAGCCCGGTATATCCTATCCAAATCCATCATGACGCATATTCCCATAACCATTCAAAACGAAAGAGACGTCAAGCCACTCCCGGCCGAGAAATCATGGAGCATAAGATAGTCATGACAACATCGTAACAATGGACATATCCGCAAGACAAACGAAACAGAAAGATCGAGCGATGAAAGAAAACAAAGTATATCCTGCGCGCCGAGCCCTGCATTGCTGCGTGTTCCCCTTTCTTTAGGAACTTTCTTTATAGTTTGTCACTCAGAAAATGCTCTCAAATTCCCGCCCGGTCCTGCCACATGCGATGAAAGGAAAACCGAGCTTGCGGCTGTGGTATATCTTCAAATGACGAAATCCGACCAAAGCAAAAACTCGCTACGCTAACAAGCAATGACAAAGGGAATGGTATCCATTATGTACTTGGGAAAAGGAATCGAATGGTGGAGTAGATATGTTCCCGAAAATGTCGCTCAATCGCTGATGAGTTGATGCAAAGACGCCGTCCAGATGCCCCTTGAAATGCCGCTAACGTTCGCTAGTCTTAATTTTTTTTGCCTTTGTGAAGCCATGGAGATGGTCGTTGGTGCCCGTATTAGTACCCAGGGTGGGTAGTAGTGTAGTTCAAAGTACCGGGCCTTGATTGTCACATCGTAGTTGCATACTCTTGATACCTGTCCCAGCCGAAGCCTCCATACCCAACACTCACACCACATTGCTGTTGCGCTAACATGCTGGGTAATGGAAGGGAAGGAATAGGTGCACTGACTTGCGGCGAGCTGTAGAAAAGCCCCGCCGTAGTGTATGGTTGACTGAAGGATGGTGTAGGCGAAGGTAGTTGAATTTCATTCAGTCCCATGCTGGCCCATAACGAATTCGAGTCGGCCGAAGATGTTGTACTTGGGCTTGAGGGGATAACTCTCCATGATTCCACTGGCGCTGGTGTTGATGAAGTAAGACTGGACTGTGACCACCAGTTTGCACCGGCAGGTGAGCTGGGCAGTAATGGTGGTGGGCGAACAACGTCCACGATACGAGGTGGGGGTGGTAGCAGGGGATGGAAGAGCCCTAGGATGTTGTTCTTGACCTCGTCACTCTTTCCACAGAGCAACTCTCCACAACCGTCCTCTTCCAATCCTTCCAGTGCTGATACGTGCGTTCGGTAAACAAA
Source organism: Hyphodiscus sp. D1413 (assembly GCA_003988895.1). NCBI lineage: Eukaryota > Fungi > Ascomycota > Leotiomycetes > Helotiales > Hyphodiscaceae > Hyphodiscus > Hyphodiscus sp. D1413. Next base: position 219,546 of record QYAO01000031.1, read on the forward strand.
TTTGTTGATAGACTGGATGAACTCTTCATGCAACTTCTTGACCTGCAACTCCTTCTCCGACCAGCTGTACGTATTGGCAGATATGTCGACGCAGTGGATGTCCTTGTGATATTCGATGAGTGACTCTATCGAATCCGGAGTGAGCTTGAATGCGACCTCGTTCCGTAAAACCATATCCACATGGACAATATACGCTTCGATATGAATGAGCTGATAGTTGAATAGAGCCTCAATCAGAGGATTTGAGTCCTTCCGTAAGTCCGCATCGGGTGCCTTCGGTAACATGAGGGAGGTAAGAGTCCAAATGGCTGTCGAAGATGACAGAGTTTCAGTCAAACATCTTTGGTGTTGCGGTACACTGTTGAGTGGACGCTTGACGCGGTTTATGCGCTTCAGCGTCTGGGTTAACCATGGCTCAACCTTTGAACTTAATACCACATTGACTGAAGATGCTCTGGGCGCAAAGGCTGCCGCGGAGGCAGGAAGTAGTTGCGGAGGCATGAAAAAGGTTTGTGGTGATATAAAACCCGGCTATCGAGTCAACTTTGCGACAGGACTCGGCTTAGTCGAGAAGAGGGCGGGGGGGGGGGGCGACGTCAAATGCGAGAGTGACAAGAGTGGGAAACACAAATGAGATGAGAATAGACAAGAACAAAAGAATAATGTGAGTGTTCTTCGGCGGTCCCAAAACGAGGGAATTAGTTTGCGCGCCTTAGAGAAGGAATCAAAGGAAGGACGAATAAGATCGTGGGGAAGAGGAGGAAGAGAAAAGCTGACGGGGGAGGTTGGATGTGGTTATAAGTTGCGGGATCGGTCTTCGCATCTATTTTCGCCTGTGGAATGGGAGAAAGTGGTGCAAGCTTTGGCTCGCTCGTCGGGTCTTTTGGAGGGGAGGGCTGTGTCCGGGCCTGCACACTACCTATGCAGGTCTAACCTCCAACTGGGCATTGAGCGAAAAGCTTTCGGTAGCTGAAGGGCAAAAGGGCCCAACCTAGTCAGTCCTATTTGCTCATCCACCGTCTGTCTCTTACTGCGTATGCATGCACCAGCATGCAGCATCATGCACGGCCTCTTGCCAGGCAGCCCCGAAAAGAACCAAGGAATAAAAGTGCGAGAGAGTCTACTGATCGCTGCGCTTATAACGACTACCCTTGTACCGGGGATTATGTCAGAATTCGCCGCAGAAACAGCTTTAGAAGCCCAATTCGAGGTTCTGGAGATTGTTTCAACGCCATCAGCCGCGTCTATCATCTCTTGGAGATTGCTGGAGAAGGGCCTGCCCCAGTCAGAGTGCCGCAAAGGGGCACTTGAAACGAACCATGGAAGGAAGGAGAGTGGCTAAGGCTGAAGATCATACTTGTACAGATGAATCGTGAAAGCGATTCCCGTCGTTGCCGTCCGTCAGAACTCAGGAGAGCAGCAAAAGCGGCCGAGACGGGTCATCATGGTGTCTGCCATTCATGCCAGGCCCGGCCAGGCGAGGAAGCATGCGATGCGATGACTTGCAGCGCAGCATCTGCTCGACAGCGATGGAACGCATTACTGCCGGTACCTACTTGGATGTGGATGGGAGGGATCTCTGGTCTGCACCATGATTGATTGCACCAACTTCTGCAGGTCTTCCTGTGTTGCAGTCTCCTCCCTCTTCCGTGTCGCAAGGCCCAGCATTGGACCCAACCTCCATCGTGAGGTCCAGAAGAGGAGTCTCCTGCATGGATAGCTCCGGTGTTCCTTGGTTCTCATCTGGGAGTAAGACCAACCGGGGACCATCCAAGAAATGGCTCTGTGGTGAAGTTATTGCCGCGAGTTGTTCGTAAGGTGTACGGCCCATGCTGGATGTTGCTGTGCTAGACTGAAGTTGAGGTGCCTTGCTGACCTGTAGATGGCATATGCTTTGCTCAGTCCTTTCTGGCAGGGATGGTTACGAGGCACTTCTGGAAGATCATTCGCTGCGGGGTCAACGTCGATTTCAACGAAGTGGACCCTCTGCTGAGACTGAAGCCATCTCTGCGCGCTGATTCGCCACGAGCAGATGGTCTGGCTGAAGGTCTTTTCAACGCATGTGGATTTCAAGCCATCGTTTGTGGAAGAGGGAGGGAGAGGCGGAAAGGAACGCCGTTTCTGCCGATGTGAGAGCATCATGAATCGAGCCAGAATTACTCGCAACGCATGCAGTATTCCAGCATGATCGTTTGACTGCACAGAAAGATTCGTCAAGTGTGGCGATGCAGTACAGCAGAAGCGCCTCGGACAACTCCGATGATGTGGCTGTCCTCCCAATCGCAGCCTAAATTTAGAATCAAGAACTGCCCTGTGTGGCTGGAGTTTCGCCTTCTCATCATCGACTTCGGAAACCCCGTGATCGTCCCCAGACCTGCCAAAGTCTACAGAAACTGTATTTACTAGGTAACCGAGGTACCTTCGGATACCCGCTGTTGTAAATGCCATACGATAGATGCACCAACCAACCATGTTAGGATCTTAAACGCCAGCTGGGCCATGGTATCACTCCATTGTCTAGCGTATGGATAATACCCGTCACTCGCCGTGTCTCTCAGCTCGCGGTCCTGGAAGAAAACCGCGAGAGCTGCCTTGACCCGGTGACTTTCGCCTCAACCTCTACTGGACGGAAGTATCCACGTGTACCCGTTGTGGAATCTTAGGATTCCTGCATTGAAGCGCTTCTGGCCGTTCAGAGCCCGAGAAACGCAGTCGAGTGACCACTTGTGCGCGCGTATGATAGACCCCAACGGCGCATGTTGTCGGCTCTACTCTCCTGCTGTAGTCCGTAGACGTCCAGTAACGCGTGGCTTCAACGCCCCAGATGATCCACTATCTGACTCCGAAGGTATGTTTCATGTTCCAGGCTGGGGCTGAGTGGGAAAGCCTATCGACAAGCGGTAGTTGAGAATGACTCGGTGGTAGATCTCGGATAGACGGGGTATCAGCATCGACATGGAAGTACAAAACGCTTTCTGGGTAACGCTGAGAGACTCCTTCATCCTGCATGAACCCCTGAGAAGCTGAATATAGGGGCGATCTATGCATAAACCCGTATACGGTAGTGGTTGACCTGTCTCGGTCGTTGGAAAGCTACTGTACGGCATCGTGGCGACTCGACGGCAGCTGTGCGCTTAGAGCTCGGAGAGGAGGCGGTGCAAGCGGGGTTGGGCCTCGAAACAAGATATCTTCTGGCGTTTGAAAGTATCCAGTTTGTTCCAAGGTTCTCGCAATCATACTCGTCCCACGTGCTCAATCCATTTCGAGATGGCCCTTATGCGCAGGAAAGAGAGATCGCAAGTAGTCTTGGAGATGGTCCTTGTCCTACTCGCAAAAAGGGGTACTGGAAAGAGGACGCGTATGAAAGATGGTCCACTGTTAACACCATGCAAGGAGGTCAGAGTTTCATGATGGATTTTTTCTTTGCTGTTATGAAGTTTGCTTTTCAGTTATCATCATTTGACTCAGTTCTGACTGGATTACGCCTCGGTTGTTCTTGACTTTGTATCCTACCAAGAGCCTATGGCTGTGAAGGATGATCTGATTCCCAACTTGACACACTCACGCGCGCGCACACACAGCACGTACGTGGTCTACGGTGGCGAGAAGGAGAAGAAGTCAATCACTGGCCAGTGCAGAGACAGGAGGTCATCCATGGCAAACGGCACACAGGATTTAACAGCCGCCATCATGCGTTTCTGTTCACTTGCCCAGATCCTGCCAAATTGGTCAATATTAATAACGCTTGCGAATGCAGAGCTGAGCAAAAAACACGCCTCCCAACCGGAAGAAAGCTCTCCTCGCAATAATGACTGCGTTCCATACTCTTAGCTGAATAGAGACAGTCGAGTCAACTTCCACTTGTCAACTTCCATTGCCAACTCCTACTTGTTAGTCTCTTTATGGCCCCCTCAGCTGCCAAATTTTTCTTCTCTCCCCTTTCAAATCAAGATACTTCCAACTTCGCCCAAGCTTCGAGAACATCACAACAATGATGTGTGACAGCATCATCCGCACCACCGTCTACAACCCACCAAGCAACCTATTCAATTCCAGACTGACACGTCTAATATACCCTTACACTCCTCCCCAAGATGATCAATACTAACGACATTAGAGTTATCGTTGCTCTTCCTAGGATACCTGGATCAACAGAGTATCCAGCAACAAGGAGAATCCAAGAAACGAATTTCCTGCTTTGGCTGAGCGTATCACCCTGCTCCCGAAGAAAGCTCTTGATTCAAGTGAGTCGAGAGTGAACATCCAGAAATCGACTCAATCGGAAATAACGGGCGATAATAGCATGTTTAGGATGTTGCAGTAGATTGTGGTTGCACAACGAGCGGTGTATCAATATTTGTCTCTGTCGGAGAATGAGAGTGAGAATGAATTTCAGCGAAGGTTGCTAGGATATACTTCACTGCTATCAGATTATTATGATACAAATAGATGGGAAACGAAGTCGTTTCCACGCCGACGGATGAGCTGTGATCACGCAATGAAGACCACACTACAAAAGAACCATCGGTCTTCTGGAGACTCAGCGCCTGTGCCGATGAGCTGAAATCCAGAAAACACCGCCTTTGTCTTCAAGCGTTGATTGTCTTGTCAAAGACACGCTCTTGAGCTTCATTCGACCAAGTCTCCCCGCGCTGGGTTTCCATGTTTCCATCAAGATTCTCTAGCTGTATATCTCAGTTCACTGCCCATTCTCAGCTCAGGCTCTTTCGCGTTGCGTAATGCTCCTCTTCAGCCTCGTCCAGCGTCCGAGGATTTCTTTCTAAAATGTATTCACCCAAGACAAGCTTTACTAGAAGCTCCACACACCATATGGCGGTGCCAGGAAGGACGGTTACCTTCATGCGATCAATCAATAACGCAATGCCCAAGGAGGCCCGAGATAAGTGTCGACTCATCACCAAATTAAGTAGACGTCATCTTGCACTAGCAAGCGATCTTCTCCAACCCCCTATGTCTCGGAGCAGTCTTTCTTCATCGCAGAATAGTCGGTTCACAATCCCTCTCCAAGAAAGTGCACTGAGCAATAGTCAGGGATGGGGAGAATGAGGAGCGCCACCTGAATTTCAAATCCAGAGGTAACAACGATTGTCAACTTAGGCGGCGTGACGAAGAACTTAACGAGCCAGCTGGCGAGGATATAATGGAGTACAATGTGAGAAAACATTGGGGTTATCAGTGCAAATGGCTGGTAAAGATATCCCACAGAAGGACTTACCGAATGGGAATCTAGGAGAAACTTTGGGAAGGAGGTAGAGAGTATTCAGGCTGAGTGAACGAAATAGACTATAAGATATATGATGTGGTTCTTTAGGATAGCGTTTGGTGGAATTGTTTAAGCTAGGTTGGATACTTGAAAAGAGAATTTGAACTCGGATCTCAACGTTTCCAAGATTCAAAGCGAACACACTGCTTCTATCAATAGACTGCGAGGCGAAATCACATTGACTAGATTGGGGCAATATGATCTTCATACTGCCAGAAACTCACATGATAAGGGGGTTTTGTTTCGGCTATCTGTACGCCAGATATGCACTTGCAGTGAGTGACCCATTCCACAGATGGCAAGAGTATTCACATCACTCTGAAAATATGAAATGGCCCCTCTCCTGGTAGTCAGTTGTGAAGCCATCCAAAGATGTATCGAGCTCCCCAGAGAAAAGCGTCAAACTCTTAGCTCCGGAGAATTGAGCGCTGACTAAGCATCTCTTATCCAAACACCCGCTGGTGCCCGAATGCCGGTCAAAAAGATGGTGGAGCCGCGGGACTGGCCCAAAATATTCGAAATGCGCGAGAGCTGGTAGGTTCGCCGTGATGGCCTGCTTCTCTTCCACCCCCAGAACTGCAGGGAAATCTCAAGCCGTGAATGATTCTATTCCCAGAATCCGTGTCCTGTATAGCAGGTTTGACTGAGGGAGGGTCTTACTCGGGCACCTGGCCCTTTGCAGGATATCCTTTGTACTATGCTGCGCCATACCCTGGCGCCCGTCACACACTCGTTGCGGCGGCCGAGCCTCCTGAAGCCAGATCAACAAAGAGTCTACCAAACAGTAGCTGCAGATTCACACACACTCCTTAATCCCTTTCAGAGAGGCCACCTCCTGCACTCATTCCCGCGATCACACTCTTTAACGAACACTTCCAACCCACGAAACCGAGCAATGGCGGCTGCTACGACCTCACAGACTCGGAGCCATTCCGGTCATCACCACCACCACGATAATACCTACCTCACGTCTACGAACAAGAACGATGCCGGTGTGCGGATAACTCGAATTGGTCTATACTCTAACCTGGGAATGGCGCTGGCGAAAGGGGCGGGGGGCTACGTTTTCAATTCACAATCTATGATTGCAGATGCCTGGCATAGTTTGACGGATCTGGCCAGTGATGTTTTGACGTTAACCACGGTGTCATGGAGTTTGAAGCCTCCCACGGCTTTGTTCCCTACTGGATTTGGCAAGGTGGAGAGTTTGGGATCGCTAGGTGTCAGCGGCATGCTGCTGTTCGGTGGTTGCTTCATGTGTTTGAATAGCTGCGAAATTCTATATGCACACTTCTTTCTGGATGCCCATGCGGCTGTAGAGGCAGCAGCCCATGCACACGGCCATAGTCACAGTCATGGGAGTGCTGCACCAAGTCTTCATGCTGCCTGGCTAGCTGCAGGTACGGTCCTTGTAAAGGAGTGGTTGTATCAAGCGAGTATGAATCCCATCTCCCGTCTTCTGTCTTCGAAAGATGCTAATCTGTAACAGCTATGAAAGTCGCCAAAGAACGAAAATCCTCTGTCCTGGCTTCAAACGCTATTCACCACCGTGTCGACTCCCTCACTGGTATCGTTACGCTCTTTGCGATTCTCGGTGCAAACTTCCTGCATGAAGCTGCATGGCTCGATCCGGTCGGAGGCCTTTTGATCTCTCTTCTGGTGATTAAGGCTGGCTGGGGTAATACAATTTCGGCGGTATACGAATTGGCAGACAAGGGCATCGATTCGGAGATCAAAGATTCGGTCACACGAGCAGTCAAGAAGAGCTTTGGCAACCTCATCCAAGGATCGCAAGTAGAGTTAAGAGAAGTGGAGGGTGTCAAGTCGGGCCAAAACTATCTGGTAGACCTGCAATTGGCTGTACCCAAGTCATGGACTGTTGAGGAGGTCAGGGAAGTCGAGCAAGGAGTTAGAGAGATGGTTGGATCGAAAGTACGAGGTGTTCGCAGAGTCAAAGTCCGCTTCGTGCCCAAAGAGGACGATTCGACTTCTCTGTTGGATGAATTTATCAGCGGGAATGTGAGTCCAAGGGCAAGTCCAGAGCCCGAGGAAGAGCACGAGCACGATCATTCACATACTAACGGAAATGGAAACGGCAAAAAGATCCAATAGACTTGTGGGTCTCGACAATGCAAAGAGCTCTTGGGAAGGGTGGATCGGCGTTACATCATAGGGAGAATGACCCATTATCTCATATTTCTGGAAACCTGGAAGACTTGCCATAGCAAGATGGAGTTTAGAAAGCCGTTCTGCATCCAAATATGCTGTATAACTACAATTTATAGAATCTTGAAGCTCATTGTACTGTGTGATTGGAGCGGGTGGGAGAGCACAGAACTAGAAAAAGGGGCAAGCGCGACCGCCACAGCCACAGCCACATGCTGCTGCACTTAGGCTAAAATTGACGCCTCATCCCCTCCAATATACCCCACCATAATTCTCCCATCCCACCGGATCAGTTCCTCGCAACACAAAAAGTTCAGATTAGGAATCCTGAGCCCTACTGACTCTTAATGAAGTAAGAGATTGAGACTTGTTACTATGTCGAGTCAGAACGGACCTCTTTATTTGGGCTTTGACCTCTCAACTCAACAACTGAAAGGTGGATTGCTACCCTTGCTGGCCAAACACAGCTGATTGAATCTCCCAGCAATCATCATCACATCCGAATTGAAAGTCCTCTATGAAGCCAAAGCCGATTTTGATGCAGACTTGTCAAAATATGGCATCAAGAAAGGCGTGTTCATCAATGAAGCAGAACGAGAAGTCTACGCTCCAGTAGCTATGTGGCTGGAAGCTGTGGATTTAGTACTCCAAAGACTAAAGGAGAAAGGCACTCCGTTCCAGAGAATCAAAGGCATCTCCGGAGCTGGACAACAGCATGGGAGTGTATACTGGAGTAAGACGGGCGAGGAGTTGCTTAGTGCTTTGAAGCCCGAAAGCACGCTCGTGGATCAGCTGTCTAAAGAGGGCTTTGCGCATCCGTACAGTCCCAACTGGCAAGATGCAAGTACGCAAAAAGAATGTGATAGCTTCGATGCCCAGTTAGGATCAGTGGAGAAGCTTGCTGAGGTGACAGGAAGTAAGGCTCATCATGTAAGTTCGTCCCAGACCATACAATGAGAATCAGCTGACAATCACCAGCGTTTCACGGGACCCCAGATCATGCGTTTTCATCGATTAAGACCTGAAGTCTACCGTGCTACCTCACGAATTACCCTCGTCTCCTCTTTCCTTGCTTCTCTTTTTCTAGGAAAGATCGCACCATTCGATATCAGCGATGTCTGTGGCATGAATCTCTGGGACATCAAAGCCGGAGCCTGGAGTGAGCCCCTACTCAAACTAGCAGCAGGAGAAGACGGTCTCGATTCTTTGAAGCAGAAACTCGGGCCCGTTCGAGAAGATGGAGGAGGTAGCATGGGTTCCATCTCAAAGTACTTTGTGCAACGCTATGGTTTCCCCTCAGACTGCGGCATTGCACCCTTTACCGGAGACAATCCCTCCACCATCCTCGCACTCCCACTACGACCACTAGATGCCATAGTCTCGCTCGGAACCTCCACCACTTTTCTAATGTCAACACCGAAATATGTCCCTGATCCAGCATATCATTTCTTCAACCATCCCACCACCGCAGGACTCTACATGTTCATGCTCTGCTACAAAAACGGCGGTCTAGCACGTGAGAAAATCCGAGACGCACTCCCCAAATCCACCACTTCCGACAGCTGGTCGTTATTCAATGAAACCGCTCTCTCCACACCTCCACTGGGTCAAAATTCGACCTCTGATCCAGCGAAACTCGGTCTCTTCTTCCCGCTACCTGAAATCGTCCCCAATGTGCGAGCAGGAACCTGGCGCTACACATGCTCTCCCTCCGGCTCCAATCTGCACGAATCAGCAACGTCATGGGATCAAGACTCCGATGCCCGCGCAATCGTCGAATCACAAATCCTCTCCCTCCGCCTCCGTTCCCAGAAATTAGTACATAGTCCCTCCCCAGACCTTCCACCTCAACCCCGACGCATCTACCTCGTAGGAGGCGGCTCTCTCAACCCTGCGATTTCCAGGATCATCGGCGATGTTCTTGGTGGGGCGGCAGGTGTGTATAGATTGGATGTGGGTGGCAATGCTTGCGCGCTTGGAGGAGCGTACAAGGCCGTCTGGGCGATGGAGAGGAGGGAGGGTGAGAATTTTGAGGAATTGATTGGGGAGAGGTGGAGGGAGAGTGAGGCTGTTGTTAAGGTTGATGATGGGTATAGGAAGGAAGTTTGGGGACGATACGGGGATGTTTTGGGGGCGTTTGAGAATATGGAACTGGAGGTTCTGAAGGGGGAGGAGAGGAATAAGTAAGTCTGTGTGCAAGAGTGGAGGAATACCATCTTTGAATCGGAGATCCACCCAATATTGTATATCATCCCTTGGCCTGGCAAGCGAACAAGACCGGCTTTCCTTGCCTTTCCTTCGGTCAAATGAGAATCAGTGAAGATTCCTACCCGAAGGCCTGCTTCTACTCACTTAGGTACCTGTAACATAAGCTCCATGGATCCGTCTCAGCAACCTATTCATTCCCGTCATTCCCGATATTGCTCTGTCCTCACTCCCTCCCGATCCTCAATGCTCTAGCAAGCTCATCCAATCTAATATTGTCAAAAGCTTTTGCCTGGCCTAAAAAGAACTCATCAATACACCAATCTCCGTGTGAAAAGCAGTCCTCCTAAACACCATGTTCTGTAATCCACAAACCTGCCAGCCCAACACGGATTTCATCCTATTAGCACCATATCATCATCAGTCTACCGCATATCTCATCCAAGCATCCGCGTCTCGACAGCTTCACAGCTTCATCCCAGGCCACCAAACGCACCCCAACCACACCACACTCAGAAACCACCATCCAACCACCCCGCCATCGAGGCATTTCATATCCACCAAGAAAAACATCCCATCCACAGCTCTACGAACCGCGAGAACCCGGCATTCCCCGCTAACCATCCCCAGGGGAACATCTAAAGAAAACCTACACTCTCTTCTTATCCAGCCAGGCATATACATACATACATACATACATACATACATACATACATACATACATACATACACACTTACCTCCCAACCGCAAGCTATCACCCCCACCCCCGCTCAACTCAAGCAGCATCTCAACCGCGTCTTTCCAGAAAGCTCTTTACTTACTACTCTAATCTAATCCAATATGGATAAAGGTCGACGAGTTTAAATTCGCAGTTGGACAGCTACAAACTCTCAGATGAGGCGGTTGGCGATGTCTTGGTTGGATACTTGGTTGTCGGAGAGCTTTCGCTGTTGGGCGAGGTTGGGTTTTGTTTGTCGTGCGGTAACGTGGTGGATTTTTGGGGTTGTGCTTTTTTGGAGAGTAGCTATGGCTTTGAGTCTGGGAGGGATTCGTGGAGATGCTGCTAGAGCTCACTGTCGGGAGGATAGGCGGGATATCAGCCCGTGAAACACTTCAAGAACTTAGGCTCCTCGCAGAATTGAAGACACAATGCATTTTGATTACCTCGCTAGCTAATCAGAAGAGATATTTTGTTCTACCGTACAAGCAAAGCATTTCGACCCAGAGCCAACGAGGACGTTTTGTATCCATCCCATGCAACGTGGATGAACGAGTCGAAAACAAAGCTTTTGTTGCGAAAACCACGCATCAACCAAAAGACTCATCCACCACCTGTATACCCTTCTGCTCATCACAATTTTCTCAAATGATCCACCCATTTCCGTACCACCCATATTCTCAATCAAGGACGTATCGCGGGGAATTCGCACCATAAATGATCATTTGGGGAAGTCGGCGGGGTCTCTATGATCCAAGGCTGGGGAAGGCCGTAGTGTCGCTGGTGTTGAGCGATGGGCCGGAGGCATTCCTTGGGCCGCCACGGCTGCCTCTATTGTCTCCGCGCGCGCGTCCTCGATCACCACCACGTCCTCGGTCACCGCGGAATTCACCTCGGCCTCCACGGGGTGGTCCATCGCCACGGCCTCTGCCACCGCGGAACCCACCACCTCGTCCACCCCGCTCGGGAGCTTCGACGAATCGTTGGTCAATGTCAATGAGCTGCTTCTGCTTACGCTCGCGCTCACGCTTGGCTTTTCCGCCAGAGCCAGCAACGAAGTCTTCCTCCTCCTCCTTGGCAATTGCCTTGGCGTTGGCCCATTTCTTGTCCTGTTTGCTGCCTTCGTTGGGCTTGCGGGCCTCTGGGACACCGGAACCAAGATTGAGCTTCTTCTCAGCTTGTTGAGCGAGGTAATCAGCGTAGGAGATGCTGTTGTCCTCAGGTTCGGCCTCAGCGGCAGCATCAGCGGGAGCATCAGCGCCATCACCGGTCAGAGCTTCCTTTTGCTCAGCCTTTGCAATAGCTTCACCTGCTTGCTCATCATTGAGTTCGGCTTCACCCTCGATTGCGCCCCAGCCATGAGCGGCTTGTTTCTCGGAATCGCTAGTAAGGTTAGCAAATTTCTTTCGGCGCCTACGTATCCTCTTACCCTCCAACAGCGTTGCTATGACGGTCTCCTTGACGTCCACCACCACGTCCTCCGCGGCCTCGTCCGCGTCCTTCATAGGTTCCATGAGCTCGGCGATCTTGGCCGCCTTCTTCGCCGGTAGGCTTTCCTCGGTTGTTTGCGCTGCCTACATTGCGGTCACGGAAAGCTGAAGCACGGAATATTAGCCTACGATACCTTCGAGAGGTGATATAAACAGTCGCAAAATATGCCCAATGCGATTGAGGATGAACTTGATGTTACTGACCTCCCTCATTACCGCCTTGGTATCCACCTCGACGACCACCTCGGCCCTCCGACGCAGCTGGTGCCTTAGATGCAGGTGCCTCAGCAGGAGCATTGCGCTTCGTTGTACGAGCAGGAGTCTTATCGACGACCTTCACAGGCGGCTCAGGTTCCTTGTCGGAATCTTCATCGTGATCGTTTCCTGTTGTCAAATCTCATCAGTCGCGTGTCCACTCCGAGGTCTGGATTCGGCATACCGAGAAGCTCGTACAGGTTCTGAGAAGGGGCAGGTTAGCCAAGATCCAAATGAGTTAATTGACGGCTCAGGAACGCGTGCGCAGCAGCTGCTGATGCCTCCGCGAGGTCGGCGAGATGATGGGGTGAAATTTACCTTCGATGCAATGTCGGTCATGATCGTGAGCTGTGCCTCCTGAGGGGGCCTTGGCTACCGAGAGAACAATTCGGAGATGTGTGTTAAAAGATCGAGACGGACAGGTTCCTATACACTAGGAAGCTGTCTCTCGAGAGGATGATAGGGAGTGCTCGAAAATCTGCTGGTCGCTGACAATCAATTCAAGAGTCTTCTTCTCAAAATGGCCCCAGCTCAAGGTCACGTTTTTACAACACTAAGCGAGTCTCAATTTCCTTTAGGGCAAGCTGACCTAATATCCCCCAAGATTTACTGCTCCTGCAATCAATTCGATTTTGACGCTGCCAGTGTGTGGTGCTTTCAGAAAGCATGGCCAAATATCAGGTGCATGAGGTTTGCTTTCGATTGGTGAAGGCGCGGTGGCGGGAAACATCACGTCCAACCAAAGGTCCAGTCTCACGAGACACCCAATTCCAATCGGATGTTGACCGAGTACATGTACGTAAGGGTGGTCCTTTGTGTGTTTGATATATTACTATGATTATTGCGATGCGTTGCTTGAGGTTTGGCCTGCAAATCGCTGGGAATCATCTGCGGTGGTTACAAGGACAGACCGCAAGAGCTTCAAACTTCAGCGTTACTGCCAAAGAGCCCTTTGAATGCAGATCCAATACGGCGCCTGCACAAGTCAACTCCGCTTCCTTTTAAAGACCCCTATATACTAGCGACTCTCAACCCCTAAAGACTGAGTCAACGACCCCCAAAGCCAAAGCAACACCTTGATGCATACCAGTATCCTACGCCAAGACAAATGCCAACCACAACTCCATATATACCGAGAATTTTTGCCGTATCTTGGGGTATCAGTTGCCTCTCATCGCATCGAACTCGTATCAAAAGAGAACTGTGTCGGGAATTGCATCGAAGCGCTCAAACCGAAGGGATCCATGTCGAGCATCGGGTCGTACGGGTCCAGGAGCTGCGTCATCGAGTTGTACCCTGGTGGTCCCGAGGGGTTGCCAGGCATGTGTAAGCCTTGCGGCTGGCCGAGTTGTTGATGCTGAGGCGGTTGTTGCTGACCCATCTGGTGATGGGCCGTGAAAGGTTCGGGGTAAGGACCTGGGCCGGATTCAAGTGGATCTTGGTCATCGACCATATCGGCTTGCGCATCGTACTCCTGTTCTGTACTCACGGAATTAACCTAGGACCAACATAGCTCCATGTAAAGAAATGGGAGAGGAGGGGGCGGGACAGCTTGCCGAGTTGCTCATAATGACTTTGCAGAGTAGGCGACGGATAGTACGCGGCTCCTACCGGAGTGCCTCCCGTACTTCCTGTCCCACTACTCCCTTGTCCCTTTGGTACCACGGGGGTGCCAACCATTCCTGAGGTTCCTAGCATCCCAGTACTTCCTGGCAATCCGAGGGTGGGTTGAGACTTCACGGCCTGGAGTCGTTGTTGCTGTTGCTGTTGCTGTTGCTGCTGTTGTTGGTGCTGCATCTGAGTATCAGACGCTGGAGGGGTCATCACTCCTGGTTGGCTAAAGCCTGGGGAGTTCGCTGTTGGTGATGATGCGTGCGAAGACGGAGTCGGCCGTAGCTGTGGTGACTGGAGATTCGCACCAGGCTCTATCTTGGGTGCGATGTTCGAATTGGACCTCCTCACTTGATGGTGCCTGTTCATGATGGCCCGCTGAACTGTTGGCTGAGCCATGCTGTGAGGCATGTGGGTTGGACCCAGGTGTGGACTGCCTGTCTTCGCTCGTAGCTCTGCTTGCACATCGATACCTGGAAACAGTCAGAGAAAGAATACTCGGTGGGACGGGTCAAGCTCCATACCCTTCTCCAGCAGTATCCTTTCCAGCAGAGAATTCTTATATCTCAACATGAGGCACTCATCTGCCGCGCTACGATGGGCGGTTTGCAAGTTATGAAGGTTGGTCTCATGCACTCGGATGGTCTCCTCCAGTTGCTTGATATACTCGGTGCGACGCTCCCGGAAAGCAGCTTGAGCTTGACGGTTGCGTTGCTTGCGCTCCTCCGAGGTAGCATATATCTAGGTTCTATTAGTGACCTGCTGCGCGGCTGTCTGAGTAGTACCGTACAGGTTTCCGACCACCCTTTCGTTTCTGCTGAGCACCGGCGTTCTCCTGTAGAGGCCCGGTCTCAGCCTCCGGGGTCGAGTCCATGGAGTCCTCGGAGCCCTCCCTCTCGGGATCTTTCTTGTCTACAGACATGTTGTCGGCCATTGCTCTGCAGTGAGGAAGTTATCTTCTGCTTCTAGGTCTGCCCCACTACCTTCGACGACCCGGGGCGCGGCGGGCAGTGGTGCGTAGGATGAACTATCACGCAACGGCCAATGGCTTGCGGGTGGTTTCTGCCTCTCTGTCGTTGGAATGGAATCGCCACAAGGTACGGAATACCAGCCACATCCGGTCCTCAGTACCCGGCAGTCTGGTAGCTGGGTAGGGCCAGGGTAAGGGCGTGAGAGATGGGGCAGGTAGATAGAAGAGTGAAGATTGACAGATGATTGATAATGAGAGACGGTGTCAAGTCACAGAGGAATGTTTGTCATAGAAACCGGCGCAGCTGGTGCAGGAAAAGGGTGGTGGAAGTCTCTGTTTCTTTTCCAAGGCTAAGATGCAAGCAAAGACCGACAGGCGGAGAGGTCCGGCAGAAGGAGGGACAGGGCGGGCAGTCAGGAAGAGTGGGGATCTCAAGCAGCGGCAAGGCTGCAGAGGGGGGGGACGAGTGGTGTGTAAGGTAAGGGGGGGGGGGGGGG